>JAXCHO010000310.1:27500-108992 GCA_036630365.1 Acanthiza pusilla
CCCCAATTAGGGGGAAACTAAGGACCCTAATTACAGGGGGGCTATAGGCCCTAATTAAGGTGGGGCAGATTATGGGGGGGCTAATGACCCTAATTATGGGGGGGCTAATGACCCTAATTATGGGGGGTCAATCACCCCAGTTATCGGGGGGCTAATTACCCTAATTATGGGGGGAATTATAGAGCCTAATTATGAAAGGAAGTTATAGACTCTAATTATTGGGGGAATTATAGACCCCAATTATGGGGGGCTAATGACCCTAATTAGGGGAGGACTACAGACCCCAATTATGGGGGGGCTAATGACCCTAATTATGGGGGAGGGGTTGGTGTGACCCCCCCCCAAACTGGGGAGCCCCTAAACGACCCCCCCAAATCGACCCCCCAAAACTGACCCCCCAAACCCCCCCAAAAAAACTGACCCTTCAAATGGACCCCCCCCAAAACGGATCCCCCAAAATCGACGCCTGAGATGACCCCCCCCAAAACGACCCCCCCCAAGCGACCCCCAAAATTGGGGACCGTCAAATCGAGCGTCCCAAAACGACCCCAAAAATTGACCCCTCAAATCGACCCCCCCGCAACCTGACTCCCCAAAATCGACCCCCAAAACCGACCCCCCCCAAATTGGGGACCCCCGAACGGACCCCCCCAAAACGACCCCACAAAACGACACCCCCCCAAACTGGGAACCCCCAAATCGCCCCCCCCAAATCGACCCCACAAATTGGGGAATTCCAAAATTCCCCCCCAAATACCACACCCCCCCATCCCAAAGTGAGGACCCCCAGATCGACCCCCCCAAAGTGTGCGTGTCCCCCCCCCCCCGGGCTGGGAAGGGAACTGGGCTGGACTGGGCTGGACTGGGAGGGACTGGGAGGAACTGGGGGGGCTCAGAGTGGGAACTGTTCCGTACTGGGAGAGACTGGTCCAGGCTGGGAGGGACTGGTCCATGCTGGGAGGGATGCGGAGGGGAGGCAGGGTCCGTACTGGGATGGACTGGTCCGTGCTGGGAGGGATGCGGAGGGGAGGCAGGGTCCGTACTGGGAGGGACTGGTCCATGCTGGGAGGGATGCGGAGGGGAGGCAGGGTCCGTACTGGGAGGGACTGGTCCATGCTGGGAGGGATGCGGAGGGGAGGCCGGGGCCGTACTGGGATGGACTGGTCCGTGCTGGGAGGGATGCGGAGGGGAGGCAGGGTCCGTACTGGGAGGGACTGGTCCATGCTGGGAGGGACTGGTCCGTACTGGGAGGGACTGGTCCATGCTGGGAGGGATGCGGAGGGGAGGCCGGGTCCATACTGGGAGGGACTGGTCCGTGCTGGGAGGGATGCGGAGGGGCCGGGGCCGTACTGGGAGGGACTGGTCCATGCTGGGAGGGACTGGTCCGTACTGGGAGGGACTGGTCCGTGCTGGGAAGGATGCGGAGGGGCCGGGGCCGTACTGGGAGGGACTGGTCCATGCTGGAGGGATGCGGAGGGGCCGGGGCCGTACTGGGAGGGACTGGTCCGTGCTGGGAGGGATGCGGAGGGGAGGCCGGGTCCATACTGGGAGGGACTGGTCCGTGCTGGGAGGGATGCGGAGGGGAGGCCGGGTCCATACTGGGAGGGACTGGTCCGTGCTGGGAGGGATGCGGAGGGGAGGCCGGGTCCATACTGGGAGGGACTGGTCCATGCTGGAAGGATGCGGAGGGGCCGGGGCCGTGCCGGGGGGGGCGGGGCCGGGGCTTACTGGGCTTACTGGTCCGTACTGGGGGGGTCCCACTCACCGGGCCGGGCCTCAGCATCGCTCCAGCGGCCGCGGGGCCCCGCGCCCCCGCCCGCGCTCGGCTCCGCTCGGCTCCGCTTCGGGAGGCTTCGGCTCCGCTTCGGCCCCGGTTCGGCAGCGCTCGGCAGTGCTCGGCCCCGGTTCGGCTCCGTTCGGCCCTGTTCGGGACGGTTCGGCTCGGCTTCGGCTCCGGTTCGGGATGGTTCGGCTCCGCTCGGCTTCGGTTCGGGATGGTTCGGCTCCGCTCGGCTTCGGCTCCGCTCGGCTTCGGCTCGGCCGCGTTCGGTCCCGCTCGGCTCCGCTTCGGGACGGTTCGGGCCGGTTCGGCTCTGCTCGGCTCCGCTCGGTTTCGGCTCCGCTCGGTTCCGTTCGGCCCCGCTCGGCTCCACTCGGCTCCGCTCGGGAGCGGCGGCGGCGCTGGAGGGGCGGGGGGAGGGGGCGGGGATGGAGCGGGGGGGACACGGGGGGGACAGAGGGGACAGGGAGGGGACAGAGGGGACAGGGAGGGATGGGGGGACACGGGGGGGACACGGAGGGATGGAGGGACAGAGGGGACATGGGGGGGACACGCAGGGGGGGCACACGGGGCGATATGGGGAGGGGGACAGGGGAGGAGGGGACACCGTGGGGGGACAGGGGCAGGCGGTGACAAATCCCGGCGGTGACCGCGCGGCCCCAAAGTCCGTGTGTCCCCAACCCTCTGTCCCCAAACCCCGTGCGTCCCCATCCCCCCGTGTCCCCAACTCCGTGTCCCCATCGTGTCTCCACCCCCGTGTTCCCATCCCTGTGTCCCCATTCCCGTGTCCCCAACTCCGTGTCCCCAAACCTCGTGTCCCCCCCAAACCCCGTGTCCCCAACTCCGTGTCCCCAATGTCCCCAAACCCCGTGTCCCCATCCCCATGTCCCCATCCCCGTGTCCCTCAAAGTCCCCCTATGTCCCCCCCGTGTCCCCATCCCCCCATCGTGTCCCCATGTCCCCCAGTCCCCGTGTCCCCCCATGACGGTGTCACCCCCATGTCCCCCCGTGTCCCCGATGTCCCCGTGTGCCCCTCCCCAGTGTCCCCATGTCCCCCTGCCCATGGCCCCAAGTCTGTGCACGTGGCTCCCATCCCTCCTGTCCCCATCGTGTCCCCATGTCCCCCAATGTCCCCATCGTGTCCCCAATCCGCCCCCGTGTCCCCAATGTCCCCAATCCCCCAATGTCCCTAATGTCCCAGTGCCCCCCAATGTCCCCAGTCCCCCAATGTCCCACTGTCCTCCATTTCCCCAAATGCCCCAATGTCCCCAATGTCCCCAATCCCCCAATGTTCCCCAATGTCCCCAATGTCCCCACTGTCCCCAATGTCCCCAATCTCCAATGTCCCCAGTGTCCCCAATCCCCCAATGTTCCCCCGTCCCCAAATGCCCCAATGTCCCCAATGTCCCCAATGTCCCCAATGTCCCCAATCCCCCAATGTCCCCAATCCCCCAATGTCCCCAATCCCCCAATGTTCCCCCATGTCCCCAGTGTCCCCAATCCCCCAATGTCCCCCCGTCCCCAAATGCCCCAATGTCCCCAATGTCCCCAATCCCCCAATGTCCCCAATCCCCCAATGTCCCCCCGTCCCCAATGTCCCAATGTCCCCAATGTCCCCACTGTCCCCAATGTCCCCAGTGTCCCCAAACCCTCAATGTCCCGCATGTCCCCATCGTGTCCCCAGTGTCCCCAGTGTCCCCAGTGTCCCCAGGCTCTCGGAGGCTCAGGTGGCTCTGGGGTTTATTTTGGGGGGGTTATGGCTTTGGGGACCCCCCCGGCCCCACCCAGGGACACACAGCGGGGGGGGAGGGGCGGGGGGGAGGGGACACACGGACCGGGGTGGGGGAGGGGCGACACTGAGGTTTGGGGTCCCCGGGGCCCTTTGGGGTCCCCAGACACCAACACAGCGGGGGGGGGGGGAGGGGACACCCCGAGATTTTGGGGGGGGGTCCCACGGACACACACACGGTGGAGGAGTGGCCCCGAAATTTTGGGGGGGAACCCATGGGAGGGGCCGCGAGATTTTGGGGGACACACACGGTGGGGGGAGGGGACAACCCCGAAATTTTGGGGGAGTCCCATGGACACACACGGGGGGGGACACCCCGAAAGTTGGGGGGACACACACGGAGGGGAGGGGACACCCCCGAGATTTTGGGGGGGGGGTCCCACGGACACACACAAAGTGGGGGGAGGGGCCCCGAAATTTTGGGGGGGGTCCCCGTGGACACACAAAGGGGGGGGAGGGGCCCCGAGATTTTGGGGGGGGGGTCCCCGTGGACACACAAAGGGGGGAGGAGGGGACACCCCCGAAATTTGGGGAGGTCCCACGAACACCCAAAGGGGGGGAGGGGCCCCGAGATTTTGGGGGACACACACGCGGGGGGGGGAGGGGACAGCCCCGAATTTTGTGGGGGGGGGTCCCACGGACACACACACGGCGGGGGAGGGGCCCCGAAATTGTTGGGGACACACACAAAGAGGGGGGAGGGGACACCCCCGGGGTCCCTTTTTTTGGGGGGACAAACGATCACGTGGCAGACGTGGAGGGGGGCGGGGCCCTTTCTCTGGGGGGGAGGGGACACCCCCCCCAGGGGACAGCGATCACGTGACACACGTGGGGAGATGGGGGGGAACACACCCCCGGGGATGATGATCACGTGACACACGGGGGGGGCGGGGCCCTTTTTTTGGGGGGGTCCCCTCCCCCCCAAACACGATCGCGCTGTGGGGGGA
The DNA here is from genome assembly GCA_036630365.1 of Acanthiza pusilla. Classification (NCBI taxonomy): domain Eukaryota; kingdom Metazoa; phylum Chordata; class Aves; order Passeriformes; family Acanthizidae; genus Acanthiza; species Acanthiza pusilla. Next base: position 32,017 of record JAXCHO010000310.1, read on the forward strand.
GGGTCGCGCCCCTCCCCCCTCCCTCCCGCGGATTTTGGGGTTCACAGTGGGCGGGGCCGGGGGGGGCCCGGGGGGGCCCGGGGGTCCCCTATGGCTTCGGTGTCGGGGCCCCCCCGGGCCCGGCCTGCGGAGAGAGGAGACCAGTATGGACCAGTTCGCACCAGTATGGACCAGTACGGACCAGTATGGACCAGTGTGGACCAGTATGGACCAGTTCAGACCAATATGGAAATGTGGAATCCCAGTATGGAGCGGTTCAGACCAGTATGGACCAGTTCAGACCAGTATGGACCGGTTCAGACCAGTATGGAAATGGAGAATCCCAGTATGAAAATGTGCCCCCCCAGTAGGGAGATGGGCCCCCCCAGTATGGACCAGTGCCTCCCAGTATGGACCGGTTCAAACCAGTATGGAGCAGTTCACGCCAGTATGGACCAGTGCATCCCAGTATGGCCCAGTTCATCCCCCAGCATGGAAATGGAGTGTCCAAGTATGCACCAGTTCAGCCCAGTATGGAAATGTGGAATCCCAGTATGGACCAGTTCATCCCAATATGTAAATGTGCCATCCCAGTATGGTAAAGTGGCCTCCCAGTATAGACCAGTGCATCCCAGTATGGCCCAATGCTCCCCAGTATGGAAATGTGCCCCCCCAGTACGGACCAGTTCAGCCCAGTATGGACCAGTTCAGCCCAGTATGGAAATGGAGTGTCCCAGTATGGAAATGGGCCCCCCCCAGTACGGCCCAGTGCCTCCCAGTATGGAAATGTGCCACCCCAGTATGGTCTAGTGCTCTCCAGTATGGAAATGTGGAATCCCAGTATGGACCAGTTCATCCCAGCATGGACCAGTGCACCCCAGTATGGAAATGTGGAATCCCAGTATGGTAAAGTGCCCTCCCAGTATGGACCAGTGCATCCCAGTACGGAATTGTGGAGTCCCAGTATGACAAAATGTCCCCCCAGTATGGCCCAGTGGCCTCCCAGTATGAGAAAGTGACCTCCCAGTCCCTCCCAGTCCCTCCCAGTTCTCCCAGTTCAGTCCCCGCTCCCTCCCAGTGCTCCCAGTGCCCCCCAGTCCATCCCAGTCCTTCCCAGTGCTCCCATTTCAGTCCCCAGTCCATCCCAGTCCCCCCCAGTCCATCCCAGTTCTCTCCCAGTTCAGTCCCCAGTCCAACCCAGTCCCCCCCAGTCCATCCCAGTTCCCTCCCAATCCCATCCCAGTCCCTCCCAGTGCTCCCAGCTCAGTCTCCAGTCTCTCCCAGTCCATCCCAGTGCCACCAGTTTGATCCCAGTTCCCCCCCAGTTCCCTCCCAGTGCTCCCAGTTTGGTGCTCACGGGCTCAGTGGGAGCCCAGGGCCTCCCCCAGGGCAGCTTTGTCCCTCGGTGTGGCCTTGGTCAGAGCCTTCTCCTGGGGAGGGGACAGGAGTGGGGACATGGGGACATTGATGGGGACATTGGGACATTGGGGACATTGAGGGGAATTGGGGACATTGGGGACATTGGGGACATTGGGGACATTGGGGGGAATTGGGGACATTGGGGACATTGGGGACATTGGGGACATTGGGACATTGGGGACATTGGGGACATTGGGACATTGGGGACATTGGGGACATTGGGACATTGGGGATGTTGGAGGGAATTGGGCACATTGGGACATTGGGGACATTGGGACATTGGGGACATTGGGGACATTGGGGACATTGGGGGGAATTGGGGACATTGGGACATTGGGACACTGGGGACATTGGGGACATTGGGGGGAATTGGGGACATTGGGACATTGGGACATTGGGGACATTGGGGACATTGGGACATTGGGACATTGGGGACATTGGGGGGAATTGGGGACATTGGGACATTGGGGATGTTGGGGACAGAGATGGGGCCATGGGGACAGGGACAGGGATAGGGACATGGGGACACTGTCAGGGATCCTATGGGGTCCCTATGGGTTTTCGGGGGTCCCTATGGATTCTTTGGGGTCCCTATGGATTCTGTGGGATCCCTATGGATTCTTTGGGGTCCCTATGGATCCCATAGGGTCTCAGACCTCCACCAGGCTGTGCCAGTGCTCGATTGGTTTGAGGGATTCTGTGGAGTCCCTATGGGTTCTTTATAGGATCAGAGGATCCCTATGGATTCTATGGGGTCCCTATGGATTCTATAGGATCCCTATGGGTTTTGAGGGGGCCCTATGGATACTATGGGCTCCCTGTGAGTTCTGTGGATTCTATGGGGTCCCTATGGATTCTATAGGGTCCCTGGGGTGTCCCTATGGACTCCATAGGGTCGCAGACCTCCACCAGGCTGTGCCAGTGCTCAATCGGTTTGGGGAGAGTCTATGGGGTCCCTATGGATTCTGTGGGTTCCCTATGGATTTTGGGGGTCAGTATTGATTCCGTGGGGTCCCTATGGATTCTATGGGGTCCTTATGGGATCGGGGCATCCCTATGGATTCTATGGGGTCCCTATGGATTCTATAGGTTCCCTATGGGTTTTGGGGTGTCCCTATGGACTCCATAGGGTCCCTGACCTCCACCAGGGTGTGCCAGTGCTTGATCAGTTTCTGGGGGTTCTGTGGGGTCCCTATGGATTCCATGGGTTCCCTGTAGATTCTATGGGGTCCCTATGGGTTCTATAAGGTCCCTGTGGGTTTTGGGCAGTCCCTATGGATCCCATAGGGTCCCTGACCTCCACCAGGGTGTGCCAGTGCTCGATCGGTTTGGGGCAGTTCTGTGGGGTCCCTATGGATTCTATGGGGTCCCTATGGGTCCTGTGGGTTCCCTATGGGTTTCGGAGCGTCTCTACGGATTCCATGGGTTCCCTATGGGTTTTCGGGGGTCCCTATGGATTCTTTGGGGTCCCTATGGACTCCATAGGGTCGCAGACCTCCACCAGGGTGTGCCAGTGCTCGATTGGTTTCCAGAGGCTCTATGGGGTCCCTATGGATACTATGGGTTCCCTGTGAGTTCTGTGGATTCTATGGGGTCCCTATGGATTCTATAGGGTCCCTGGGGTGTCCCTATGGATCCCATAGGGTCGCAGACCTCCACCAGGGTGTGCCAGTGCTCGATTGGTTTCCGGGGGTTCGCCAACATCTGTGCCCAGTGCTCGCGGCCTGGGCCGTCGGCGTCGCTGCCCACGCGGCACAGCCCGATCACCTCGTTGTGCCCGATGCTGCGGAGGGGAAAAAAAACCAAAAAAACAACCCCAAAAATCAGCCCAAAATCCCCAAAAATCACCCCAAAAAAACCCCAGTGTGAAATCCCCCAAAATGCCCCAAAAATCTCCCAAAATCCCCCCCAATTCCAGCCCCAAAGCCATCGCTGCCCACGCGGCACAGCGCGATCACCTCGTTGTGCCCGATGCTGCGGAGGGGAAAAAAAACAAACAAAAAAAAACCCCAAAAACCAAAAAAATCACCCCAAAAATAGCCAGAAAACCCCCGGTATGAGAAACCCCAAAATTCCCAAACACCGCCCCAAAATCCAGCCCCAAAGCCATCGCTGCCCACGCGGCACAGCGTGATCACCTCGTTGTGCCCGATGCTGCGGAGGGGAAAAAAAACAAAAGAAAATAACCCAAAAAACAAAAAAATCACCCCAAAAATAGCCCCAAAAAACCCCCGGTATGAGAAACCCCAAAATGCCCCAAAACTGCCCCAAAATCCTGCCCCAAAGCCATCGCTGCCCACGCGGCACAGCGCGATCACCTCGTTGTGCCCGATGCTGGGGACCCAAAAAAGTTTTAAAAATCACCCCAAAATTCCCCAAAATCACCCCAAAAATAGCCCTGAAATTTACCAGTTTGGGGAACCCAAATCCCCCAAAACCTTCCCAAAAATTCCTCGAAAACCCCACGTTTGTGGAGCTCCAAAATCACCCTAAAAATACCCCAAAATCCCCCAGTCAGGGGATCTCAAAATCCCCCAAAAGTGCCATAAAAATAGTCCCAAAATCCCCTGGTCTGAAAAACCCCAAAATCCCCCCAAACCTCCCCAAAAGTCCACAAAACTGAACCCCAAAATCCCCCCAAAATCCCCGGGTCTGGGGAACCCAAAATCCCCCCAAAATGCCCCAAAAATCTCCCAAAGTCCCCCCCAATTCCAGCCCCAAAGCCATCGCTGCCCAAGCGGCACAGCGCGATCACCTCGTTGTGCCTGACGCTGCAGGAGGGGCAAAAACCAAAAAAAAAAAAATAACCCAAAAACCCCCAAAATTACCCCCAAAATACCCCATAATAGTCCCCAAAAAGCCCCAGTATGAGAAACCCCAAAATCCCCAAAAATCAGCCCAAAAACCCCAGAAATCACCCCAAAAATACCCCATAATAACCCCAAAAATAACCCAAAAATCCACCGGTTTGGGGGACGCGAAAATCCCCCAGAATCACCCCAAAAACCCCAGTGTGACACCCCAAAAATGGCCCCAAAATCCTCCGGTCTGAGGGACCCCAAAATCCCCCAAAATTACCCCCAAAATACAACATAATAGCCCCAAAAATCCCCAGTCTGAGAGACCCCAAAATACCCCAAAACCACCCCAAAAATCCCAACGCGAGACCCCAAAAATACCCCCAAAATCCACCAGCCTGGGGAACCTCAAAATACCCCAAAATCCCCAAAAACCACCCCAAAATCCCCCAAAGCTGAACCCCAAAAATACCCCAAAATCCTCCAGTCTGGGGAGCCCAAAACCCCCAAAAATCACCCCAAAAATCCCAGTGTGAGACTCCAAAACTGCCCCAAAAATTCCCCAAAAATCTCCCAAAACTGAACCCCAAAAATCCCCCAAATCCACCCCAAAAATTCCCCAAAACTGAACCCCAAAATCCTCCAAAACCACCCCAAAAATTCCCCTCAAATGGGTTTCGGGGGGGATTGAGACCCCAAATGCCCTCCAAAAAACTCCAAAATTATCTCAGATATTCGGGGAAACCCCAAAAACCCCAAAAGGGTGCGAGGGAGACCCCAAAAAATCCAAAAATTCCCCAAAATTCCCCCAAGGACCAACAATGGTGACGTCATTGGGGACATCGAACGAGGAATGTCCCATTGCTCTGGGATGACCCCAAAATTCCCCAAAAATTCCCCAAAATTCCTCTAAATCCCCCCCAAATTCCCCAAAAACCCCTCAAGGACCCTCCCAGTACCTCCCAGTACAAACCAGTTGGACCCAGCGATGGTGACAATGGTGACGCTCTCATTGGGGACATCGAACGAGGAATGTCCCATTGCTCTGGGATGACCCCAAACACCCCAAAATTCTCCAAAAATTCCCCAAAATTCCCCTAAAATCCCCTCAAAGACCCCAAAAGACCCTCCCAGTGCCTCCCAGTACAAACCAGTTGGACCCAATGATGGCGACGATGGTGACGCTCTCTTGGGGACATCCATTGAGGGAATCCCATTGCTCCGGGATGACGCCAGATCCCCCAAATCCTCAAAAATCCCCCAAAATTCCCTCAAATTGCGCCAAAATTCCCCCAAAATCCCCCAAAAGATTCTCCAGGAGCTTCCCAGTACCTCCCAGTAGAAACCAGTTGGAGCCAATGATGGTGACGATGGTGACACTCTTGGGGGGGACATCGAATGAGGAATGTCCCATTGCTCCGGGATGACTCCAAATCCCCCAAACTTCCCCAAAATTCCCCCAAATGCTCAAATATCCCCCCAAAAATCCCCAAAATCCCCTCAAAGACCTTCCCAGTACAAACCAGTACAAACCAGTAGGACCCAACGATGGTGACGATGGTGACGTCATTGGGGACATTGAACGAGGAATGTCCCAGTGCTCCAGAATGACCCCAAACACCACAAAATCCCCAAAATCCTCCCAAAATTCCCCCAAAATTCCCCAAAAGACCCTCCCAGTACAAACCAGTACAAACCAGTAGGACCCAACGATGGTGACGAAGGTGACGCTCTTGGGGACATCAAATGAGGAATGTCCCATTGTTCTGGGATGACCCCAAATCCTCCAAATTTCCCTCAAAATTCTCCCAAAATTCCCCCAAAATCCCTCAAAAATTGCCCAAAATTCCTCTAAATCCCCAAAAATTCCCCCAAAAGACTCTCCAGGACCCTCCCAGTGCCTCCCAGTACAAACCAGTTGGACCCAACGATGGTGACGCTCTCGTGGGGAACGTCCATCAAGGGAATCCCATTGCTCTGGGATGACCCCAAATGCCCCAAAACCACCCCAAAATTCCCCCAAATGCCCAAAAATCCCCCAAAATTCCCCAAAATCCCCCCAAAGACCCTCCCAGTATCTCCCAGTACAAACCAGTTGGACCCAACGATGGCGACGATGCGACGCTCTCGTGGGGGATGTCAATCAAGGGAATCCCATTGTTTTGGGATGACCCCAAACGCCCCAAAACTGCCCCAAATCACCCAAAAATTCCCCAAAATCCCCCAAAATCCCCTCAAAGACCCCAAAGATCCCCCCAAAGACCTCCCAGTACAAACCAGTTGGACCCGACGATGGTGACGACGGCGATGCTCTTGTGGGGTCATCCATCAAGGGAATCCCATTGCTCCAGAATGACCCCAAATGACCCCAAATGACCCAAATCACCCAAAAATTCCCAAAAATTCCCAAAAAATCCCAAAAATCCCCCAAAAAATCCTTGATCATGCACCAGTCGTAGTTGACGACGGCGATGGTGAGGCTGACGCTCTTGTGGGGTCATCCATCGATGGAATCCCATTGCTTTGGGATGATCCCAAATGGCCCAAAACAACCCCAAAACCACCCCAAATTTCCCAAAAAATCCCAAAAATACCCCAAAATCCCCTCAAAGACCCCAAAGATCCCCCCGAGGACCTCCCAGTACAAACCAGTTGAAGCCAATGATGGTGACGCTCTTATGGGGAACGTCCATTGAAGGAATCCCACTGTTCTGGACCATCCCCAAATGCCCCAAAACTGCCGCAAAATTCCCCCAAATGCCCAAAAATCCCCCAAAATGTCCCCAAAATTCCCTCAAAACTCCTCCAGGACCCCTCAAAGACCCCAAAAATTCCCCCAGAGACCTCCCAGTACAAACCAGTTGAAGCCAACGATGGTGATGATGATGATGCTCTCGTGGTGGATGCCAATCAAGGGAATCCCATTGGTTTGGGATGACCCCAAACGCCCCAAAACTGCCCCAAATCACCCAAAAATTCCCCGAAATTCCAAAAAAAATCCCCAAAATCCCCCAAAAAATCCCTGATCATGCACCAGTTGTAGTCAACGACGGCGATGGTGAGGCTGACGCTCTTGTGGGGTCACCCATCGATGGAATCCCATTGCTCTGGGATGAACCCAAATGACCTCAAACCGCCCCAAAACTGCCTCAAATCACCCAAAAATTCCCAAAATGCCCCAAAACAGCCCCAAAATTCTCTCAAATCCCCCAAAGACCTCCCCAGGACCTCCCAGTACAAACCAGTTGGAGCCAACGATGGTGACGCTCTCATGGGGAGCGTCCATCAAGGGAATCCCATTGCTCTGGGATGACCCCAAATGTCCCAAAATCCCCCAAAACTACCCCAAATCCTCCAAAAAATTCCCCCAAAAATCCCCAAAATCCACTCAAAAACGCCCAAAGACGCTCCCAGTATCTCCCAGTACAAACCAGTTGGACCCAACGATGGTGACAATGGTGATGCTCTCGTGGGGTCGTCCATCCATGGAATCCCATTGCTCCGGGATGACCCCAAATGGCCCAAAACCATCCCAAAACCGCCCCAAATTTCCCAAAATCCCAAAAAATCCCAAAAAAGTCCCCAATCACGCACCAGTCGTAGTCGACGACGGCGATGGTGAGGCTGACGCTGTGCACGCTCTCGTGCGGAACGTCGAACACGAGCGCCTCGTTGTAGTTTGGGTTCAGAGTGTTCTTCTTGATCGACGTCTTGCGCTTCTTCAGCCGCCGGCCCTCGGCCATCAGAGACGCCTTCACGTAGGGGTCTGGGGGGGAATCCCAGAAATCCCATAAAAACCAAAAAAATCCCATAAAAATCCCATAAAATCCCATGAAAAACAAAAAATACCATAAAAAACCCAAAAAATCCCATAAAACCCCCCAAAATCCCATAAAAAACAAAAAAATCCCATAAAAAACCAAAAAATCCCATAAAAACCAAAAAAAATCCCATAAAAACCAAAAAAATCCCATAAAATCCCATAAAAAACAAAAAAAATCCCATAAAAACCAAAAAAACCCCAAAATCCCATAAAAAACCAAAAAATCCCATAAAAACAAAAAAACCCATAAAATCCCACAGATCCCATAAAAACCTGAAAATCCCAAAAAACCCGAAAATCTACATAAAACTCAATAAAATCCCATAAAAACCCGAAAATCCCATAAAAAACCCCAAAATCCCATAAAAACAAAAAAATGCCATAAAAACTAAAAAATCCCATAAAAAACCCAAAAATCCCATAAAAACCCGAAAATCCCATAAATCCCCATAGAACCCCATTAAAACAAAAAAATCCCATAAAACCTCAAAATCCCATATAATTGCTTAAAAACCCAAAAATCCCATAAAACCTCATAAAATCCCATTGAACCCCAAAGAACCCCGTAGACTCCATAGAGACTCAAAAATCCCATAAAAACAAAAAAAATCCCATAAAAATCCCATAAAATCCCATGAAAAACAAAAAATCCCATAAAAAACCCCAAAATACCACAAAAAACCAAAAAATCCCATAAAAACAAAACCCCCCCCATAAAATCCCACCGATCCCATAAAAACCTGAAAATCAAAAAAACCCCAAAAATCTCCATAAAACTCAATAAAATCCCATAAAAACCCGAAAATCCCATAAAAAACCCCAAAATCCCATAAAAACAAAAAAATCCCATAAAAACCAAAAAATTCCCATAAAACCCCATAAATAAAAAAAAAATCCCATAAAATCCCATAAAAACAAAAAAAAAACTTCATAAAATCCCATAAAATCGCATTAAAACCCAAAAATCCCATAAAAAACCTGAAAATCCCATAAAAACCAAAAAATTCCCATAAAACCCCATAAAACCCCATAAATCCAAAAAAAAAATCCCATAAAATCCCATAAAAACAAAAAAAACTTCATAAAATCGCATTAAAACCCAAAAATCCCATAAAAACAAAAAAAATCCCCATAGACCCCATAAAACCCTATTGAATCCTATAAAACCCCATAGATCCCATAAAAACCCCAAAAATCTCTAAAAATCCAATAAAATCCCATAAAACCCCCAAAATCCCCATAGAACCCCACAGAGCCCCATAGAACCCATAAAAACCCAAAGATCCCCATAGAACCCCATAGAATTCCATAAAAACCTAAAAATCCCATGAAAACAAAAAAACCCCATAAAAACCCCAAAATCCCATAAAAACCTACAGAACCCCATAGAACCTCATAGATCCCATAAAAAACACCAAAAAATCCCATAAAATCCCATAAAAACAAAAAAAGTCATAAAATCCCATAAAATTGCATTAAAACCCAAAAATCCCATAAAACTTCATAAAATCCCATAGAACCCCACAGATCCCATAAAATCCCATAGAATCCCATAGAATCCTATAGAATCCTATAGAACCCTATAGGCCCTATAGCACCCTATGGGTCCTTCAGCCGCCAGCCCTTGGCCATCAGAGAGGCCTTCACGTAGGGGTCTGGGGAGGGGAGACCCCAAAAATCCCATAAAAACATGAAAATTCCCATAAAAAACCCGAAAATTCAAAAAAATCACATAAAAACCCATGAAAACCCATAAATTAAAAAAAAATCCCATAAAAACCCATAGAACTCCAAAAAATCCTATAAAACCCATAAAAATTCAAAAACCCCATAGACCCCGTAAAAAACCCAAAAATCCTATAGAACCCCATAGAACCCCATAGAACCCCATAAAAACCCAGAAATCCCTATAAAACCCCATCGAGCCCCATAGATCCCATAGAGCCCCACTGACCCCATAGAACCCTACAGAACCCCATAGAACCCCACAGACCCCATAAAAACCCATAGAACCCCATAGACTCCATAGAACCCCATAGAACCCCATAGACTCCATGGAACCCCATAGACCCTATAGAACCCCACAGACCCCATAAAAACCCATAGAACCCCATAGACTCCATAGAACCCCATAGACCCTATAGAAATCCACAGACCCCATAAAAACCCATAGAACCTCATAGAGCCCATAGAACCCCATATACCCTATAGAAATCCACAGACCCCATAGAACCCCATAGACTCCATGGAACCCCATAGACCCCATAGAACCCCACAGACCCCATAAAAACCCATAGAACCCCATAGACTCCATAGAACCCCATAGACCCTATAGAAATCCACAGACCCCATAAAAACCCATAGAACCTCATAGAGCCCATAGAACCCCATATACCCTATAGAAATCCACAGACCCCATAGAACCCCATAGACTCCATGGAACCCCATAGAAACCCATAGAACCCCATAGACCCTAGAGAACCCATAGAACCTCATAGACCCCATAGACCCCATAGCACCCTATAGACCCCCAGAACTTCCTATAACACCCCATAGCACCCCATAGTACATCATGGAATCTATGGACACCCATGGACCCCATAGCACCCCATGGGCCCTAAAACATCCCATGGACCCTATAACAGTCCATAGCACCTCATGGACCCTACAGCACCCCACAGACCCTATAGCACCCCATGGGCCCTATAGCACCTCAGGGACCCTATAGCACCCCATGGGCCCTATAGCACCCCACAGACCCTACAGCACCTCAGGGACCCTATAGCACCCCATGGGCCCTAAAACATCCCTTGGACCCTATAACAGTCCATAGCACCTCATGGACCCTACAGCACCCCACAGACCCTATAGCACCCCATGGGCCCTATAGCACCTCAGGGACCCTAGAGCACCCCATGGACCCTATAGCACCCCATAGACCCTACAGCACCCCATGGACCCTATAACACCCCACAGACCCTATAGCACCTCAGGGACCCTATAGCACCCCATGGGCCCTAAAACATCCCATGGACCCTATAACAGTCCATAGCACCCCATGGGCCCTACAGCACCCCACAGACCCTATAGCACCCCATGGACCCTATAGCACCCCACAGACCCTATAGCACCCTACAGACCCTATAGCACCCCACAGACCCTATAGCACCCCATGGGCCCCATAGCACCCCATGGATCCTGTAACATCCCATGGACCCTATAGCACCCCATGGGCCCCATAGCACCCCATGGGCCCTATAGCATCCCACAGACCCTACAGCACCCCACGGACCCTATAGCACCCCACAGACCCTATAGCACCCCATGAACTCTCTAACATGCCATAGCACCCCATGGACCCCACAGATGCCATGGACCCCATGGACCACACAGAGCCCAGAACACCGCACAGCACCTGTGACACACCTGATCCACCTGTCCCACCTGTCCCACCTGTGACACACCTGTCCCACCTGTGACACACCTGTTCCACCTGTGACACACCTGTCCCACCTGTGACACACCTGTTCCACCTGTCCCACCTGTCCCACCTGTGACACACCTGTCCCACCTGTGACACACCTGTCCCACCTGTGACACACCTGTTCCACCTGTCCCACCTGTGACAGACCTGTGACACACCTGTCCCACTCCTGTCCCACCTGTGACACACCTGGGCAGGGATGAACTCCATGGCCCCATGGCCCACCTGTCCCATACCTGAGCACACCTGTCCCAGCCTTGTAACACACCCATGACACACCTGTCCCACACCTGTCCCACACCTGTGACACACCTGAGGCACACATGAGCACACCCGTGAGACACCTGAGTAGCCGGTGAGGTCCACGGCCCTGTGTCCCACCTGTCCCACACCTGTCCCACCCTTGTGACACACCTGTGACACACCTGAGCACACCTGTGACTCACCTGAGTACCCCGTGAGGTCCATGGCCCTGTGTCCCACCCCATGACACACCTGTCACACCTGTCCCACACCTGTTCCGCCCTTGTGACCCACCTGTGCCACACCTCAGCACACCTGCCCCACCCTTGTAACACACCCAGGACACACCTGAGCACACCTCTCCCAGACCTGTGTGATGTCACACACCTGTCCCACACCTGTGACACACCTGTGACACACCTGTCCCACACCTGGGACTCACCTGTGACACACCTGGGGCTCACCTGAGTAGCCTGTAAGGTCCATGGCCCTGTGTCCCACCCCATGACACACCTGTCCCACACCTGTGACACACCTGAGCACACCTGTGAAACACCTCGGACACAGCTCTGACACACCTGAGCACAGCTAGGACTCACCTGAGTAGCTGGTGAGGTCCATGGCCTTGTGTCCCACCCCATGACACACCTGTGACACACCTGTGACACACCTGAGTACACCTGTGACACACCTGTGACTCACCTGAGCACACCTGTGACACACCTGTGACACACCTGTGACACACCCAGGACACACCTGTGACACACCCAGGACACACCTGAGCACACCTGTGACACACTTGTGACACACCTGAGCACACCTGTGACACACTTGTGACACACCTGTGACACACCTGAGCACACCTGTGACACACTTGTGACACACCTGAGCACACCTGTGACACACTTGTGACACACCCAGGACACACCTGAGCACACCTGTGACACACTTGTGACACACCTGAGCACACCTGTGACACACTTGTGACACACCCAGGACACACCTGAGCACACCTGTGACTCACCTGAGCACCCCATGAGGTCCATGGGCCCATGGCCCACCTGTCCCACCCTTGTGACACACCTGAGACACACCTGTGACACACCTGAGCACACCTGAGCTCACCTGAGTAGCCGGTGAGGTCCATGGCGCGCAGGTTGGAGGCGCGGATGACAGTGACCGTGAGGCGCCCGGCGGTCGGCAGGTAACAGAGAGAGAAATTCACCTCCCCGAGATCAGCCTTCTCCTGCGGACAGGTGGGACACGGACAGGTGAGACAGGGACAGGTGAGACAGGTGAGACAGGTGAGGGACACAGGGACAGGTGAGACAGGTGAGACAGGTGAGACACAGGTGAGACAGGTGAGGGACAGGGACAGGTGAGGAATTGAGAGAGGTGGGACCATAGGTGAGGGACACAAAGACAGGTGAGACAGGTGAGACAGGTGAGACAGGTGGGACAGGGACAGGTAACCGAGAGAGAAATTCACCTCCCCCAGATCGGCCTTCTCCTGCGGACAGGTGAGACACAAACAGGTGAGACAGGGACAGGTGAGACAGGTGAGACAGGTGAGACACAGGTGAGACACAGACAGGTGAGACAGGTGAGACAGGTGAGACACAGGTGAGACAGGTGAGGGACAGGGACAGGTGAGACAGGTGAGGGACACAGGGACAGGTGGGGGACAGGTGGGGCATGGACAGGTGAGGGATAGGGACAGGTAACAGAGAGAGAAATTCACCTCCCCCAGATTGGCCTTCTCCTGCGGACAGGTGAGACAGGCGAGACAGGTGAGACACAGGTGACGGACAGGTGGGACAGGTGAGGGACACAGACAGGTGAGGGACAAGTAACAGTGAAATTCACCTCCCCCAGGTCAGCCTTCTCCTGGGGACAGGTGAGACAGGTGAGGGACAGAGGGACAGCTGAGGGACAGGGACAGGTGGGACAGGTGAGGGTGACAGGGACAAGTGACACAGGTGACACAGGTGAGGGACAAACTGGAGACAAACCGGGGAGACCTCGGACAGGTTCTCCAGCACCACCTGTGTGCCCTAATGACCTTTTCTGGGGGGTTTTGGGTGGTGTTTTTTTGGTTTTTTGAGGTTTTTTGAGGTTTTTTGGGGGTTTTGGGGGGATTTTCGGGTTCCCCGCCACTCCCCCCACTCCCCTCCTGGATATCCTCCAGATGTGCACCTCTGGCCTCAGCCCCTCCAGCAGATTATCCAACACACCTGAGCCTCACCTGTCCCATCATCTTTTTTTTTGTTTTTTGGGGGGTTTTATGGGCTTTTCCAGCGTTTTTCTGGGGTTTTTTGTGGGTTTTGGGGTTTTTTCCGGGGTTTTTTTTGAGGTTTTCGGGGGGATTCTTTTGAGTTTTTTTGCTGGTTCTTGGAGGCGTTTTGTTTTTTTGTTTTTTTCTTTAAATTTTTGGGGAGTTTTTGTATTTTTTGGAGTTTTTCGGGTTTTTTCCAAATTTTCAGGGTTTTTTTGGATTCTCTGCCACTCGCCCCGCTCCTCTCCTGGATATCCTCCAGGTGAGCACCTCAGGTGCACCTTGGCCCCTCCTGCAGAGCATCCAACACCACCTGAGCCTCACCTGAGCCTCACCTGCCCCAGGACCCTTTTTTCTGGTTTTTTCAGGGTTTCTTTTTGGGTTTTTAAAATGTTTTTTAGGTTTTTGGGGGGGGTTTTGGGGGGGTTTTACAGGGGTCGTTTTGTCTGGTTTTTTGATGGTTTTCGGGGGCGCTTTTCCCTTTTTTTTGTTTTTCTCAGGGTTTTTTTGAGATTTTTCCAAGTTTTTTGGGTTTTTTTGGGGGATTTTCGGGCTCCTCGTCACTCCCCCCGCTCCCCTCCTGGATATCCTCCAGATGTGCACCTCTGGCCTCGGCCCCTCCAGCAGATTGTCCAGCACACCTGAGCCCCCTCACGACCCTTTTTTGGGATTTTTTTTAGTTTCTTTGTGGGTTCTTTTGGGAGTTTTTTTTTGTTTTTAAGTGTTTTTTGGGGTGTTTTTTTCGGAGTTTTTTCGGATTTTTTGGGGTTTTTCCAGTGGTAATTTTTGCAGTTTTTTGGGCTTTTGAGGGATTTTTTCCCAGGGTTTTTTTGTTTGTTTGTTTGTTTTTTCGGGTTTTTTTGAGGGTTTTTTTTTTGTTTTTTAGGATTTTTTGGGTGGGTTTCACATTTTTTTCAGATTCTCTGCCACTCACCCCGCTCCCCTCCTGGATATCCTCCAGATGTGCACCTCAGGCCTCAGCCCCTCCAGCAGATTGTCCAACACACCTGAGCCTCACCTGAGCCTCACCTGAGCCCCCTCGTGACCCTTTTTTGGGCATTTTTTGGGGGATTTTCAGGTTCCCCATCACTCACCCCACTCCCCTCCTGGATGTCCCTCCAGATGGGCACCTCTGGCCTCGGCCCCTCCAGCAGATTATCCAGCACACCTGAGCCTCACCTGAGCCTCACCTGCCCCAGGGCCCTTTTTTGGTGTTTTTCGGGGGTTTTTGGATTTTTTCAGATTTTTTCAGATTCTCTGGCACTCACCCCACTCCCCTCCTGGATATCCTCCAGATGAGCACCTCCGGCCTCAGCCCCTCCAGCAGATTGTCCAACACACCTGAGCCTCACCTGAGCCTCACCTGCCCCAGGACCCTTTTTTGGGATTTTTTTGGGATTTTCGGGTTCCCCATCACTCACCCCACTCCCCTCCTGGATGTCCCTCCAGATGGGCACCTCTGGCCGCGCCTCGGCCGCCTCCAGCAGGTTGTCCAGCACCACCTGCCCGATGAGGTCGTGCCTGGAGAATCGATCGAAGTCGTAGACGGCGAAGTGCAGCCTCCGCGCCGGCAGCTCGGCGAAGGGCACCCCGAAACTGAACGTCTCGTCCCACTCGGGGTTCAGCGTCCGCCGCAGCACTTTGGTCTGGAATTTCTTTTTGCGGTCGGGCAGGAGGTAAATTTTGACGTAAGGGTCGGAGAATCCGTTCGAGTCCTTGGCCGGGAGGTCTCGGGCGCGCAGGACGCGAACCACGAGCTGCTGGGAGCCGTAGGAGTAGCGCAGGGACACGCTGAGGCGGCCGCAGGGGGGGGAGGGTCCCCCGGGACCCCCGGGACCCCCCCGGGCCCCGCTGGGGTCGCTGTCACCCGCGCTGGTGTCGCCGCTGTAGAGCTCGGGTTGGATCTGGCCCAGGTGGGCGGGGGGCTGCTCGGGTTTGTCCTCCGAGAGCGGCGCCAGAGCCGAGCTGGGGGAGGGGAGTGGGGTTAGAGACCCCTCCAGGGAGAAGATCTGGGGTGAAAGACCCCCGGGAATGGGGTTTGGGGTTAGAGACCCCCGGGAATGGGGAATTTGGGGTTAGAGACCCCCGGGATGGGGAATTGGGGTGAGAGACCCCCGGGAATGGGGAATTGGGGTTAGAGACCCCCGGGATGGGGATGGGGGTTAGAGACCCCCGGGATGGGGTTTGGGGTGAGAGACCCCCGGGATGGGGATTTGGGATTAGAGACCCCCGGGATGGGGGGCAATGGGGACAATGGGATTTGGGGTTAGAGACCCCCGGGAATGGGGAATTGGGGTGAGAGACCCCCGGGAATGGGGAATTGGGGTTAGAGACCCCCGGGATGGGGAATTGGGGTTAGAGACCCCCGGGAATGGGGATTTGGGGTTAGAGACCCCCGGGAATGGGGTTTGGGAGCTGGGGGGAGGGGATCTGGGGGTTAGAGACCCCCGGGAATGGGGATTTGGGGTTAGAGACCCCCGGGAATGGGGTTTGGGAGCTGGGGGGAGGGGATCTGGGGGTTAGAGACCCCCGGGAATGGGGAATTGGGGTTAGAGACCCCCGGGAATGGGGAATTGGGGTTAGAGACCCCCGGGAATGGGGAATTGGGGTTAGAGACCCCCGGGAATGGGGAATTGGGGTTAGAGACCCCCGGGAATGGGGAATTTGGGGTTAGAGACCCCCGGGAATGGGGAATTGGGGTGAGAGACCCCCGGGAATGGGGAATTGGGGTTAGAGACCCCCGGGAATGGGGAATTTGGGGTTAGAGACCCCGGGAATGGGGAATTGGGGGTTAGAGACCCCCGGGAATGGGGGGCAATGGGGACAATGGGATTGGGGTTAGAGACCCCCGGGATGGGGTTTGGGGTTAGAGACCCCCGGGATGGGGTTTGGGGTTAGAGACCCCCGGGAATGGGGAATTGGGGTGAGAGACCCCCTGGGGATGGGGAATTGGGGTTAGAGACCCCCCTGGGATGGGGAATTGGGGTTAGAGACCCCCGGGAATGGGGATGGGGGTTAGAGACCCCCGGGAATGGGGAATTGGGGTTAGAGACCCCCGGGAATGGGGAATTTGGGGTTAGAGACCCCCGGGAATGGGGAATTTGGGGTTAGAGACCCCGGGAATGGGGAATTTGGGGTTAGAGACCCCCGGGAATGGGGAATTTGGGGTTAGAGACCCCCGGGGAATGGGGAATTGGGGTTAGAGACCCCCGGGAATGGGGAATTGGGGTTAGAGACCCCCGGGAATGGGGAATTGGGGTTAGAGACCCCCGGGATGGGGAATTGGGGTTAGAGACCCCCGGGATGGGATTGGGGTGAGAGACCCCGGGAATGGGGAATTTGGGGTTAGAGACCCCCGGGAATGGGGAATGGGGTTAGAGACCCCCGGGAATGGGGGGCAATGGAGACAATGGGATTTGGGGGTTAGAGACCCCCCTGGGGATGGGGGGCAATGGGGACAATGGGATTTGGGGTTAGAGACCCCCGGGAATGGGGTTTGGGAGCTGGGGGAGGGAGGGGATTGGGGTTAGAGACCCCATGGGGACAGGGGACAGTGGGGATCTGGGAATGAGGGGTTTGGGGTTAGGGACCCCCTGGGGATGGGATTTGGGGTTAGAGACCCCTCCAGGGAGGGGATTTGGGACGAGAGATCCCTGGGAATGGGATTTGGGGTTCAGGACCCCATTGGGGTAATGGGGAGCTGGGGACAGGGGGGTTTGGCGTTAGAGACCCCATTGGGAATGGAGAATTTGGGGGTTAGGGACCCCCCAGGGATGGGGCTTGGGGTTTGGGGTTAGGGTCTCCATTGGGAACGGGATTTGGGGTTAGAAACCCTACCGGGGCCATGGGGATTTGGGGACAATGGGATTTGGGGTTAGGGACCCCATTGGGGATTTGGGATTTGGGAGCCCCCCAGCAATGGAGTTTGGGGCTAGGGACCCTATTGGGATGAGGTTTGGGTTAGACCCATTGGGATTGGGAGATTTGGGGTTAGGGACCCCATTGGGGACGAGGGTAATGAGGGATTTGGGATTTGGGGACCCCCTAGGGCATGGGGACAACGAGGGATTTGGGATTTGGGGTTAGGACCCCCCTCGGGGATGGGGATAATGGGGGGCTTGGGGAGGATTTGGGGTTGGGGGGGGGTCAGGGTCACCCCATTGTCCCCAGAGCCCCCCGTGTCCCCCATCCCCACCCCCCCATTGTCCCCACGTCCCCCCCACGTCCCCCCATGTCCCATCCCCACCCCCCCATTGTCCCCACTCCAATCCCCCCCATGTCCCATGTCCCCCACATGTCCCCCCATTGCCCCCGTGTCCCCCCATGCCCCCATTGTCCCCATGTCCCCCCACTGTCCCCACTCCAATCCCCCCCCATGTCCCCATGTCCCCTTCATGTCCCCATGTCCCCCACATGTCCCCCCATTGCCCCCGTGTCCCCCCATGCCCCCCCCATGCCCCCATTGTCCCATGTCCCCCCATGTCCCCGTGTCCCACCCACCCCTTTGTCCCCACGCTCCCCCCCTCCCCAAATCCCCTCCCCCACGGCCCCCCCTTGTCCCCCCATGTCCCCATGTCCCCCCGTGCCCCCCCATTGTCCCCATGTCCCCCCATGTCCCCCCATGTTTCCCATGTCCCCCCCAAATCCCCCCAATGTCCCCCCATGTCCTAATGTCCCCCCTTGTCCCCCATGTCCCTCCATGTCCCCCCGTGCCCCCCCATTGTCCCCATGTCCCCCCATGTCCCCCCATGTTTCCCATGTCCCCCCCAAATCCCCCCAATGTCCCCCCATGTCCTAATGTCCCCCCTTGTCCCCCATGTCCCTCCATGTCCCCCCGTGCCCCCCCATTGTCCCCATGTCCCCCCATGTCCCCCCATATCCCCCCAATGTCCCCATGTCCCCCCATGTCCCCCCCATATCCCCCCAATGTCCCCATGTCCCCCCCATGTCCCCCCATGTCCCCCTTACCTTCTGCCCATCCCCCCCATGTCCCCCCATGTCCCCCCATGTCCCCCCATGTCTCCATATCCCCCCAATGTCCCCATGTCCCCAACGTCCCCACGCCCCCCCCATGTCCCAATCCCCTCCGCCCATCCCCCCCATGTCCCCCCCATGTCCCCTTGTCCCCTTGTCCCCTTGTGCCATGTCCCCCCATGCCCCATTGTCCCCTGTCCCCCCATGCCCCCATTGTCCCATGTCCCCCCATGTGTCCCCATGTCCCCCCATCCCCCCCCATGTCCCGTGTCCCCATGCCCCCCATGCCCCCGCAATGTCCCCATGTCCCCCCAATGTCCCATGTCCCCAATGTCCCCACGCCCCCCCCCATGTCCCCCATGTTCCCCCCATGTGTCCCCATGTCCCCCCATCCCCCCCATGTCCCCGTGTCCCCATGTCCCCGTGTCCCCATGCCCCCCATGCCCCCGCAATGTCCCCATGTCCCCATGTCCCCACGCCCCCCCCATGCCCCCCCCATGTCCCCATGTCCCCCCAATGTCCCATGTCCCCATGTCCCCATGTCCCCACGCCCCCCCCATGTCCCCATGTCCCCCCCATGTCCCCATGCCCCCCCATGCCCCCCCATGTCCCCATGTCCCCAATGTCCCCATGTCCCCCCCATGTCCCCGTGTCCCCATGCCCCCCCATGCCCCCGCAATGTCCCCAATGTCCCCACGCCCCCCCCACGTCCCCCTCCTTACCTTCCGCCCATCCCCCCCCCGAGCTGCTGCGAGGTGGCGCTGGGCAGAGCCCCTCCCCCACCCCCGATCCCCTCCCCCCCAAACTCGGGGGGTCCCGGGGGGGCTGGGCTGGGGGGAGGGGTCCGGAGCCCTGCCCGGGGGGGGCCCCGCGCCCCGCCCCCCCCTCAGGACACGGCCCCATGTCCAGGTAGCAGCGCTCGGGGGGGGGCTCGGGGTCCCCCGCTCGGGGAGGGGGTCCCCAAACGGACCCCCTCCCCCACCCTGGAGGGGCTCTTTGCGCGGGGGGACCCCCCGGGCCCCCCCTTGTGTCGCCAGGGCACCCAGCAGAGCTTCCAGGACACGAAGAGTGACACTCCGAGCAGGACCAGGCCGCAGAAGGTGACAATGACAGACAGCAGGCTGACCGACACCTCTGCGGGGGGGGGCGGGGGCGGGTCAGACCCCCCAAAATACACCCGGGGGGTCTGAGGGTCCCAACCCCCCCCCAGACACCCCAAATACACCTCTGCGGGGGGGGGGGGGGCGGGTCAGACCCCCCCAAAATATACCCGGGGGGTCTGAGGGTCCCAACCCCCCCACAGACACCCCAAATACACCCCTGGGGGGGAGGGGCGGGTCAGGGGCGGGACCCCCCCCCCAAATACGGGCGGGACCCCCCCCCCCAAATACACCCGGGGGGGTGAGGGGTCGGACCCCCCCCCAAATGGACCCCAAATACCCCCGGGGGGGGCGAGGGACTGGACCCCCAAATACAGCCGGGGGGGAGGGGGGAGGGGGGAGGGGTTGGACCACCCCCAAATACTCCCGGGAGGGTCAGAGGGTCCCAAACCCCCCCCGAGAGACCCCAAATACACACGGGGGGGGAGGGGAGAGGGACGGACCCCCCCCAAAATACACCTGGGGGGGTGAGGGGGGGTCTGAGTACCCCCAACCCCCCCCAGAGAGACCCCAAATACACCTGGGGGGGACCTGATTACCCCAAATACACCCGGGGGGTCAGAGGACCCCAACCCCCCCAGAGTGACCCCAAATACACTCGGGGGGGAGGTGAGGGGCTGGACCACCCCCCAAGTACACCCGGGGGGGGTCTGAGGGTCCCAAGCCCCAGAGTGACCCCAACATACACCTGGGGAGCGCCTCCTGCTCGGGGGGGCACACCTGGGGGGGTTGGGATTGTCACTGTCACTGTCACTGTCACTGTCGCTGTCACTGTCACTTTGGGGGTCCCAAGGTTGGGGGAGGGGTCACATCCTGGGGGGGGTCCCTGTGTCTTTGGGGGTGTGCCTTTTCCCCAGGTGTGTTCCTGTGCCATCCTATACCTGTCCCCAGGTGTGCCCAGGTGTCCCCAAGTGTCCCCAAGTGTGTCCCCAGGTGTTCCCAAGTGTGCCCAGGTGTGCCCAGGTGTGCCATACCTGTGTCCCCAGCTGTCCCCAGGTGTGCCCAGGTGTGCTGTACCCATCCCCAGGTATGCCTACCTGTCTCCAGGTGTGTCCATACCTGTCCCCAGGTGTGTCATACCTGTCATCAGGTGTGCCCAGGTGTCCCCAAGTGTGTCCCCAGGTGTTCCCAAGTGTCCCCAGGTGTGCCCAGGTGTCCCCAAGTGTGTCCCCAGGTGTCCCCAAGTGTCCCCAGGTGTGCCCAGGTGTCCCCAAGTGTCCCCAGGTGTCCTCATGTGTGCTGTACCCGGTCCCCAGGTATGCCTACCTGTCCCCAGGTGTGCCCAGGGATCCCCAAGTGTCCCTAAATGTGTCCCCAGGTGTCCCCAAGTGTCCCCAGGTGTGTCCCCAGGTGTCCCCAGGTGTCCCCAGGTGTCCCCAGGTGCCCATACCTGTGTCCCCAGACCAGAGGGGCTGCAGTGCTGGAGGAGGTCCCTGTCCCTGTCCCTATCCCATCCCATACCTGCCCCCAGGTGTGCCCAGGTGTACCCATGCCCATCCCCAGGTGTCCCAGGTGTGCCACACCTGTCCCCAGGTGAGCCCAGGTGTCCCCAAGTGTGCCTTACCTGTGTCCGCAGGTATATCCAGGTGTGCCCATACCCATCCCCAGGTGTCCAAACCCATCCCCAGGTGTGCCATACCTGTCCCCAGGTGTCCATACCTGTCCCCAGGTGCCGTACCTGTGTCAGCAGGCCGCGGGTGTCCCTGGTGCCACAGCAGGTCCCTGTCCCTATCCCCAGGTGTGTCATACCCGTCCCCAGGTGTGCCATACCTGTCCCCAGGTGTGTCCCTACCTGTCCCTAGGCATCCAAACCCATAGCCAGATGTGCCCAGGTGTGTTCCTGCCTGCCCCCAGGTGTGCCATACCTGTCCCCAGGTGTCCCCGGGTGTCCCCACCAGGTACCCAAACCCATAGCCAGATGTGTCGAGGTGTGTCCCTACCTGTCCCCAGGTGTGCCATACCTGTCCTCAGGTGTGTCT
Source organism: Acanthiza pusilla (assembly GCA_036630365.1). Classification (NCBI taxonomy): domain Eukaryota; kingdom Metazoa; phylum Chordata; class Aves; order Passeriformes; family Acanthizidae; genus Acanthiza; species Acanthiza pusilla. Next base: position 54,151 of record JAXCHO010000310.1, read on the forward strand.
GTACTGTGCCCAGGTGCCCTTACCTCTATTGGCTGGCCAGGGGTGCCCGCGGTGCCACAGCAGGTCCCTGTCCCTGTCCCTATCCCATCCCATCCCTGTCCCCAGGTGTGCCCAGGTGTGCCATACCTGTCCCCAGGTGTCCCCAGGTGTCGCCAGGTGTGCCCTACCTGTATCGGCAGGTCGGGGGTGCCCGCGGTGCCGCAGCAGGTCGGTGAACTCGAGGCAGCATGAGTGGGGCAGGCACGTGCAGTGCCTGAGCAGGTCCCAGTCCCATCCCATCCCTGTCCCCAGGTGTGCCATACCTGTCCCCAGGTGTGCCCAGGTGTACCCTTACCTGTATCTGCCGGCCAGGCATGCCTGCGGTGCCGCAGCAGGTCCCTGTCCCTATCCCCAGGTGTGTCCAGGTGTGTCCAGGTGTGCCCAGGTGTGCCATACCTGTCCCCAGGTGTGCCCAGGTGTGCCCAGGTGTGTCATACCCATCCCCAGGTGTGCCCAGGTGTCCCCAGGTGTGCCCAGGTGTCCCCAGGTGTGCCATACCTGTCCCCAGGTGTCCCCAGGTGTGCCCAGGTGTGCCATACCTATCCCCAGGTGTCCCCAGGTGTGCCCAGGAGTGCCCAGGTGTGCCATACCTGTCCCCAGGTGTGCCCAGGTGTACCCTTACCTGTATCTGCCGGCCGGGCATGCCCGCGGTGCCGCAGCAGGTCCCTGTCCCTATCCCCAGGTGTGCCATACCCATCCCCAGGTGTCCCCAGGTGTGCCATACCTGTCCCCAGGTGCCCTCAGGTGTGCCCAGGTGTGCCCAGGTGTGCCATACCTGTCCCCAGGTGTGCCCAGGTGTGTCATACCCATCCCCAGGTGTGCCTAGGTGTCCCCAGGTGTGCCATACCTGTCCCCAGGTGTTCCCAGGTGTGCCCAGGTGTGCCATACCTGTCCCCAGGTGTGCCCGGGTGTCCCCAGGTGTGCCCAGGTGTGCCCAGGTGTGCAGTACCTGTCCCCAGGTGTGCCCAGGTGTGCCCAGGTGTGCCCAGGTGTGCAGTACCTGTCCCCAGGTGTGCCATACCTGTCCCCAGGTGTGCCCAGGTGTGCCATACCTGTCCCCAGGTGTCCCCAGGTGTGCCATACCCGTCCCCAGGTGCCCCCAGGTGTGCCGTACCTGTATCCGCCGGCCGCGGGTGCCCGCGGTGCCGCAGCAGGTCGGTGAACTCGAGGCAGCGCGCGTGGGGCGGGCGCGCGCGGGGGGCGAAGCAGAGCTCGTGCACGAGGCGCAGGGCACTGCGGCAAACGTCCTCCTCGTAGTCCCCGGACATGGCCTGGAATGGGGGAAAAACGGGAAAATTGGGAAAAAACATGAAAAATGTGGAGAAAAACATGGGATATAAATACGGGATAAACGTCCTCCTCGTAGTCCCCGGACATGGCCTGGGAATGGGGAAAAAACGGGAAAAGTTGGGAAAAAACATGAAAAATACAGATAAAAACATGGGATATAAATATGGGATAAACGTCCTCCTCGTAGTCCCCAGACATGGCCTGGGATGGGGGAAAAAGGGGAAAAATTGGGAAAAATGTGGAGAAAAACATGGGATACAATATTGGATAAATGTCATCCTCGTAGTCCCGGACATGGCCTGGAATGGGGGAAAAACGGGAGAAATTGGGAAAAATGTGGAGAAAAATGTGAGAGAGAAATGAGGAATTAATGTTCTCCTTGTAGTCCCCGGACATGGGTTAAAAACAGGGAAAAACGGGAAAATTGGGAAAAAACATGAAAAATATCGATAAAAACATGGGATAGAAATATGGGATAAACGTCCTCCTCGTAGTCCCCGGACATGGCCTGGAATGGGGAAAAAACGGGAAAAATTGGGAAAAATGTGGAGAAAAATGTGAGAGAGAAATGAGGAATAAATGGTCTCCTTGCAGTCCCTGGACACGGCCTGGAAATGGGGAAAAAATGGGAAAAATTGGGAAAATGTGGAGAAAAACATGGGATACAAGTATTGGATAAATGTCATCCTCGTAGTGCCTGGACATGGGCTGGGATGGGGGAAAAAATGGGAGAAATTGGGAAAAGTATGGATAGAAACGTGGGAGAGAAACGTGGGAAAAATGCTCTCCTCATAGTCCCTGGACATGGCCTAAAAATGGGGGAAAACTGGGAGAAATTGGGAAAAAGGTGGAGAAAAATGTGGGAAAAATGTCCTCCTCGTAGTCCCCAGATATAGGTTAAAAATGGGGAGAAAACAGGAAAAATTGGGAAAAATGTGAAGAAAAACATGGGATATAAAAATCGGATAAATGCCATCCTTGCAGTCCCCGAACATGGCCTGGGAATGGGGAAAAAATGGGAAAAATTGGGAAAAAATGGAAAAATGTGAATAGAAACATGGGAGAGAAACGTGGGAAAAACGTCATCCTCGTAGTCCCTGGACATGGCCTGGAATGAAGAAAAAATGGGAAAAATTGGGAAAAATGTGGATAAAAACATGGGATAGAAATGTGGGATAAATGTCCTCCTCCTAGTCCCCAGACCTGGCCTAAAATGGGGGAAAATGGGAAAAAATGGGAAAAATGTGAATAGAAACATGGGAGAGAAACGTGGGAAAAACGTCATCCTTGCAGTCCCCGGACATGGCCTGGAATGGGGAAAAAATGGGAAAAATTGGGAAAAATGTGGAGAGAAATGTGGGATAAATGTCATCCTTGCAGTCCCCGGACATGGGTTAAAAATGGGGAAAAAACGGGAAAAATATGGACAGAAATGTGGGATATAAATATGGGATAAACGTCCTCCTCGCGGTTGCCAGACATGGGTTAAAAATGGGGGAAAAATGGGAAAAATTGGGAAAAAACATGAAAAATATAGATAAAAACATGGGATATAAATATGGGATAAACGTCCTCCTCGTAGTCCCCGGACATGGCCTGGAACGGGGGAAAAACGGGAAAAATTGGGAAAAATGTGGAGAAAAATGTAAGAGAGAAATGAGGAATAAATGGTCTCCTTGCAGTCCCTGGACACGGCCTGGAAATGGGGAAAAAATGGGAAAAATTGGGAAAATGTGGAGAAAACATGGGATACAAGTATTGGATAAATGTCATCCTCGTAGTGCCTGGACATGGGCTGGGATGGGGGAAAAAATGGGAGAAATTGGGAAAAGTATGGATAGAAACATGGGAGAGAAACGTGGGAAAATGCTCTCCTCATAGTCCCTGGACATGGCCTAAAAATGGGGGAAAACTGGGAGAAATTGGGAAAAAGGTGGAGAAAAATGTGGGAAAAATGTCCTCCTTGTAGTCCCCAGATATAGGTTAAAAATGGGGAGAAAACAGGAAAAATTGGGAAAAATGTGAAGAAAAACATGGGATATAAAAATCGGATAAATGCCATCCTTGCAGTCCCCGAACATGGCCTGGGAATGGGGAAAAAATGGGAAAAATTGGGAAAAAATGGGAAAAAAGTGAATAGAAACATGGGAGAGAAACGTGGGAAAAACGTCATCCTCGTAGTCCCCGGACATGGCCTGGAATGAAGAAAAAAATGGGAAAAATTGGGAAAAATGTGGATAAAAACATGGGATAGAAATGTGGGATAAATGTCCTCCTCCTAGTCCCCAGACCTGGCCTAAAATGGGGGAAAATGGGAAAAAATGGGAAAAATGTGAATAGAAACATGGGAGAGAAATGTGGGGAAAATGTCATCCTTGCAGTCCCTGGACATGGGTTAAAAATGGGGAAAAAATGGGAAAAATTAGGAAAAACGTGGATATAAATTTGGGATATAAGAATGAGACAAAGGTCCTCCTCAGAGTCCTGGGCACAGCCAAAAATGGGGAAAAAAGGGGAAAAAATGGGAAAAATATGGATGGAAATGTGGGATATAAATATGGGATAAATATTATTCTTGTAGTCCCTGGACATGGATTAAAAATGGGGAAAAAATGGGAAAATTGGGAAAAACGTGGAGAAAAATAAGGGAGAAAAATGTGGGAAAAGTGTTCTCCTCGTAGTGCCTGGACATGGCCTGGGAACGGGGAAAAAATGGGAAAAAATGGGAAAAATATGGATAGAAATGTGGGATATAAAAATCAGAAAAATGTCCTCCTCGTAGTCTCTGGACATGGCTTAAAAATGGGAAAAAAAATGGGAAAAATAAAAAAAAAAAAAGGAGAGAAATACAGGACATGGCCTGGAAATGGAGAAAAAACAGGAAAAATTGGGAAAAATATGGAGAGAAATGTAGGATAAATGTTGCCCTTGCAGTCCCCAGACACGGCCTGGAAATGGGGAAAAAATGGGAAAAAATGGGAAAAATATGGAGAAAAATGCACGATATAAATATGGGGAAAATGTTCTCCTCACAGTCTCCTGACATGGATTAAAAATGGGGAAAAATTGGGAAAAATTGGGAAAAACGTGGACATAAATTTGGGATATAAAGATGAGATAAAGGCTCTTCTCATAGTCCCTGGGCACAGCCAAAAAATGGGGAAAAATGAGAAAAAATGGGAAAAATATGGAGAGAAACACAGGAAATAAATATGGGATAAATGTCATCCTCGCGGTTCATGGACATGGATTAAAAATGGGGAAAAAAGACGGAAAATTGGGAAAAACGTGGAGAAAATGCAGGATATAAATACGGGATAAACGTTGTCCTCGCGGTCCCCGGACTTGGATTAAAAGTGGGGGGAAATGGGAAAAATTGGGAAAAATGTGGGAAAAATATGGGATAGAAACATGGGATAAAAGTCTTCCTTGGGGTCCGCACAAGCCCCGCCCCTCTACAAGCCCCGCCCCTCCACAAGCCCTGCCCATCACAGGCCCCACCCACCTAATCCCTCCCTCTCGAAGCCCCTCCCAATTAAACCCCTGCCAATTAAGCCCCGCCCCTCCAGGCCCCTCCCACATGCAAGCCCCTCCCATTTAAAGCCACACCCTCCAAATTTAAGCCCCCAAGCCCCTCCCATTTAAGCCCCGCTCCTCCTTCAAGCCCCTCCCCTTTTAAACCCCTCCCATTCCAGCTCATCCCACTTCAAGCCCCTCCCACTTTAAACCCCTCCCCATTGCAACCCATCCTAATTAAGCCCCTCCCACTTCAAGGTGCTCCCCTCCCAAGCCTCTCCCCTTTTTAGCCACACCCTCTTTAGGCTCCTCCTCTTCCAAGCCCCACCCACTTTAAAGCCCATTCTGATTGCAGCCCTTCCCTTTTAAGCCCCTCCCACTTCAACCCCTCCCATTTAAGCCCCGCCCCTTTCAAGTCCCTCCCTCTTTAGGCCCCTCCCACTTCAAGCTCCTCCCACCTCAAGCCTCTTCCCCTTTAAGCCCTCCCCTTCAAAGCCCCTCCCCCTGTAGAGCCTCTCCCCACTCAAGCCCCTCCCACTAAAGCCCCTCTCCCAAGCCCCTCCCACTTCAAGCCCCTCCCCCACACCCCTCCTTCATTCAAGCCCCTCCCTCTTCTAAGCCCCTCCCATTTCAAGCCCCTCCCTCTTTAAGCCTCTCCCCACTGCCACCCCTAATTAAGCCCCTCCCACTTCGAGCGACACCTTTCAAGCCTCTCCCCTCCAATCCCCTCCCACTTCAAGCCCCTCCCTCTTTATGCCCCTCCCATTTCAAGCCCCTCCCATTTAAGCCACTCCCACTAAAGCTCCTCCCCAAGCCACTCCCATTTCAAGCCCCTCCCACCAAAGCGCCTCCTCAAGCCCCTCCCCTCCAAGCCCCTCCCAGTTCAAGCCCCTCCCACTTCAAGCCACACCTCTCAAGCCCCTCCCACTTCAAGCCCCTCCCCTTTCAAGCCCCTCCCTCTTTTGGCCCCTCCCCTTTCACACTGCCATTGATGCACCTCCCACTCCACACTCCTCCCTAAGCCCCTCCCACTTCAAGCCTAATTAAAGCTCCTCCCCCAAGCCCCTCCCCTTCAAGCCCCTCCCATTAAAGCTCCTCCCCAAGCCCCTCCCACTTCAAGCCCCTCCCATTAAAGCTCCTCCCCAAGCCCCTCCCCTTCAAGCCCCTCCCATTAAAGCCCCTCCCCCAAGCCCCTCCCAGTGAAGCTCCTCCCCTTTCAAGCCCCTCCAATTTAAGCTCCTCCTACTTCAGTCCCCTCCCACTTCAAGCCCCTCCCACTCAAGCCCCTCCCACTTCGTCTCTCCCCTTCAAGCCCCTCCCCTTCAAGCCACTCCCACTTCAAGCTCCTCCCATTAAAGCCCTCCCACCTCAAGCCCCTCCCACTCACGCCCCTCCCACTTCAAGCCCCTCCCACTCAAGCTCCTCCCTTTCAAGCCCCTCCCACTCAAGCTCCTCCCCGAGCCCCTCCCCCTTCCAGCCCCTCCCCAAGCCCCGCCCCCAAGCCCCGCCCCCTCACCTTTGGGGTCTCCCGGCGCGGGGGGAGGGGCTCAGCGGGGCCCGGGGGGGGCTTGGGGGGGGCGGGGCCGGGCCATGGAGGGCGGGGCCGGGGGGGCCCTCGTGTCACCTGGGGGGACAAAGGGACGTGAGTGACCCCAAAAGTGACCCCAAAATACCCCAAAAGTGACCCGAAATCACCCCAAAATCTGCCCCAAAATAACCCCAAAATCACCCCCAAAATCTGCCCCGAAAGTGCCCCAAAATCACCCCAAAATTGCCCAAAATTAGCCCAAATATGCGCCATAATCACTCCAAAATCACCCCAAATCTGTCCCAAAACCTGCCCCAAAATCACCCCAAAATCAGCTGCCAAAATCACCCCCAAAAGTGCCCCAAAATCACCCCAAAGTTAGCCCAAAATCTGCCCCAAAATCAGCCCAAAATCAGCTCCAAAAATTACCCCAAATGGCCCCAAAATCACCCCAAAATTGCCCAAAGAATACCCCAAAATCACCCCCAACCTGCCCCAAAATCACCCCAAAATTGCCCTAAAATCTCCCCAAATCTGCAATCCCAAAATCACCCCCAAAATTACCCAAAAATTATCCCAAAGTGACCCAAAATCACCCCAAAATTGCCAAAACATCGCCCCAAAATCCCCTCAAAATCACCCCAAAATCACACCAAACCTGCCCTAAAATCACCCCAGAAGTGTCCAAAAATCGCAGCAAAATCCCCTCAAAATCACCCCAAAATCTGCCCCAAACCTGCCCTAAAATCACCCCCAAATCACCCCAAAATTGCCCAAAAAACCCCCAAAATCAGCTCCAAAAATCACCCCAAACCTGCCCCAAAATCACCCCAAACCTGCCCCAAAATCACCCCCCAAAATTGCCGAAAATTAGCCCAAAATTGCCCAAAATCACCCCAAAATCACCCCAAAAGTGCCCCAAAGTCGCCCCCAAACCTGCCCCAAAATCAGCCCCGAATCTGCTCCAAAATCCTCCCTAAATCACCCCCAAATCACCCCCAAATCACCCCAAACCCCCCCAAAACTACCCCAAACCTGCCCCAATCCCAAACCTGCCCCACACACCTGAACCCCAAAATCAGCCCCCCAAAATGACCCCCCCAAACCCCGCCCCCGCATTCCTGTACCCCCAAACCTGCCCCACACCTGAACCCCAATACCTGCCCCACACCTGAACCCCAAACCTGTCCCACACACCTGAACCCCAATACCTGCCCCACACCTGAACCCCAATACCTGTCCCACACCTGAACCCCAATCCCGAACCTGCCCCACACACCTGAACCCCAATACCTGCCCCACACACCTGAACCCCAAATCTGCCCCACACACCTGAACCCCAATACCTGCCCCACACACTTGAACCCCAAACCTGCCCCACACCTGAACCCCAAACCTGCCCCACACACCTGGACCCCAATCCCAAACCTGCCCCACACACCTGAACCCCAAACCTGCCCCACACCTGAACCCCAAACCTGCCCCACACACCTGGACCCCAATCCCAAACCTGCCCCACACACCTGAACCCCAAACCTGCCCCACACCTGAACCCCAAACCTGCCCCACACACCTGGACCCCAATCCCAAACCTGCCCCACACACCTGAACCCCAATACCTGTCCCACACACCTGAACCCCAATCCCAAACCTGCCCCACACCTGAACCCCAATACCTGCCCCACACCTGAACCCCAATACCTGCCCCACACCTGAACCCCAATCCCAAACCTGCCCCACACACCTGAACCCCAAACCTGCCCCACATCTGAACCCCAATACCTGCCCCACACCTGAACCCCAAACCTGCCCCACACCTGAACCCCAATACCTGCCCCACACACCTGAACCCCAAAATCAGCCCCCCAAAATGACCCCCCCAAACCCCGCCCCCCGCATTCCTGTACCCCCAAACCTGCCCCACACTTGAACCCCAATACCTGCCCCACACCTGAACCCCAAACCTGCCCCACACACCTGAACCCCAATACCTGCCCCACACCTGAACCCCAAACCTGCCCCACACACCTGAACCCCAATACCTGCCCCACACCTGAACCCCAAACCTGCCCCACACACCTGAACCCCAACACCTGCCCCACACACCTGAACCCCAAACCTGCCCCACACATGAACCCCAATCCCAAACCTGCCCCACACACCTGAACCCCAATACCTGTCCCACACACCTGGACCCCCAAAATCAGTCCCCCAAAAGCAGCTGCACAAATCTACCCCACAGACCTGAGCCCCAAATTCAGCCCCCCAAAATGACCTCCCCAAAACCTGCCCCCCGCATTACTGTACCCCCAAACATGTCCCACACACCTGGACCCCAATACCTGCCCCACACCTGAACCCCCAAAATCACCTCCCCAAAATCACCTCCCAAACCTGCCCCAAACACCTGAACCCCAACACCTGCCCCACACCTGAACCCCACACCTGAACCCCAATCCCTGCACCCCAAACTTGCCCCACACCTGCACCTCAAACCCACTGCACTTACCTGAACCCCAACACCTGCCCCACACCTGAACCCCACACCTGAACCCCAATCCCTGCACCCCAAATCTGCCCCCAATACCTGCTCCCCCAACCTGCCCCAAACCTGAACCCTAATCCCTGCACCCCAATCCCTGCCCCACACCTGCACCCCAACACCTGAACCTCAATCCCTACACCCCAAACCCCAAACCTGGCCCCCCAAACCTGCCCCACACCTGAACCCCAACACTTGCACCCCAAACCTGCACCCACACCTGACCCCCCACACCTGAACCCCAACAGCTGCACCCCATACACCTGCACCCCAATACTTGCCCCACACCTGAACCCCAACACCTGAACCCCAATACCTGCCCCCCAAACCAGACCTACCCCACACACCTGCACCCCAAACCTGCCCCACACCTGAACCCCAATCCCAAACCTGCCCCATAGACCTAAACCCCAACACCTGCCCCCAAAACAGCCCCCCCAATACCTGCCCCACACACCTGAAACCCAACATCTGCCCCACACACATGAACCCCAATACCTGCCCCAGACACCTGGACCCCAATACCTGCCCCAGACACCTGGACCCCAATAGCTGCCCCCACAAAACCCTATACCCAAACCACCTCCCAACACCTGCAACCCCAAAATTATCCTCCAGTCCCTGCACCCCAAACCTGCCCCCCAAACCTGCCCCACACCTGAACCCCAAACCTCACCCACACACCTGAACCCCCACACATGAACCCCAACAGCTGCACCACATACACCTGCACCCCAATACCTGCCCTGTACACCTGAACCCCAATCCCTGCACCCCAAACTTGCCCCACACCTGCACCCCAAACCCACCCCACACACCTGAACCCCAACACCTGCCCCACACCTGAACCCCAATCCCTGCCCCCAATCCCTGCCCCCCTAAACCTGCCCCACACCTGCACCCCAACACCTGCCCCATACACCTGCACCCCAATCCCTGCCCCCCACACCTGCCCCCACACACCTGCACCCCCAATCCCCCCCAGCCCTCCCCCGCCCCCCCAGCCCTGCCCCCCATCACCTGCCCCCCCACCTGCCCCCCCAAACCGCCCCCCAAAACCTCCCCCCCCCCCCAAGGACCCCGCGGTCCCTCCGGCCGGGCCCCGCTCACCTGCCGGCCCGAGCGGAGCCGAGCGGAGCCGAGCGGAGCCGAACCGCGGCCGAACCGCGGCCGAGCGGAGCCGAGCGCGGCCGAACCGCTCACGAACGGCGGCCGAGCGCGGCCGAACCGCGGCCGAGCGGAGCCGAGCGCGGCCGAACTGCGGCCGAACCGAACCGAGCGTTCCCGGACGGAGCCGAACCGGCCCGAACCGGCCCGAGCGGCCCGGACGTCCCCGAGCGGCGCCGGCCCGGCCCGAGCGGAGCCGAACCGGCCCGAACCGGAGCCGAACGGCCCCGAAGGAGCCCGAGCGGAGCCGATGGGAGCCGAGCGAAGCCGAGCGGCGCACGAGCGGTGCCGGCAGGTGCCGAGAGGCTTCGGCTCCGCCCGCCAGCGGCGGGGGGAGAGACCCCCGGGGATGGGGGGCTGGGGGGTCACTGTGGGGGGGGCCGTGGGGGGGTGGGGGGGGTCTGTTGGGGGGCTATGGGGGGGCTATGGGGGGTTCTGTGGGGTGTCTGTGGGGTGTCTATGGGGGGGCTATGGGGTGGATCTAGGGAGGATCTGTGGGGGGATTATTGGGGGCACTGTGGGGGTCCCTGTGGGGGATCTGTGGGGGGGTATAGGGGTCTATAGGAGGGCTGTGCGGAGATTATTGGGGGGTCTATGGGGTGGATCTAGGGGGGTCTGGGGGGTGTCTATGGGGTGTCTTTGGGGAGATTTTTGGGGCCACTGCGGGGGTCCCTATGGGGGGATCAGTGGGGGGTATAGGGGTCTATAGGAGGGCTGTGGGGAGATTATTGGGGGGTCTATGTGGTATCTATGGGGGGGTCTGGAGGGCGTCTATGGGGTGTCTGTGGGGGGATTATTGAGGGGATTTTGGGGGGACTGTGGGAGTCCCTTTGGGGGATATGTGGGGGTATAGGGGTCTAGAGGAGTGCTGTGGGGTGGATCTAGGGGGGTCTATGGGGTGTCTATGGGGGGATTATTGGGGGCACTGTGGGGGTCCCTATGGGGCGACCTGTGGGGGGGTATAGGGGTCTGTGGGGTGTCTATGGGGGGATTATTTGGGGCACTGTGGGGGTCCCTATGGGGCGACCTGTGGGGGGGTATAGGGGTCTGTGGGGTGTCTATGGGGGGGTCTATAGGAGGGCTATGAGGTGTCCATGGGGTGTCTATAGGATGGATCTATGGGATGTCTATGGGGTGTCTATGGGGGATTGTTGGGGGATTTTGGGGGGCACTGTGGGGGTCCCTATGGGGGATCTGTGGGGCGGTATAGGGGTCTATAGGAGGGTTGTGGGAAGATTATTGGGGGGTCTATGGGGTGAATCTAGGGGTGGTCTGTGGGGAGGTATAGGGGAATTATTGGGCAGATTATTGGGGTGTCTGTGGGGTGTCTATGGGGGCATTTTTGGGAGCACTGTGGGGGTCCCTATGGGGGATCTGGGGGGGGTATAAGGGTCTGTGGGGTGTCTATGGGGTGTCTCTGGGGGGGTTATTCGGGGCACTGTGGGGGTCCCTTTGGGGGGGGTCTGAGGGCACGTATAGGGGACTACAGGAGGGTTGTGGGGGGATTATTGGGGGTCTGTGGGGTGGATCTACGGGGTGTCTGTGGGGTGTCTGGGGGGATTATTGGGGGGACTGTGGGGGTCCCTATGGGGGGATATATAGGGGGGTATAGGAGAATTATTGGGGGGATTATTGGGGGCACTATGGGGGTCCCTATGGGGGGATCTGTGGGGAATCTGTGGGGGGTCTGTGGGGTGGATCTAGGGCAGTCTGTGGGGTGTCCGTGGGGGGATTATTGGGGGCACTGTGGGGGTCCCTATGGGGGGGTATAGGGGTCTATAGGAGGGCTGTGGGGTGTCTATTGAGGGGTCTCTGGGGGGGTCTATGGGGGGATTATTGCGGGAATTTTTCGGGGACTGTGGGGGTCCCTTTGGGGGGATCTGTGGGGGGCGTATAGGGGTCTATAGGAGGACTATGGGGTGTCTATGGGGGTCTCTGGGGGATTATTGGGGGTCTATGGGGTGGATCTAGGGGGGGTCTGTGGGGTGCCTATGAGGTGTCTGTGGGGGGATTATTGGGGAGACTGTGGGGGTCCCTATGGGGGGTATACGGGTCCATAAAGAGGGCTATGGGGTGTCTATGGGGGAGCTATGGGGTGGATCTACGGGGGTCTGTGGCGTGTCTATGGGGGGATTATTGGGGGGCCTGTGGGGTCCCTATGAAGGGTCTGTGGGGGGGTATAGGGGTCAATAGGAGGGCTATGGGGGAATATTAGGGGGACTACAGGGTGGATTTAGGGGGCTCTGTGGTGGTGTATAGGGGTGTCTCTGGGGTGTCTATGGGGTGTCTACGGGGGGCAGTGGGGCGATTATTGGGGGGCTCTGTGGGGTAGATCTAGGGGGGGTCAGTGGGGGGCTATGGGGTGTCTATGGGGGGATTATTGGGGGCACTGTGGGGTCCCTATGGGGGGTCTGTGGGGTATCTATGGGGAGATTATTGGGGGCATTGTGGGGGTCCCTGTAGTGTCTGTGGGGGACTCTAGAAGGGAGTCTGTGGGGCAAATATGTGGGGGTCTATGGGGGATCTATGGGGGATCTGTGGGGGGATCTCTGGGGGTTCTATGGGGGGATCTATAGGGGATCTAGGGGGGTCAGTGGGGGGACTATGAGGGATATCTATGGGATTTCTATGGGGAATCTCTATGGGGGATCTCTATGGGATCTCTATGGGATCTCTATGGGTTAGGGTTAGGGTTAGGGTTAGGGTTAGGGTTAGGGTTAGGGTTAGGGTTAGGGTTAGGGTTAGGTTTAGGGTTAGGTTTAAGGTTAGGGTTAGGGTTAGGGTTAGGATTAGGGTTAAGGTTAGGGTTAGGGTTAGGGTTAGGGTTAGGGTTAGGGTTAGGATTAGGGATCTCTATGGCGATCTCTATGGGGATTTCTATAGGATCTCTATGGGGATCTTTCTGGGGGATCTCTTTGAGATCTCTACGGGGGCGTGGCCCATAGGAGAGGGTGTGGGGAAAACTCACCTGCCGGAGTCCTAGCCTCACTGCCAGGCGGTGCTGTACAGGTGGGGGCGGCCACGGACGGGGCGTGGCCACGGGGCGAGGCCATTCAACGGGCGCGTGAACCCTCAGGGGCCGTGTGCAAACCCCACCTGGCCACACCCACCTGCCTTGCACGCCCACCCGGCCATGCCCATCCTCCTTGCACGCACACCTGGCCTCGCCCACCCTGCGCACCCACCTGGCCACACCCACCCCTGCACATCCACCTGGCCACGCCCACTCGCATTGCACACCCACCTGGCCACGCCCACCTCCTTGCACACTCACTTGGCCCACCGCCTTGGACACCGACCTGGCCACGCCCCCCCTGCACACCCACCTGGCCACGCCCACCCCTCCTTGAACACCCACCTTGCTACGCCCACCCGCCTGGCACACCCACCTGGCCACGCCCACCCGCCTGGCACACCCACCTGGCCACGCCCACCCTCCTTGCACATCCCTCTGGCCACGCGCACCCCTTGCACACCCCTCCCCCCCTTCCCCCCGCCCCTCCCCCCTTTGAACACTCATTTTGCACACTCGGGGAGGTCTCTGTTCTTTCTCCGATACTTCTTTATATTTGCAAATAAAATTCCATAATTAAGTAATTAATTAATTACTGAATTAATTATCCCGTAATTACACCCGAGCCGCTGCGCGGGGGGGAGGGGTGAGAAGTGGGGGGTGGGGGAGGGGCAGCTCGGCAGAGCGGGGGTGGGGGAGGGGCTACCGGCGTGGGGGGAAGGGCATCGAGGTGGGGGAGGGGTCTTGTCTCTATGGGTGGGGGCGGGGCGTGGGGGGGAGGGGTCCCGTGGCGGGTGGGGGAGGGGCGATGGCGGGCGGGGGGAGGGGCGGGAGCGGAGCCAAGCCCCCCGCCCCTCCCCCACCCGGGTCACAGTGAATTGGGGTGCGCCCCTCCCCCACCCGGTGATGGGGGACGGTCCGGGGGGGGTTCTGGGGTGGGGGAGGGGCGCTGGAAGACATTCGAGTGGGGGGTCGTTGCCGGGGTGGGGAAGGGGCGACGACCCTGAGAGAGCCCTTTGAGATCGGCCTGGCCGGGGGGGAGGGGCCCGTGCGCATGCTGGGCGCGGGCACGCGAGTGTGCAAGGGGCGGGGCGGGCACGCGAGCGTGCGGGGGGAGGGGCGAGTGCGTGACACGCGAGTGTGTGACACGTGAAAGTGTGACACGTGTGAGTGTGCAAGGGACAGGGCTGAGTGTGTGACACGTGTGAGTGTGCAAGGGACAGGGCTGAGTGTGTGACACGTGTGAGTGTGCAAGGGGCGGGGCTGAGTGTGTGACACGTGTGAGTGTGCAAGGGGCGGGGCTGAGTGTGTGACACACGTGAGTGTGCAAGGGGCGGGGCTGAGTGTGGGACACACGAGTGTGTGACACGCGAGCGTGTGAGGGGCACGTGTGAGTTTGCGGGGGGAAGGGCGAGTGTGTGACACGTGAGTGTGTGAGTGACATGCGTGAGTGTGCAAGGGACAGCACTGAGTGTGTGACACGCCAGTGTGTGAGGGGGAGGGGTGAGTGTGCAAGAGATGCGCGTGAGTGTGCAAGGGGGAAGGGGTGTGTGACACACCAGTCTGCAGTGACACGTGTGAGTGTGCAAGGGACAGGGCTGTTCGTGTGGTACGCAAGTGTGTGAGGGGGAGGGGTGAGTGTGCAAGAGACACGTGTGAGTGCGTAAAGGACAGGGCTGAGTGTGACACACGAGTGTGTGTGTGACACGCGTGAGTGTGCAAGGAACAGGGCTGAGTGTGTGACACGCGAGTGTGCAAGGGACAGGGCTGAGTGACACGTGTGTGACTGACACGTGTGTGTAAGGGGGAAGTTGTGTGTGACACGAGTGTGTGAGTGATGTGTGAGTGTGCAAGGGACAGGGCTGAGTGTGTGACGTGTGCACGCATGTAACAGGAAGTGTGCAAAAGGAACGGGGTAAGTGTGCAAGTGATGGGGCTGCGTGTGTGACACGAGTGTGCAAGGAGTGTGAGACACGGGCCTGTGAGTGTGCAAGGGACAGAGGAGTGTGAGAGAGACACGTGAGTGTGCGAGAGGGCTGTGAGTGTGACACGTGGGTGTGCAAGGGACAGGTCTGTGTGTGTGATCGATCTCTGCGTGACACGCGAGTGTGCAAGAGATGTGAGAGAGGGGTGTGTGTGCAAGGGGTGGGGGGGTGGGGGGGTGTGAGTGTGCAAGGGCCACGCGTGGGTGTGATGTGCGTAAGGGCCGTGAGTGTGCAAGGGAATGTGTGAAAGGAATGTGTGAGTGTGCAAGGGATCTGTGGAAGGGATGTGTGAGTGTGCAAGGGATGTGTGAGTGTGCAAGGGATGTGTGAGTGTGCAAGGGATGTGTGAGTGTGCAAGGGAATAAGTGACAGGAATGTGTGAGTGTGCAAGGGATCTGTGGAAGGGATGCGTGAGTGTGCAAGGGATCTGTGTAAGAAATGCATGAGTGTGCAAGGGATGTGTGAGTGTGCAAGGGATCTGTGGAAGGGATGCGTGAGTGTGCAAGGGATGGGTGAGTGTGCAAGGGACGTGTGAGTGTGCAAGGGCCACAGGTGTGAGAGTGCCACGAGTGTGTGTGAGTGTGCAAGGGATGTGTGAGTGTGCAAGGGCCACACGTGTGAGGGCCACGAGTGTGTGTGAGTGTGCAAGGGCCTGTGCGTGCCCGTGCGTGTGTTTGTGTCAGGGCTCCTGTTGCACACGCGTGTGCACGGGGACGCTCACGCCCACACGCGTGTGCAAGCCGTGCACACACTCGTGCCATCACCCCCCCAGGTCACACCCTTGCACACGCGCGTGCCCGGCCGGGGGGGGACCCGCGCCCCCCTCGCACGCCCCTTTGCACACGCGCTCACACATCCCCTTGCACGCTCAGGGGCTCCTGCTGCAGCTCCCGTTGCACGCCCGGCTCCTCTTGCACGCCCCGATCTCGTTGCACGCCCAGGCTGTCTTGCACACCTGCGGGTGTGTCGCGCCGCACGCTCAGGTCCTGCGCTACATTCGCGTCGCGTTGCACAATCATCTCCCGTTGCACAATCATCTCCTGTGGCACAATCATGTTCTGTTGCACAATCATTTCTCGTTGCACAATCATTTCTCGTTGCACGCCCGTGTCCACGGCCTGTTGCACACCCAGATCCCCTTGCACACCCAGGCCCTGCTGCACGCTCGTGTCCCTGTTCTGTTGCACGCTCAGGTCCCATTGCACACTCGTGTCCATGTTCTGCTGCACGCTCAGGTGCTGTTGCACACTCCCATCCTGTTGCACATTCATTTCCACGTCCCGCTGCACGTGAGGCTCCTGTTGCACACTCACGTGTCCTTGCACGCTCATTTCCATGTCCCGTGGCACGCTCGGCTCCTGTTGCACACTCAGATCCCATTGGATGCCCACGCCCATGTCCTGTTGCACGCCCGGCTCCTGTTGCACGCTCATGTCCATGTTCTGTTGCACACTCGGGCTCTGTGGCACGCTCATGTCCATGTCCCATTGCACACTCGGAGCTGGTTGCACACTCAGGCCCTGTTGCACACCTGTGTCCACGTCCCGTTGCACACTCAGGTCCCATCCCATGCTTGGCTCCTGTTGCACACTCAGGTTCCGTTGCACACTCAGGTCCCATCCTACGCTTGGCTCCTGTTGCACACTCAGGCCCTGTGGCACACTCAGGCCCTGTTGCACACTCAGGCCCTGTGGCACACTCAGGCTCTGTGGCACACTCAAGCCCTGTTGCACACTCAGGCCCTGTGGCACGCTCAGGCTCTGTGGCACACTCAGATCCCGTGGCACACTCAGGCCCTGTGGCACACTCAGGCTCTGTGGCACACTCAGGCTCTGTGGCACACTCAGATCCCGTGGCACACTCAGGCCCTGTGGCACACTCAGATCCCGTGGCACACTCAGGCCCTGTGGCACACTCAGGCCTTGTGGCACACTCATGTCCATGTCCCGTTGCATGCTCAGGTCCGGTTGCACACTCAGGTCTCGTTGCACACTCAGGTCCCATCCCACACCTGGATCCTGTTGCACACTCAGGTCCCGTGGCACACTCAGGTCCTGTTGCACACTCAGGTCCCGTGGCACACTCAGGCCCTGTTGCACACCCATGTCCATGTCCCGTTGCACACTCAGGCCCTGTTGCACGCTTGGGGCCAGCTGCACACTCAGGTCCCGTTGCACACTCAGGTCCTGTTGCACACTCAGGCCTTGTTGCACACTCATGTCCATGTCCCGTTGCACACTCAGGTCTCGTTGCACACCCAGGTCTCGTTGCACACTCAGGTCCCGTTGCACACTCAGGTCCCGTTGCACACCCAGGTCTCGTTGCACACCCAGCTCCCGTTGCACGCTCAGCTCCCGCCGCACGCTCGGATCCCATTGCACACTCAGATCCCCTCGGGCGCTCAGCTCCAGCTGCCGTTGCACACTCAGGTCCTGTTGCACACTCAGCTTCCTGCGCACGCTCACATCCACGTCCCGTTGCACGCTCAGGTCCCGCGGCACGCTCAGGTAGCGCCGCACGCCCTTGTGCACACCCCTTTGCACACTCCGCTCCCATCGCATTCCCCGCTCCGCCTCCCGTTGCACACTCAGCTGCTCTTGCACACTCAGCTCCCGCTGGATGTCCGCGTCGCGTTGCACGCTCAGCTCCTGCCGCACGCTCGCCTCTGCCTCCCGTTGCACGCTCAGCTCCCGCTGCACGCTCAGATCCCGCCGGACTCCCACGTCCACCTCCTGTTGCACACTCAGCTCCCGTTGCACGCTCAGATCCCAGCGGATGCCCATGTCCATGTCCCGGCGCCCGCTGTCCACGTCCCGTTGCACACTCAGCTCGCGCCGCACGCCCGCCCCCGCACGCCCCGCCCGCCGCGCGCCCCCGCGCACACTCGGGTCCCCTTGCACACTCGGGGCCCCGTGCACACTCGGGTCCCCTTGCACACTCGGGGCCCCTTGCACACTCGGGTCCTGCCGCGTGCCCACCCCCACAGCCCGCCGTGCACTTGGGTCCCGTTGCACGCTCAGATTCTGGTGCACACTCAGATATTGCACACTGAGATCCTGGTGCACACTCGGATCCCGTTGCACACTCGGATCCCGTTGCACACTCAGATATTGCACACTCGGATCCTGGTGCACACTCGGATCCCATTGCACACTCGGATATTGCACACTCGGATCCCATTGCACGCTCGGATCCTGTTGCACACTCGGATCCTGTTGCACACTCGGATCCTGTTGCACATGTGGATCCTGTTGCACACTCGGGTCCCGTTGCACACTCGGATCCTGTTGCACATGTGGATCCTGTTGCAGACTCAGATCCCGTTGCACACACGGATCTCGTTGCACACTTGGATCCCTTTGCACACTCGGATCCCATTGCACACTCGGATCCCGTTGCACACTCGGGTCCCGTTGCACACTTGGATCCCTTTGCACACACGGATCTCATTGCACACTTGGATCTTGCTGCACACACGGATCCCGTTGCACACTCGGGTCCCATTGCACACTCGGGTCCCGTTGCACATGCAAATCCCGTTGCACACGTGGATGCCTTTGCACACCCGGATCTCATTGCACACTCGGGTCCCATTGCACACTCGGGTCCCGTCACACACCCACATCTCATTGCACACGCAGATCCTGCTACACACTGAGATCTCATCACGAACTGAGATCCCATTGCACAATCGGATCCCGTCACACACTCAGATTCCGTTGCACGCTCAGATCCCATCGCACACCGAGATCCAATTGCACACCCGGATCTCGTTGCACACACGGATCCCATCCCACACCCAGATCCCATTGCACACCCGGATCCCGTCGCACACTCAGATCCCGTTGCACACTCAGATCCGGTTGCACACTCGCGTCCCGCCGCACACCGAGATCCCGCTGCACACTCAGATCCCGTTGCACACTCAGATCCCGTTGCACACTCAGATCCCGTTGCACAATCGGATCCCATCCCACACCCGGATCCCCCTGCACATTCGGATTCTGTTGCACATGGGGATCCCGTGGCACACGCGGATCCCGTCACACACTCGGATCCCGTGGCACACGCGGATCCCGTCACACACTCGGATCCCGTGGCACACTCGGATCCCGTGGCACACTCGGATCCCGTGGCACACGCGGATCCCGTTGCACACCCGGATCCCGTTGCACAATCGGATCCCGTGGCACACTCAGATCCGGTTGCACACCCAGCTCCCCTTGCACACCCAGATCCCGTCACACACGCGGATCCCGTTGCACACTCAGATCCCGTTGCACACTCGGATCCGGTTGCACACCCATCTCCCCTTGCACACTCGCGTCCCCCCTCTCCCCTTTCTGCCACCGCCCCCGGCGCAGTCCCGGGGTGCTCCCCTCCTCTCGGGGGTCCCTCCCCTCCTCTCGGGGGTCCCTCCCCTCCTCTCAGGGACCCCTCCCCGGCACTCGGGGGTCTCTCCCCGGCGCCCCCCGGCTCCATCACCTCTCGAGGAAGAGGCGGAGGGCGCGGTCGATGTTCATGCGGTGCCCCACGCGCGTCACGCCCAGGTCGATGTAGTCCTCCTTGGTGAGCGCGGGCAGATGAGTGCCGTCGATTTCGTTGTGCAGGAAGCGCGCGCGGTGCTCGCCCAGGTTCAGCGACTCCAACCAGTCCGCCACGTCGAATTTGCTCCAAAAAGCCAAAGGTTTGGCTCCGAAAGGTTTCCCGGGAGCCACGGCGCGGGGAGGGGACAGCGATCGAGCCGGGGAGGCGTCGGTGAAACCGGCGGGGCCCCCGCGGAGCTCCAGGTAACCTCCGTACAGGTGAGCCGCAGGTAAGGTGGGCAGCGAGGCCGGGCGGGGGGCGGGGCTCCCGCGGCGCTCCGAGGGGGGAGGGGCGGGGCTGGGGGCGCGGCGGAGGGGGGGGCGCACGTCCAGGTCCCCCCCGACCCCCACGCCCACCCCCGCCGGGGGTTTGGGGGGCGGCGGCCAATGCGGGAAGAGAGCGGCGCTGGGCGGGGCCTTGGAGGAGGAGGAGGGCGTGGCGTCCGCGAGCCTGCGGGGGGAGGGGCGGGGTCAGGGGTGGGGGAGGGGGGAGACCCCCGAGACCCCCACGGAGAGGAGGGGAGATCCCCTCGAGACCCCTCCCCCGAACAGGTGACACCCCCCAGACACCCCCCGGAGAAGTGAGACACCCCCCGGAGGAGACCCCCCCCCCAACTGATCCCGCAGGTGTCACCTGTGCCGCAGGTAAAGTGCCCACCCAGGTCCATAGAGGTGATAAAGGTTGGGGGGTGGGCACAGGTGTGATGGGCACAGGTGCAATGGGTGCGATGGGCACAGGTGCGATGGGCACAGGTGTGATGGGCACAGTGTGATGGCACAGGTGCGATGGGCACAGGTGTGATGGGCACAGTGTGATGGCACAGGTGTGATGGGCACAGGTGCGATGGGCACAGGTGTGATGGGCACAGTGTGATGGCACAGTGTGATGGGCACAGTGTGATGGGCACAGGTGTGATGGGCACAGTGCGATGGGCACAGGTGTGATGGGCACAGTGTGATGGCACAGGTGTGATGGGCACAGGTGCGATGGGCACAGGTGTGATGGGCACAGTGTGATGGCACAGGTGCGATGGGCACAGGTGCGATGGGCACAGGTGCGATGGCACAGGTGCGATGGGCACAGGTGCGATGGGCACAGGTGTGATGGGCACAGTGTGATGGGCACAGTGCGATGGGCACAGGTGTGATGGGCACAGTGTGATGGCACAGGTGTGATGGGCACAGGTGTGATGGGCACAGTGTGATGGGCACAGGTGCGATGGGCACAGGTGCGATGGGCACAGTGCGATGGGCACAGGTGTGATGGGCACAGTGTGATGGGCACAGTGCGATGGGCACAGGTGTGATGGGCACAGTGTGATGGCACAGTGTGATGGGCACAGGTGCGATGGGCACAGGTGCGATGGGCACAGTGTGATGGGCACAGGTGTGATGGGCACAGGTGTGATGGGCACAGTGTGATGGGCACAGTGTGATGGGCACAGTGTGATGGGCACAGTGTGATGGCACAGGTGTGATGGGCACAGTGTGATGGCACAGGTGTGATGGGCACAGTGTGATGGGCACAGTGTGATGGCACAGGTGGGATGGGAACAGTGTGATCGCACAGGTGTGATGGGCACAGGTGTGATGGGCACAGTGTGATGGGCACAGGTGTGATGGGCACAGTGTGATGGGCACAGGTGTGATGGGCACAGTGCGATGGCACAGGTGCGATGGGAACAGTGCGATGGGCACAGGTGTGATGGGCACAGTGCGATGGGCACAGTGTGTTGGCACAGGTGTGATGGGCACAGTGCGATGGGCACAGTGTGATGGGCACAGGTGCGATGGCACAGGTGCGATGGGCACAGTGCGATGGCACAGGTGTGATGGGCACAGTGCGATGGGCACAGTGTGATGGGCACAGGTGTGATGGCACAGGTGTGATGGGCACAGTGTGATGGCACAGGTGCGATGGGAACAGTGTGATCGCACAGGTGGGATGGGCACAGGTGTGATGGGCACAGTGTGATGGGCACAGTGCGATGGGCACAGGTGTGATGGGCACAGTGTGATGGCACAGTGTGATGGGCACAGGTGCGATGGGCACAGGTGCGATGGGCACAGTGTGATGGGCACAGGTGCGATGGGCACAGTGTGATGGGCACAGCGTGATTGGCACAGTGTGATGGGCACAGGTGTGATGGGCACAGTGTGATGGGCACAGGTGCGACGGGCACAGGTGTGATAGGCACAGTGCGATGGGCACAGTGTGATGGGCACAGTGTGATGGCACAGGTGTGATGGGCACAGTGCGATGGGCACAGTGTGATGGCACAGTGTGATGGGCACAGTGTGATGGGAGCCACAGGTGCGATGCCCACCCAAATCCATGCAAGACCTGCCAAAGGTGCCAGGTGTGCCACACACGTGTGCCAGGTGTGATGGATGGTGCAGGTGCGATGCCCCCCCAAGCCCATGCATGGGGCGCCAGGTGCCACAGGTGTGACAGGTGCCACAGGTGCGATGCCCCCGAATTCGTGCAGCAGATGCCACAGGTGCCAGGTGTGATTCATGCCACAGGTACGATGCCCCCCGAAATTCATGCAGCAGATGCCAGGTGTGTCACAGGTGCCACAGGTGTAATGCCCGCGGAATTCATGCAGCACGTGCCACAGGTGTCACAGGTGAGATGCCCCCCCAAATCCATGCAGCAGGTGCCAGGTGTGCCACAGGTGTGACACTCCCCAGATCCATGCATGGGGTGCCAGCTGTGCCACAGGTGTCACACGTCACAGGTGTGCCACAGCTGCGATGCCCCCCCATCCATGGAGTGCCAGGTGTGCCACAGGTGTGTCACAGGTGCCACAAGTGCGATGTCCCCCGAATTCATGCAGCGGGTGCCAGGTGTGCCACCGGTGTGTCACAGGTGCGATGCCCCTCTCCCCAATCCATGCAGCGGCTGCAGCAGGTGCGACAGGTGCCAGGTGTGTGCCAGGTGCCCCTCATGGCACAGGCGGCACAGGTGTGCTCTCCCCCAACCATGCCGTGGGTGCCACAGGTGTGATGGGTGTCACACCCCCCCGCAGGTGCCATCGGTGTGATGAGTGTCACAGGTGTCACAGGTGTGGTGAGTGCCACAGGTGTGATAAGTGCCACGCCCCAATGGGTGTCACAGGTGTGATGGGTGTAACAGGTGTCACAGGTATGATGGATGCCACGCTCCCCCATGGGTGTCACAGGTGTGATGGGTGCCACAGGTGTGATGGGTGTGGTGTCCCAGGTGTGATGCATGCCACCCCCCCCACAGGTGCCACAGGTGTGATAGGTGTCACAGGTGAGACACCTGCACCTGCGTGCCCCCCCTCCCCCCACCTGTGCCATGCCCCCCTGGCCACCCCGCCCTCACCTGTGCCCCCCACTCACCTGCGCCGTGTCCCCCCGTGCCCCCCGCCCCTCACCTGTGCCCCCCACCCCTCACCTGTGCCCCCCGCCCCTCACCTGTGCCCCCCGCCCCTCACCTGTGCCCCCCACCCCTCACCTGTGCCGTGCCGCCCCATGCTCCCCCCCTTACCTGTCCCCCCGCTGTCACCCGTGCCGTGCCCTCCCACCCCTCACCTGCCCCCCGCCCTCACCTGTCCCCCCCTCACCTGCCCCCCCACCTATCCCCACCCCTGACCTGTCCCCCCCTCACCTGTGCCGTGCCCCCCGTGCCCCCCCGCCCTTCACCTGCCCCCCGCTCACCTGTCCCCCCCTCACCTGCGCCGTGCCCCCCGTGCCCCCCCGCGCTCACCTGCCCCCCGCTCACCTGTGCCGCGCCGCCCCCGCGAAGGCTCCGTCGTGTCCCGCGCGGCTCCAGGCGGCCCCCAGCCCCCCCCGGGCGGGCTCGTCCCAGGCCTCGGGCCGCCCCCGGAGCCCCCCCCGGCCCCGCGCGCGCCGCTCGCCCTCGGGGGGGGGCGCTCCGTACGGGGGGGGCCCCTCGGCCGCCTCGGGGGGGTGGTCGCTGCTGCTGCGGCTGTCCACCTCCTCGATCCCGGAGTCCGTCACCGCCTCGGGACCCTCGGGGGGCCCCCCCGCTGTGCCGCCCCCCACCCCCACCGCCGGCCCCACCCCCACCGCCGCGCCCCCCCCGCGCCGGGGGTCGTGCGGGCCCCCCCCGGCCTGGGTGAGCGTGGCCACCTCGCTGTCGTAGGACGTGAGGCTGGAGGCGGCCGAGTCGCCCACGGGGGGGCCCTCGGGACCCTCGAAGCTGTTGGCGAACTCCAGCGGGGGGGGCAGCGGCTCGGCCAGCAGCAGCTCCTCGTCGCCGTCCACCGACGGCGCGGGGGGGGGCAGCGCCAGCAGCCCCCCGGTGTCGGCGAAGCGCACGCGGCCCTCGGGGGTGGCGTGGGCGGGGGGCGCCAGCGGCGGAGCCCCCCAGGCCTCGGCCGGGGACTGGGGGCGGCTGGAGCGGCGGGGGCTGCCCGGGGGCGCGGGGAGCTTCTGGGGAGGGGGCGCTTTGGGCAGGGTGGGGGTCCCGGCGAGGTGCAGCGAGCCCACCCCCCCCAGCGGCAGCGAGCGCCCCCCCGGGCCCCCCACGCCCCCCAGGCCGGGGTGCAGCGGGGAGGGGGCGGCGGCGGCGGCGGGGGGGCCGTGCAGGGCGGGGAGCCCCCCGTGCAGCCCCCCCAGCGAAAAGGGGCCGGGGGCGGCGGGCAGCACGCGGCACCCCCCGGGGGGCGCGGCGGCGACAACGGGCGACGGCAGCGGCGACGTGGGGCGCACCGGCGACAGCACCGGCGACAAGCTGGGGGGGTGCACCGGCGACATGGCGGCGGCGGCGGCGGGGTGGTGGTGGCCCGGCGACATGGCGGGGTGCACCGGCGACAGGCTGGGGTGCACGGGCGACATGGCGGCGGGGTGGTGGTGGCCCGGCGACACGGCGGGGTGGTGGCCCGGCGACACGGCCGCGGGGTGGTGGTGGTGGCCCGGCGCGGCGCCGGGGTGGCCCAGCGAGGCGCTGCCGTGAGCCACCGCGGCCACCATGGCGGGGTGCCCCACGGGGGTGGCCGAGCCGGGGTGGGCGAGGGCGGGGGGCGCGCCCCCCACGCTGCTGAAGGCGCTGCCCCCGCCCCCCGCGCCCCCCGCCCCCTTGGCCCCCCGGTAGCCGCGGCTCGGGGCGAACGCCTCGCCCCCCGCGCCCCCTCCTCCCCCGGCCGCGAACATGCCCTCGTCGATGCTCTTGGAGTGGCGCAGGCGGGCGGGGGTCGGCCCCGCGCCCCCCCCGAGCCCCCCCGCGCCCCCCGCCCCCTCCTCGTCCTCCTCGGTGCTGAGGAAGAGCGCGGAGCGGCGACCCCCGCCCCACTCGCGCCGCGCCGCGCCCACCAGCGCCGCCCCGAACTGCGAGGTGAAGTCCAGGGCGGGCCCGGGGGGCGCCGCGCCCCCCCCGGATGGCGACCCCCCGCCGCTCGGGGCACCCCCGCCCCCTCCGCCGCCCCCCGAGGGTCCGTCCGGGGGTCCCGCGCCCCCCGCGCCCCCCGCCCCCTCGGCCTCCACGGAGCTGCCGCGGCTGCTGCGGCCCGAGCTGGAGGTGGAGGGCGCCTTGACCACGATGGTGGGGATGGCGATGGAGCTCTTGTCCGCGCCCCCCGCCACCCCCGCGACCCCCGCGACCCCCGCGCCCTCCTCCACCTTGGTCTGCTTCACCAGGGGCCCCTTGCGCCGGAGCGGCTTGGGGGGGCCGCCCCCCGCCTGCGCCGAGGCGCCCCCTCCCCCCCCGCCGCGCCCCCCGAGGTTGTAGAGGCGCCAGGGACCCCCCCCGGGACCCCCCCGCGGGCTGGGGGCGCCCAGGGGGGGCGGGGCGGCGGTGTAGGGGGGCTCCGGGGGGGAGGTGGTGGGCGGGGGGGGGATGTCGTCCGAGCCTGGCACCGAGAGGCTGCGGCTGAACTTGCCCGCGGGGGGGGCCAGGTACGGCTTGTCCTCCTCGGGGGCGCCTGGGGGGGGGAAATGGGGGGGTCAGGGACCACCGACCCAAATTGGGGGGGGTCGGGGGGTGGGGGTCAAGCAGAAAAACGGGACCCGTGGGTCCCAATTCCCCCCAAAAACGGGACCTGGGGGGACCAAACCCCCCCCAAAAACGAGCCGGGGGCGCCTGGGGGGGGGAGGAAGGGCGGTGGGGGCGGGGGGTGGGGGTCACCCCCAAAAAAACGGGACCCGGGGAGGGCCAAACACCCCCAAAAGGGGGCGCAGGGATTTGGGGGGGGAGGTGTCAGGGACCACCGACCGAAATTGGGGACCGTGGGGTGAGGAGGGGGACCCAACCCCTCCCCCCGAAAAGGGTTCAAGGACTGGGGGGGGGCCCGCCCCCCCAAAAATGGGTCGAGCCCCCCCCAAAAGGGGCCCAAAGAATGGAGGGTCCCCGCCCCCCCATGGGGTCCCACCCTCCCATAAATGTGTCCCGCACCCCCAAAAGGTGTCCCACCCCCTCCCAAAAAAGGGTCCAAGGACTGGGGGTGTCCTTGCCCCCCCCAAAATGGGTCCCACCCCCCCAAAAAGGGTCCCGCCCCTCCCCCAACAGAGGCCCAAGGACTGGAGGGTCCCCGGCGCCTCCAAAATGTGTCCCACCCCCCCAAAATGGATCTCATCCCCCCAAAAGGGGTCTCACCCTCCCAAAAGGGTTCCCCGCCCCCCTGAAATAGATCCCACCCCCCCAAAATGGATCCCACCCCCTCAAAAAGGTGTCCCCTCCCCCCGGCGCGCCTCCCGCCCCCCCAAAAGGGGTCCCCCCCCCAAAAGAGGTCCCCACCCCCCCGTGCCCCCCTTACCGATGGATTTCTGGCGCAGCATCAGCCCGTGCGGGGGTCCCGCGGGCAGGAAGGGTCGATCGAAGCCCCCCGGCCCCATCCGGTGAGCCTCGAACGGGCCCTGGGGGGGCAGGGGCGTCAGGGACCCCCGGAACCTCCCCGGGACCCCAAAAATAACCCCGGGAGACCAAAAAACATCCCCGGGACCACCGAAACAACACCGGGATCCCAAAAAATAACCCCGGGAGACCAAAAAACATCCCCGGGACCACCGAAACAACACCGGGATCACAAAAAACACCCCCGGGACCACCGAAAACATCCTCGGGACCACCAAAACAACAGCGGGATCACAAAAAATAACCCCGGGACCACCGAAAACATCCCCGGGACCACCAAAACAACACCGGGATCACAAAAATAACCCCGGGACCACCGAGAACATCCTCGGGACCACCGGAAACAACCCCCGGATCCCAAAAAACACCCCCGGGACCCCAAAAACATCCCCGGGACCCCAAAAACATCCCCGGGAGACCAAGAAACAACACCAGGACCCCCGAAATCACAGCCGGGACCCCAAACCCCCGCCGGGACCCCAACTCAAAGAGTCGAGACCCTCCACCTCCAAATTTCACTTTCCCTCCCAATCGACCCCCAAATTTTCTTTTTTTCCCCCAAATTTCACCTTTCCACCCCCAAATTTTGTCCATTTTTTTACCCAAAATTTCTCCCATTCCCCCCCCCCCAAATTTTGCCTTTGTCACCCCAAATATCACCTGTTCCCCCCCCCGATTTCCCCCCACCCAATTTCGCCCATTTTTTCACCCCCAAATTCTCACTTTTTCTCCCCAAATTTCTCACATTTTCTTCCAAATTTCTCCCATTTTCCCCCCAAATTTCACCCAGTTTTCCCTAAATTTCCCCCATTTTCCCCCCCAAATTCTGCATTTTCTCCCCCAAATTTTGCATTCTCCCCCCAAATTTCGCCTTTTCACATCCAAATTTTGCCGTTTCACCCCCGAATTTTGGCTTTTCTCCCCCAAATTTCGCCCATTTCACGGCCCCCCAATTTTGGCTTTTCTCCCCCAAAATCCACCCTTTCCCCCCCCAAATTTTCACATTTCCCCCCCAAATTTCACCCATTTTTTCACCCCAAATTTCACCCATTTCCCCCCAAATTTCGCCCTTTTTTCCACCCCCAAATTTTCTCTTTCCCCCCCAAATTTCTCCCATTTTTCCCTCAAATTTTCACATTTTCCCCCCAAATTTGGCCATTTCTCCCCAAATTTCTCCTATTTTTCCCCCCAAATTTCCCCCATTTTTCCCCCAAATTTCACCTTTTCCCCCCAAATTTCGCCCATTCCCCCCCCCAATTCCACCTTCTCCCTTCAAACTTCGCCCATTCACTCCCAAATTTTGGCTTTTCCCCCAAATATCGCCCATTTTCCCCAAATTTCTCCCATTTCCCCCAAATTTTCACATTTTCGCCCTCAAATTTGGCCCATTTTCCCACAAATTTCACCCTTTTTTTCACCCCAAAATTTGTCCCATTTTTCCCAAATTTCTCCCATTTCCCCCAAATTTTCACATTTTCGCCCTCAAATTTGGCCCATTTTCCCACAAATTTCACCCTTTTTTTCACCCCCAAATTTGTCCCATTTTCCCCCCAAATTTTCACATTTCCCCCTCCCCAAATTTGGCCATTTTCCCCCCAAATTTTCACATTTCCCCCCCAATTTTTCACTTTTTCCCCCCAAATTTCCCCCATTTCCCCCTCCCCCCTCACCTCGGGCCCGAAGAAGCCCTTGGGTCGCCCCCTGCCCAGGGGTGGGGGCGGGGCCAGCGGCGCCCCCGGCCCCTCCCCCGCGCTGATGCTCTGCTGCGCAGCCGCCAGGATCTCGTCCAGCTTGTCTGGGGGGGGGGGCGGAGGGGAATTTGGGGAGGGGTCCGAGCCCCCCACCCACCCCCAGGGACCCCCGGATCCGGAGAGACCCCCGGACCCGCCCGAATTTGCTCCTGGAATGCTTCCGGAGCCCCCCGGGACCACCCAAAGACCCCCCCCAAAAGGCCTCGGGGGAACCCCCGGGATCCCCAGGCCTCCCCAAAAAGTCCACCAGGGACCCCTCAGGACTCCCCAAAGCCCCCCAAAGCCCCTCCGGACCCCCCGAAGCCCCCCAGGACCCCCCGGGATTCCCCAACCCCCCCCGAAACCACCCCGGGACCCCCCAGGACTCCCCAAAGCCCCCCAGGACCCCCCAAAGCCCCCCCGGAACCCCCCGAATGTCCTCCCAAACCATCCCAGGACCCCCCCAGCTCTCCCCAAAGTCCCCACGGGACCCCCCAAACCCACCCGGGACCCCCACTCACTGAGGGCCATCTGATACACCGTTCTCTTCTTCTCGGTGGTCGAGGAGGGGTCGAACTCTGGGGGGAGGGGCAGGTGAGGGAGGGGTTCGGGTGGGGGAGGGGTTTGGGTGAGGGAGGGGCAGGCGAGGGAGGGGTTCGGGTGGGGGAGGGGTTCGGGTGAGGGAGGGGTTATGGGGGGAGGGGCCATGGGGTGAGGGGGGGCCAAGGGGGAGGGGTCTATGGGGTGGGGGAGGGGTTATGGGTGGGGGAGGGGCCATGGGGGTGTTGGGGGAGGGGCAATGAGTGTGCAAGGGGGGAGGGCAATGGGTGAGTGTGCAAGGCCCATAAAGGGGGTTGGGTTGATGATGAGTGTGCAAGGCCTGGGGTTGGAATAAATGAGTGTGCAAGGCCCTGGGGTTGGAATAAATGAGTGTGCAAGGCCCTGGGGGGTGGAATAAATGAGTGTGCAAGGCCCTGGGGGGTGGAATAAATGAGTGTGCAAGGCCCTGGGGGGTGGAATAAATGAGTGTGCAAGGCCCTGGGGGTTGGAATAAATGAGTGTGCAAGGGCTGGGGGGGTGGAATAAATGAGTGTGCAAGGGCTGGGGTTGGAATAAATGAGTGTGCAAGGCCCGGGGGGGTGGAATAAATGAGTGTGCAAGGCCTGTGCAAATCCTTGCACTGCTGTGCAGTGAGTGTGCAAGGCTGGGGGGTGCGATGGGTGAGTGTGCAAGGCCTGGGGGTGCGATGGGTGAGTGTGCAAGGCTGGGGAGTGCAATGGGTGAGTGTGCAAGGCCTGGGGATTGGGATGAGTGAGTGTGCAAGGTCTGGGAACATTGGGGAGTTCCAATGAGTGTGCAAGGGCTGTGCAAACCTTGCGTGGCAGCTCTGATGAGTGTGCAAGGCCTGGGGGATTGGGATGAGTGTGCAAGGCCTGTGCAAACCTTGCATGAGGGTCCCCATGAGTGTGCAAGGCCTGGGGATTGGGATGAGTGTGCAAGGGCCTGGGAACATTGCACAGGGGAATGATGAGTGTGCAAGGCCTGGGGAGTGGAATGAGTGAGTGTGCAAGGGAAACTCTGGCCTGTCCCAGATGTGAAATGAGTGTGCAATGAGTGTGCAATAGGTGTGCAAGGCCCATGAAAGTAATTTATGGGTTTTTAATGAGTGTGCAAACCCTTTATGGGGTTATCAATGAGTGTGCCATGAGTGTGCAATGAGTGTGCGAGGCCCCAGGGGCTGTGCAAGGGAGGGTTGATGAGTGTGCAAGGCCTGTGGGGCCAATGAGTGTGCGATGAGTGTGCAATGAGTGTGCAAGGCCTGTGCAAACCCTTTAAAGGGTTTTCAATGAGTGTGCAAGGCCTGTGGGGCCAATGAGTGTGCAATGAGTGTGCAGTGTGTCATGAGTGTGCAAGGCCCGTGCAAGTCCTTTATGGGCTTTTAAGGAGTGTGCAAGCAGTGTGCAAACCCTTTAAAGGGTTTCTGTGAGTGTGCAAGGCCCGTGCAAATCATTTAAAGGGTTATTAATGAGTGTGCAAGGCCTGTGGGGCTGATGAGTGTGCGATGAGTGTGCAATGAGTGTGCAAGGCCCGTGCAAACCCTTTATGGGTTATTAATGAGTGTGCAAGGCCTGTGGGGCCGATGAGTGTGCAAGGCCTGTGCAAGTCCTTTATGGGCTTTTCAATGAGTGTGCAAAACCTTTAAAGGATTTTTAATGAGTGTGCAAGGCTCGTGCAAACCCTTTATGAGGTTATTAATGAGTGTGCAAGTCCTTAATGAGTGTGCAATGAGTGTGCAATGAGTGTGCAATGAGTGTGCAAGGCCCAAGAAAGTCCTTTATGGGTTTTTAATGAGTGTGCAAACCCTTTATGAAGTTTTGGGTGAGTGTGCAAATCCTTCAAAGGGTTTTCAATGAGTGTGCAAGTCCTTGATGAGTGTGCAAGGAGTGTGCAAGGAGCGTGCAGGGCTGTGAGTCGCACTCACCGCTGCGCTTCTTCCAGGGGGAGACTGGGGAGACACGAGAGCGTTAGGGGAATTTTTGGGGGATTTTTTGGGAATTTTTGGGATTTCTTGGGATTTTTGGGGGATTTTTTTTTTTTTATTTTTGGGAATTTTGGGGGGTTTTGGGGGATTTTTTTGGAATTTTGGGGGTTTTTTGGGGGGATTTTTTGGGATTTCTTGGGCTTTTTTTTTTATTTTTGGGGATTTTTTTGGGGGAATTTTCTGGGGGGTTTTTTGGGAATTTTGGGATTTTTTGGGGTTTTTTTGGGGGGGGTTTGGGGGGGGATTTTTGGGGGATTTTTTTTAATTTTTTGTGACTTTTGGGGGAGATTTGGAGAATTTTTGGGGAATTTGGGGGAGATTTTTGGGGAGATTTGGAGGATCTGGGGGGATTTTTTTGGGAATTTTGAGATTTTTTGGAGAGCGTTTGGGATTTTTGGGGATTTTTGGGGGAATTTTTGGGGATTTTGGGGGGATTTTTTGATTTTTGGGGGATTTTTGGGGAGATTTTTCAGATTTTTCGGGTTTTGGGGGGATTTGGGAGGAGATTTGGGGAATTTTTGGGGGTCTTGAGAGGATTTGGGGGGTCTTGAGGGGGTCCGGAGGGGATTTTGGAGTATTTTGGGGATTTTGGGATTTTGGGGGAGATTTGGAGGATTTTGGGGGGATTTTTGAGGATTTTGGGGTTTTTTGGGGGGATTTGGGGGGTCCTGGGTGGGTTTGGGGGTATTTTGGGATATTTTGGGGAGGTTTTGGGGGTCTCGGGGGGAATTTTGGGGGTCCCGGGGGGTATTTTTGGGATATTTTGGGGAGGGTTTGGGGGTCTCGGGGTAATTTGGGGGTCCCGAGGGGGTCCCACAATCCTGGGGGTGGTCTGGAGCCCCCCAGCCCCTCCCCCCCGCCCCTCCCCCCACTCACCCTTCTCCACTGCGGGGCCGGCGGGGGGGGGGGGGGAGAGGTCAGAGGTCAAAGGTCAACAAAGCCCCGCCCCCCCGGGACCCCTCCCCAAATTCCTGAGAGACCCCAACCCCCCCAGAGACCCCAAAACCCCGCCGGGACCCCTCCCCAAATACCCAAATACTCCCCGGGACCCCCGAAACTCCCCCAGGGACCCCTCCCCAAATATCCCACCCCCCCGGGACCCCCAAATTCCACCCGGGACCCCTCCCCAAATATCCCCCCCCCCGGGACCCCCAAATTCCACCCGGGACCCCTCCCCAATTACCCTAAGCCCACAGGACCCCTCCCCCAAATAGCCCCCTCCGGGACCCCCCAAAAACAACCGCGGGACCCCTCCCCAAATCCCCCCGGGACCCCTCCCCAAATACCTCAAACTCCCCCCAGGACCTCCCCAAATTCCTGAGAGACCCCAACCCCCCAGACCCACCGAGACCCCCAAATCCCCCCAAAATCCACCCCGGGACCCCTCCCCAAATCCCCCCGGACCCCTCCCCAAAATCCACCCCGGGACCCCTCCCCAAACACCCTCCGGACCCCTCCCCAAAATCCACCCCGGGACCCCTCCCCAAATCCCCCCGGGACCCCACCCAAATCCCCCCGGACCCCTCCCCAAATCCCCCCGGACCCCTCCCCAATTCCCCTCCCCCCGCCCCTCACCCATCTCCTCGAGCTCTGACGTCATGGACTTGGAGCGCAGGGAGATCGCGGGGGCAGGGAGGCGCCGCGGCTGGGGGGGGGCGGCTGGGGGGAGGGGCCCGTGAGACCCCCACCCAAATTAACCCGGACCCTCCCCAATTAACTGAGACCCGCCCCGATTAACACAGACCCCCACCCGAATTAACCCGGACCCTCCCCAATTAACTGAGACCCCCACCCCAATTAACCCCGACCCTCCCCAATTAGCTGAGACCCGCCCCGATTAACACAGACCCCGCCCCGATTAACCCGGACCCCTCCCCAATTAACCCGGACCCCTCCCCAATTAACTGACACGTCTCTAATTAACCCAGACCCCTCCCCAATTAACTGAGACCCCTCCCCAATTAACTGAGACCCGCCCCGATTAACACAGACCCCGCCCCGATTAACCCGGACCCTCCCCAATTAACTGAGACCCCTCCCCAATTAACTGAGACCCGCCCCAATTAACTGAGACCCCTCCCCAATTAACCCGGACCCCTCTCCAATTAACACCGACCCCTCCCCAATTAACTGAGACCCCTCCCCAATTAACTGAGACCCCTCCCCAATTAACCCAGACCCCTCCCCAATTAACCCGAACCCCCCCAATTAACACAGACCCCTCCCCAATTAACACCGACCCCTCCCCAATTAACACAGACCCCTTCCCAATTAACCCGGACCCCTCCCCGATTAACCCAGACCCCTCCCCAATTAACCCGGACCCTCCCCAATTAACTGACACGTCTCTAATTAACCCAGACCCCTCCCCAATTAACACAGACCCCTCCCCAATTAACTGAGACCCCTCCCCAATTAACACGGACCCCTCCCCGATTAACCCAGACCCCTCCCCAATTAACTGACACACCTCCCTAATTAAGCCAGACCCCGCCCCGATTAATGGAGACCCTCCCCAATTAACCGAGACCCTGCCCCTAATTACCCAGACCCTCCCCTAATTGCCGAGACCCCGCCCCAAGTAACTGAGACCCCTCCCCAGTTAACACAGACCCTCCCCAATTAACACAGACCCTCCCCAATTAACGGAAACCATCCCCAACTAGCTGAGACCCCTCCCCAGTTAACTGAGACCCCCCCCGAATTAACTGAGAGCCCTCCCCATTCACCTGAGACCCCGCCCCAAATTAACACAGACCCTCCCCAATTAACGGAAACGATCCCCAATTAAGTGAGACCCTCCCCAGTTAGCTGAGACCCCTCCCCAATTAACGGAAACCCTCCCCCAATTAATGGAGAGCTCCCCCAATTAACTGAGACCCTCCCCAAATCAAATACCGAGACCCCTCCCTAATTAGCTGAGACCCTCCAAATTACCGAGACCCCTCCCCAAATTACCCAGACCCCGCCCCTAATTACCCAGACCCTCCCCAATTAACGGAGACCCCTCCCTAATTAGCTGAGACCCTCCAAATTACCGAGATCCCTCCCCAAATTACCCAGACCCCGCCCCTAATTACCGAGACCCCTCCCTAATTAACGGAAACCATCCCCAATTAACGGAGACCCCTCCCCATTTACCTGAGCCCCTCCCCAATTAACTGAGACCCCTCCCCAATTTACTGAGAACTCTCCAATTAAATACTGAGACCCCTCCCCAATTGCCGAGACCCCTCCACAATTAACAGAGACCCTTCCCCCAATTAACGGAGACCCTTCCCCCAATTAACGGAGACCCTTCCCCCAATTAATGGAGAGCTCCACAATTATCTGAGACCTCTCCCCCAATTAACCGAGACCCCTCCCCAATTACAGAGACCCCTCCCCATTTACCTGGCCCCCTCCCCACATACCTGAGACCCTCCCTAATTACTGAGACCTCTCCCCAATTAACAGAGAGCTCCCCAATTAGCTCAGACCCCTCCCCAAATTAACCAAGAACCTCCCCAATTAACAGAAACCATCCCCAATTAACTGAGACCCTCCCAAATTAGCTGAGACCCCTCCCCAATTAGCAGAAACCCTCCCCATTTACTTTAGCCCCTCCCCAATTAACTGAAACCCCTCCCCAATTAAACGAAATGAACCCCAATTAACTGAGACCCTTCCCTAACTACCGAGACCCCTCCCCGAATAAGGGAGACCCCTCCTCATTTACCTGAGACCCCTCCTCACTTATCCCCCTCCCCATTAACCTGAGACCCCCTACAATGTCCGAGACCCCTCCCCATTACCTGAGACCCCTCCTCATTTATCTGAGCCCCTCCCCAATTACCCGAGACCCCTCCTCATTTATCTGAGCCCCCTCCCCAATTACCCGAGACTCCTCCCCATTTATCTGAGCCCCCTCCCCATTACCCGAGACCCCTCCTCATTTATCTGAGCCCCCTCCCCATTACCCGAGACCCCTCCTCATTTATCTGAGCCCCTCCCCATTAGCCGAGACCCCTCCTCATTTATCTGAGCCCCTCCCCAATTACCCGAGACCCCTCCTCATTTATCTGAGCCCCTCCCCATTACCCGAGACCCCTCCTCATTTATCTGAGCCCCTCCCTATCCACCTGAGCCCCACTACAATGTCCAGGCCCCCTCCCCACATACCTGAGACCCCTCCCCATTTATCCGAGCCTCTCCCCATGTACCTGAGACCCGTCCCCACATGTCCAAGACCCTCCCCATTTACCTGAGACCCCTCCCCAATTAACCGAGATCCCTCTGCAAATTAACTGAGACCCCTCCCCAATTAACCCAGACCCCTCCCCACATACCTGAGCCCCTCCCCAGGTGTCCAGGCCCCCTCCCCCCACCCCCGGCCCCTCCCCCCAGGTGCGCCCCCCCCTCACCCCTGCGCCGCGGTCCCTCGGGGGGCTCGGGGTGCCGCGTGACCATCACCACCTTGAGCACCAGGCTGTTCCCGCCCTGCCGGATCATGTTCACCACCTGCCGGTGGCCCACCTTGACCACGTTCTGGCCGTTCACCTGGACAGGTGAGACAGGTGAGACATGTGTGTGTGTGTGACACAGGTGTGTGTGTGTGACAGGTGTGTGTGTGTGTGTGGCACAGGTGTGTGTGTGTGACACAGCACAGGATCATGTTCACCACCTGCCGGTGGCCCACCTTGACCACGTTCTGGCCGTTCACCTGCGCCACAGGTGAGACAGGTGAGACACAGGTGTGTGTGTGACACAGGTGTGTGTGTGTGACAGGTGTGTGTGTGTGTGTGACACAGGTGTGTGTGTGTGACACAGGTGTGTGTGTGTGACACAGGTGAGTGTGTGTGTGACACAGGTGTGTGTGTGTGTGTGACACAGGTGTGTGTGTGACACGGGTGTGTGTGTGTGACACAGGTGTGTGTGTGTGTGTGACACAGGTGTGTGTGTGACACGGGTGTGTGTGTGTGACACAGGTGTGTGTGTGTGTGTGACACAGGTGTGTGTGTGACACGGGTGTGTGTGTGTGACACAGGTGTGTGTGTGTGACACAGGTGTGTGTGTGTGTGACACAGATGTGTGTGTGTGTGTGACACAGGTGTGTGTGTGTGTGACACAGGTGTGTGTGTGACACAGGTGTGTGTGTGTGACAGGTGTGTGTGTGTGACACAGCACAAGATCATGTTCACCACCTGCCGGTGGCCCACCTTGACCACGTTCTGACCGTTCACCTGCGCCACAGGTGAGACAGGTGAGACAGGTGTGTGTGTGTGACACAGGTGTGTGTGTGACACAGGTGTGTGTGTGTGTGTGACACAGGTGTGTGTGTGACACAGGTGTGTGTGTGACAGGTGTGTGTGTGACAGGTGTGTGTGTGTGACACAGGTGTGTGTGTGTGTGACACAGGTGTGTGTGTGTGTGACAGGTGTGTGTGTGACACAGGTGTGTGTGTGTGTGACACAGGTGTGTGTGTGTGTGACAGGTGTGTGTGTGTGTGACACAGGTGTGTGTGTGTGTGACAGGTGTGTGTGTGGCACAGGTGTGTGTGTGTGTGTGTGACACAGGTGTGTGTGTGTGTGTGTGTGTGTGTGTGTGTGACACAGGTGTGTGTGTGTGTGTGACACAGGTGTGTGTGTGTGTGACAGGTGTGTGTGTGACACAGGTGTGTGTGTGTGTGACACAGGTGTGTGTGTGTGACACAGGTGTGTGTGTGTGTGACACAGGTGTGTGTGTGTGACACAGGTGTGTGTGTGACACAGCACAGGATCATGTTCACCACCTGCCGGTGGCCCACCTTGTCCACGTTCTGGCCGTTCACCTGTGCCACAGGTGAGACAGGTGTGGGACATCACACAGGTGTCTGATGGGTGTGACACTGGTGTGACAGGTGTGTGGCACAGGTGATGTCACACAGGTAACGGTGTCACTGGACACACACACCTGTGCTCACCTGGGCAGGGTCACACACCTGTACAGGTGATCGCACACACCTGCGCACACCTGTGCATGTGCAGTTACACACTCACACACACCTGCGCACACCTGAGCAGAGTTACACACCTGAACACACCTGAG
This sequence comes from Acanthiza pusilla, assembly GCA_036630365.1. NCBI lineage: Eukaryota > Metazoa > Chordata > Aves > Passeriformes > Acanthizidae > Acanthiza > Acanthiza pusilla. Next base: position 90,996 of record JAXCHO010000310.1, read on the forward strand.
CAGGGTTACACACCTGTACAGGTGATCGTACACACCTGAACACACCTGTGCATGTGCAGCTACACACACACACACCTGAACATGCAGTTACACACCTGAACACACCTGTGCACACCTGTGTGCATGCAGTTACACCCTCACACACACCTGAACACGCAGGTACACACCTGTGCACACCTGAGCAGAGACACACACCTGTACAGGTGATCATACACACCTGTACACACCTGTGCATGTGCAGCTACACACACACACACACCTGAACATGCAGGTACACACCTGAACACACCTGTGCACACCTGTGTGCATGCAGTTACACACTCACACACACCTGAACATGCAGGTACACACCTGTGCACACCTGAGCAGAGACACACACCTGTACAGGTGATCGTACACACCTGAACACACCTGTGCACACCTGAGCAGAGACACACACCTGTACAGGTGATCATACACACCTGTACACACCTGTACACACCTGTGCATGTGCAGCTACACACACACACACACCTGAACATGCAGTTACACGCCTGAACACACCTGTGCACACCTGCAGGTGTGATTACACAGACACACACACCTGCACGCACCTGTAGGTGGAGTCACACACCTGAACACACCTGTAGACACCCACATACATGGGGTGTTTCATTTCGAGGGTGCAGGTGTGCCCATGTGTGTGCAGGTGTGCCCAGGTGTGCGTGGAAGTGTGCCAAAGTGTGCCCCCAGGTGTGCCCAGGTGTGTGTGCAGGTGAGCCCGGGTGTGCCCATGTCTGCCCAGGTGTCCACAGGTGTGTGCAGGTGTGCCTAAGTGTGCCCAGGTGTGCGTGCAGATGTGCCCAGGTGTGTCCCCAGGTGTGCCCATGTCTGCCCAGGTGTGCGCAGGTGTCCCCAGGTGTTCTTATGTCTGCCCAGGTGCCCCCAGGTGTGCCCAGGTGTGTACATGCATGCCCAGCTGTGCCCGGGTGTGCCCAAATGTGCCCCCAGGTGTGTCCAGGTGTCTGTAGATGTACCTAGGTGTGTGTGCAGGTGTGCCTAAGTGTGCCCAGGTGTGTCCCCATTGTCCCCAGGTGTGCCCAGGTGTGTCCCTATGCCCTCCCAGGTGTGCCCCAGGTGTGCCCAGGTGTGTCCCCAGGTGTGCCCAGGTGTGTCCCCAGGTGTGTCCCCAGGTGTCCCCATTGTCCCCAGGTGCTCCCAGGTGTGCCCCAGCAGGGGGCGTGGCCTCACCTCGATCAGGAAGTCGCCCATGCGCAGCCCCGCCCGCCAGGCCACGCCCCCTTCATCCACCGACTCCAGGTACTGCAGCGCCGGGAACGCCGGGGTGGGCGTGAACTCCTCGATGGGGGTCTGCGCTGCGGGGGGGGTCAGCACCGACGCCCCTCCCAAAAACCCCAAAATACCCCAAAAATCCCCCAAAAAATAAAAAAAACCCGAAAAAATCCCAAAATCCTAACCCGAATATTGCCCGAAATAGCCATGCAAAGGGGACCCCAAAATGGGATTGATCTCCCCTCCCCCCATGGGGGTCTGCGCTGCGGGGGGGGTCAGCACCGCCACCCCTCCCAAAAAAAAAATCCCAAATACCCCAAATCCCCAAAAAATAAAAAAATCCCCCAAAAAATCCCAAAATCCTAACCCAAATAGTCCCCGAAAAACCGATTCAAAAGGGACCCCCGAAAATACCCCAAAAATCAAATGAAAAACCCCAAGAATCCCAAAAAAATCCCCCAAAAATCCCAAAATCTCAGCCCCCAAACCAAAAAAACGCGGCGATGCCCCGAAAACGCGGGAATCTCCCCCAAAACGCGGGAATCTCCCCCCAAAACGCGGGAATCTCCCCCCAAAACGCGGGAATCTCCCCCCAAAAACGCGGGAATCTCCCCCCAAAACGCGGGAATCTCCCCCCAAAACGCGGGAATCTCCCCCAAAACGCGGGAATCTCCCCCCAAAAACGCGGGAGCGCCCCCGACCCCCTAAAAACCCGCGGGACCCTTCCCCAAAACCCTCAGGACCCCCCAGGACCCCCCCAAATCCCCGTCAGACCCCCCAGACCCCCCCCCAAATCTCCCCCAGACCCCCCAGTCCTCCCCAGGGACCCCGTGGGACTCCCGAGACCCCCCCAGGGCTCCCCGAGACCCTCCAGAAGCCCCCAGACTCCCCAAATCCCCCCCAGAGACCCTGTCGGACCCCCAGGTCCCCTCCCAAATTCCGCCGAGACCCCCCAGGGTCCTCCCAAATCCCCCCCAGACCCCCTGAGACCTCCCAAATTCCCCCGGCGACCCCCCAAGCCCGTCCCAAATGCCCCCCAGGACCCCCCAGACCTGCTCAGGACCCCCCAAGACCCCCGCAGACCCCCCCAGAGACCCCCTGAACTCCCCCCACGACCTCGTGGGACCCCCCAGGTCCCTCCAAATCCCCCCCAGACCCCCCTAGGATCCCCCAAATCCCCCCTAGGACCCCCTGAGACCCCCCAAAATCCCCTCAGGACCCCCCAAATCCCCCCGGAGAGCCCCCCAGGCCCCCCCAAATCCCCCTCCGGATCCCCTCAGGAACCCCCTAGGACCCCCAAATCCCCCCCAGACCCTTCCAAATCCACCCGAGACCCCCCCAGGACCCCTCTGAGACCCTCCAGGAACCCCTTGGACCCCCCAAATCCCCGCCAGGACCCCCAAATCGCCCCTAGGACCCCCAGACCCACCCAGGACCCCCGAAAATCCCCCCAGGACCCCCTGGGACCCCCGCCCCTCACCCTTGGCCCCGCGCAGGACGAAGCCGAAGCCTTTGCTGTCCTTCTTCTGCAGCAGCACTGTCTTCTCCTTGATGATGTAATCACTGCGGGGACATCGTGGGGACATTGTGGGGACATTGGGGACATTGGGGGATTGGGGACATTGGGGACATTGGGGACATTGTGGGGACATTGGGGGATTGGGGATGTTGGGGACATTGGGGGGATTGGGGACATGGGGACATGGGGGATATTGGGGACATTGGGGACATTGGGGGATTTGGGACATTGGGGACATTAATGGGGACATTGGGGACATTAATGGGGACATTGGGGGATTGGGGATGTTGGGATATTCAGGACATTGGGGACATTGGGGACATTGGGGGATTGGGGATATTGGGGACATTGGGGACATTGTGGGGACAATGGGGGATTGGGGGGATTGGGGACATTGGGGACATTGGGGGCATTGGGGACATTGGGGACATTGGGGACATTGTGGGGATTGGGGACATTGGGGACATTGGGGACATTAATGGGGACATTGGGGGGATTGTAGGGATTGGGGACATTGGGGACATTAATGGGGACAATGGGGGATTGGGGACATTGGGGACATTGGGGGCACTGGGGACAGTGGGGACATTGGGACATTGGGGATATTGTGGAGACATTAATGGGGATGTCGGGGGATCGGGGACATTGGAGATTGGGGACATTGTGGGGACATGGAGGACATTGGGGAGATTGTGGGGACATCATTGGGGACATTGTGGACATGGAAGGGAGAGGGGACATGGGGACGTTGGGGACATTGGGACATTGGGGACATTAATGGGGACATTGTGGGGACGTTAATGGGGACATTGGGGACATTGGGGGTTTGGGGACATTGGGGATATTGGGACATTGGGGACATTGTGGGGATTGGGGACATTGGGGCATTGTGATATTGGGGACATTGTGGGGACATTGGGGACATCGGGGGACTGGGGACATGGAGGGGAGGGAGGACATTGGGGACATTGGGGAAACATTGCGATATGAGCGCGTGGGGGCATTGGGGACAGTGGGGACACGGGGAGCACAAGGGGACAGTGGGGACATGGGGGGGACATGGGGACATTGGGTGGATGTGGGGGGGACAGGAGGACATGGGGACATGCAAGGGGTGGGGGACAGGGATTGGGGACATTGGGGAGGTGACACACGGGGACGGGGGACACCAATGGGACATTGGGGACATTGAGGAAGGGGACACACACACGGTGACACACGGGGACACCAATGGGACATTGGGGACACCAACGGGACATGAGGCCACGTGTCCCCTGTGGCCCTGCAGCCCCACCCGCCACTCGTGGGACACCCCCGTGTTCCCTCTGGGTCCCCACGGGTCCCCACGGGTCCCCATGTTCCCACGCCTGTCCCCGTGTCCCTCCATGTCCCCCCCGTGTCCCCACACCGTCCCTGTGTCCCTCTGTCCCCACAACTGTCCCCCCCCCCATGTCCTGTGTCCCCCGGGAGGGACAAACGACGACAGAGGGACCTGGGGGGGGGGCACGGGGGGGCATCGGGGGTGACCCGGGGGGGGACACGGGGGGACATGGGGCGTCCCTGGGGACATGGGGGGACATCAGGGATCCCGGGGGGGGACACGGGGGTGTCACCGACACGGGGGGGTGTCACCAAGATTGGTGGGACCCTGATGGGGACAGGGGCAAGGGACAGGGGTGGGGGAGGGGGTGGTCCCGGTCCCGGGGGGGTGTCCCGGGGGGTCCTGGGGGGCACAGAGTGACACTGGGGGTGTCACCGACACTGGGGGGTGTCACAGAGACTGGCGCGTGCAGAGGGACCCCGATGGGGACAGGGCAGGGGACAGGGGTGGGGATGGACCGGAAGAGTGGTCCCGCTCGGGGTGGGGGTCCCGGAGGGTCCCGGGAGGGTCCCGGAGGGGTCCGGGGAGTCCTGGGTGAGTCGGGGGGGCACAGAGTGACACGGGGGGGTGTCACCGACACGAGGGGGTGTCACCAAGATTGGTGGGACCCTGATGGGGACAGGGGCAGGGGACAGGGGTCGGGGGTGGGGATGGAGCGGGGGGGTGGTCCCGGTACCGGGGGGGGTCGGGGAGGGGTCCCGGGGGGGTCCTGGGTGAGTCGGGGGGGAGCAGAGTGACACTGGGGGGTGTCACTGACACTGGGGGGTGTCACCAAGATCGGCGCGTGCAGGGGGACCCTGATGGGGACAAGGCAGGGGGACAGGGGTGGGGGGGTGGGATGGAGCGGGGGGGTGGTCCCGGTGCAGGAGGGGGTCCCGGGGGAGTCCGGGGGGGTCCTGGGTGAGTCGGGGGGCGCGCAGAGGGACACGGGGGAGTGTCACCAACACGGGGGGGGCACATAGTGACACTGGGGGGTGTCACAGGGATCGGCGCGTGCAGGGGGACCCCGATGGGGACAGGGGAGGGGGACAGGGCTTGGGGAGGGGGGGATGGAGCGGGAGTTGGTCCCGGTGCCGGAGGGTCCCGGGGGGGTCGTGGGTGAGTCGGGGGGCGCGCAGAGGGACAGGGGGTGTGTCACCGACGGGGGGGCTGCAAGGGGACCCCGATGGGGACAAGGCAGGGGGACGGATTGGGGAGGGGGGGATGCACCGGGGGGAATGTCCCGATCCCGGGGGGGTCCCGGGGGGGTGGTCCCGATCCCGGAGGGCCCTGGGGGGTCCCGGGGTGTTCCGGGGGGGTCCCGGGGAAGTCGGGGGGGGCCACAGAGTGACATGGGGGGGTGTCACCAGGATCGGCGCGTGCAGAGGGACCCCGATGGGGACAGAAGAGGGGGACAGAGATTGGGGGGTGGGGGGTGGGCGGGGGGGAAGTCCCGGTGCAGGAGGGGGTCTCGGGGGGGTCCCGGGGGGGGATCCCGGTCCCGGGGGGTCCCGATCGGCGCGGGGGGGTCCCGAGGAGTCCCGGGAGAGATGTCCCGATCCCGGTGGGCCCGGGGGGTCCCGGATGGGTGGTCCCGGTCCCGGGGGGTCCCGGTCGGTGCCGGGGGTCCCGGGGGTCCCGGGGGTCCGGCGCCGCCGTACCTGTAGATGTACCAGACGCTGCGGCGGGGGGGCCCGAGCAGGGGCCAGCTGGAGGAGAGCGGGGGCGCGGGGGGGGGCGCGTGGCGGGGGGGGGCCCGGCGGGACATGGCGGGGCCGGGGGGGGCGCGGCCGCATCGCCCGGGGGGGTCCGGGCCCGCGGCGGCCCCGGCGGCGGCTCAGGGCCGGAGCGGCACCGGCACCGGCACCGAGCGGCGCTAGGACCCGGCGGGGCCGCGACGGCGGCCGGGCAGGGACAGCAAGGGGACAGCGCGGGAGGGGGACAGCGAGGGGGACAGCGCGGGGGAGAGGGGACAGCGCGGGAGGGGACAGCGAGGGGACAGCGCGGGGGAGAGGGGACAGCGCGGGGACCGCGCGGGAGGGGGACAGGGACAGGGGAGGGGGACAGGGACAGGGGAGAGGACAGCGCGGGGGGACAGCGCGAAGGGGATGGGGACAGCGCGGGGACGGCACGGGGACGGCACGGGGACGGGGGCGCGGAGACAGCGCGGAGGGGAGGGGGACAGTGGGGAGGGGGAGAGGGGACAGCGCGGGGGGACAGCGCGGGGGGACAGCGCGGGGGGACAGCGCGGGGGGACAGCGCGGGGGGACAGCGCGAAGGGGGCGTCGGGACATGGGGAGGGGGCGCGGGGACGGGGACAGGGGAGGGGGAGAGGGGACAGCGCGCGGGGGGAGAGGAGACAGTGGGGAGAGGGCGGCGGGACATGGGGAAGGGGCGGTTGGACATGGGGAGGGGATGGGGACATGGGGAGGGGGCGCGGGGACAGTTGGGGGGGAGAGGGGACAGGGAAGAGGATGGGAACAGGGCGGAGGAGGACGGGGAGAGTGGGGAGGGGGCGGCGGGACATGGGGAGGGGGCGCGGGGACAGTGGGGAGAGGGGACAGGGGAGGGGATGGCAGGACAGGGGGAGGGGGCGGTGGGACAGTGGGGAGAGGGGACAGGGGAGGGGATGGGGACATGGGGAGGGGGCGGTGGGATTTGGGGACAGTGGGATTTGGGGAGGGGGCGGCACAAGGAGCAGGCGGGGCCGTGCGGAGCGAGCCGGAGCGAGACGGGACCAGTACGGCACTGGACGGGACTGGGACGGGACCAGTACGGCACTGGGAGGGACTGGGAGGGGACCAGTACGGGACTGGGAGGGACTGGGAGGGGACCAGTGCGGCACTGGACAGGACTGGGACGGGATCAGTACGGGACTGGGAGGGACTGGGAGGGGACCAGTGCGGCACTGGACAGGACTGGGACGGGATCAGTACGGGACTGGGAGGGACTGGGAGCGGACTGGAGCAGGACCAGTACGGGACCAGTACGGGACTGGGAGGGGACCAACACAAGGAGCAGGGACAGCTCCAGTGCGGCACCAGTACAGCTCCAGTACAACACAGTACAGCTTTCCTACAGCACCAGTACAACTCCAGTACAGCACCAGTGTGGCACCAGTACAGCTTGACTACGACACCTGTACAGCTCCAGTACAGCTCCAGTACAGCTCCAGCACGGAACCAGTACAGAACCAGTACAGAACCAGTACAGAACCAGTACAGCACTAGCACTCCTTAAAGCCCCCAGTACAGCACCAGTACAACACCAGCATGGCACCAGTATGGCACCAGTACAGCTCCAGTACAGCACCAGTGCAGAACCCGTCCAGCTCCCACTACAGCACCAGTACAGCACCAGTACAGAACCAGTTCAGCACCAGTACAGCACTTGCACTCCGTAAAGCCCCCAGTACGGCACCAGTATGGCACAGTACAGCTCCCAGTATGGAACCAATACAGAACCAGTACAGCACCAGTACCCAGGACAGCTCTGCTACAGCACCAAGGACAGCTCCAGTACAGCTCCAGTATGGCTCCAGTACAGAACCAGTACAGCACAGTACAGCACCAGTACAGCTCCAGTACAACTCCCAGTACAGAACCAGTTCAGCTCCAGTACCCAGGACAGCTCTGCCACAGTTCCAAGGACAGCTCCAGTACAGCTCCAGTACAGCACCAATACAGCACCAGTACAGTTCCAGTACAAATCCACTATGGCACCACTACGACACCAGTACGGTACTGGTACAGCCCCAGTACAGAACCAGTACCAAGGACAGCTCCAGTACAGCTCCAGCATGGCTCCAGTACAGAACCAGTTCAGCACAGTACAGCACCAGTACAGCACCAGTACAGCACCAGTACAGAACTAGTACAGAAGCAGTACAGCTCCAGTACAGAACCAGTACAGCTCTCCTACAGGACCTGTACAGCTCCAGTACAGCAACAGTGCGGCACCAGTCCAGCTCCCAGTACAGCACGAGTACAGGACCAGTATAGCTCCAGTACAGGACCAGTATAGCTCAGGACCAGTACAGCTCCAGTACAGAACCAGCAGAGCACGGTACAGCTCCAGTACGGCACCAGTACATCTCCAGTGCAGCTCCAGTACAGCTCCACTATGACACCGGTCCAGCTCCTGTACAGAACCAGTATAGCTCCAGTACGGCACCAGTACATCTCCAGTGCAGCTCCCAGTACAGAACCAGTCCAGCTCCCACTACAACACCACTACAGCACCAGTACAGCACCAGTATATCTCCAGTACAGCTGCGGTATGGCACCAGTACAGAACCAGTACAGAACCAGTATAATACTAGCACTCTGTAAAACCCTGAGTACAGCTCCAGTACAGCTCCAGTACAGCTCCAGTATAGCTCCAGTATAGCTCTAGTATAGCTCCAGTACAGCTCCAGTACAGCTCCAGTATAGCTCCAGTATAGCTCCAGTTTAGCTCTAGTACAGCTCCAGTATAGCTCCAGTACAGCTCCAGTATAGCTCCAGTATAGCTCTAGTATAGCTCCAGTACAGCTCCAGTACAGCTCCAGTATAGCTCCAGTACAGCTCCAGTATAGCTCCAGTATAGCTCTAGTATAGCTCCAGTACAGCTCCAGTACAGCTCCAGTATAGCTCCAGTATAGCTCCAGTTTAGCTCTAGTACAGCTCCAGTATAGCTCCAGTATAGCTCTAGTATAGCTCCAGTACAGCTCCAGTACAGCTCCAGTACAGAACCAGTTCAGCACGAGTCCAACTCCCACTACAGCGCCAGCATGGCACCAGTACAGAACCAGTACAGAACCAGTTCAGCTCCAGCACCCAGGACACCTCTGCTACAGCTCCAGTACAGCACCAGTACAGTCCCAGTGTCAAACCAGTACAGCTCTCCCATGGCTCCAGTACAGCTCTAGTACCAAGGACAGCTCCCAGCGCAGCTCCAGTACAGTCCCAGTACAGACCCCGTACAGCACCAGTATGGCACCAGTACAGCACCGGTACTAAGGCCAGCTCCCAGCACAGCCCCAGTACAGAACCAGTGTGGCACCAGTACGGCAGCAGCACAGCACAGTACAGCTCCACTACGACACCCATCCAGCACCAGTACGACACCAGTACAGGACCAGGACAGTCCCAGTACAGCTCTCCTACAGCTCCAGTACAGCACCAGTGTGGCACCAGTACAGCTCCAGTACAGCACCAGCACGGAACCAGTTCAGCACCACTACAGCTCCCAGTATGGCACCAGTACAGAACCAGTTCAGCACCAGAATCCAGGACAGCTCTGCTACAGCAGCAAGGACAGCACCAGTACAGCTCCAGTACAGAACCAGTCCAGCGCCAGTATGGCACCAGTACAGAACCAGTCCAGCTCCAGTCCAGCACTAGAACTCCGTAAAGCCCCGAGCACGGCACCAGTACGGCACCAGTATGGCACAGTATAGCTCCAGTACCAAGGACAGCTCCCAGTATGGCTCCAGCATGGAACCAGTACAGACCCAATACAGCACCAGTGCAGAACCAGTACAACTACAACCCCCACTCCCGTCCCAGTACAGCTCCAGTACAGCTCCAGTCCATCCCAGTCCAGCTCCCTGCAGCCCCCAGCCCCAACCTGGGGACCCCAACCCCGGGGGGCCCAGGGGGCACTGGGGGGGGCGTCCGAGGGGGGCACGGGGGGCATCCTACACCGGAGATCCCCAGCCCCAAATCCGCCCCAAATCCGCCCCGAATCCTCCCCAAATCTGCCCCAAATCCGCCCTAAATCTGCCCAAGATCTCCCCTAAATCTGCCCTAAATCTGCCCCGTAGATCCACCCCTAATCTGCCCCAAATCCATCCCAAATCTGCCCCAAATCCGCCCCAAACCTGCTCTAAATCTGCCCCAAATCCGCCCCAAATGTGCCCCAAATCTGCACCAAATCTGCCCCAAATCTGCCCCAAATCCGCCCCAAATCTGCCCTAAATCCGCCCCAAATGTGCCCCAAATGTGCCCCAAATAAACCCCAAATCTGCCCCGAATCCGCCCCAAATCCGCCCCAAATCTGCCCCAAATCCGCCCCAAATAAACCCCAAATCTGCCCCGAATCTGCCCCGAATCCGCCCTAAATCTGCCCAAGATCTCCCCTAAATCTGCCCTAAATCTGCCCCGTAGATCCACCCCTAATCTGCCCCAAATCCATCCCAAATCTGCCCCAAATCCGCCCCAAATCTGCCCCAAACCTGCTCTAAATCTGCCCCAAATCCGCCCCAAATCTGCCCCAAATCTGCTCTAAATCTGCCCTAAATCCGCCCCAAATGTGCCCCAAATCTGCCCCAAATCTGCCCCAAATCTGCACCAAATCTGCCCCAAATCTGCACCAAATCTGCACCAAATCTGCCCCAAATAAACCCCAAATCTGCCCCGAATCCGCCCCAAATCCATCCCAAATCTGCCCCAAATCCGCCCCAAATCTGCCCCAAACCTGCCCCAAATAAACCCCAAATCTGCCCCGAATCCGCCCCAAATCCATCCCAAATCTGCCCCAAATCTGCCCCAAATCCGCCCCAAATCTGCCCCAGATCTGCCCCCCAGCCCCATAACTGCCCCATAGATCTCCCAGCCCCACATCGACCCCACAGCCCCGATCCCAAATCTGACTCCAGCCCCACATACCCTCCGACCCAAAACCCCTGGCCCCAAATCCTTCCCAACCCCAAATCCCCAAATCCTCAAATCCTCAAATCCCCAAACCCAAATCCCCCCAACCCCAAACCCCCCTGGCCCCAAATCCCCCAGACCCCAAATCCCTGACCCCAAACCCCCGACCCCAAATCCCCAAATCCTCAAATCCCCCCGGACCCCCCCGGCCCTAAATTCCCAAATCCAAACCCCTCCAGCCCCAAATCCCAGACCCTAAATCCCAAACCCAAACCCCCCCAGACCCCAAATCCCCCCAACCCCAAATCCCCAAACTCAAATCCCCTGGCTCCAAAACCCCCGGACTCCCCTGGCCCTAAATCCCCAAACCCAAATCCCCCCGACCCCAAATCCCCCCTGGACTCCCCCGGCCCTAAATGCCCAAATCCAAATCCCCCAGACCCCAAATCCCCAAAGCCAAATTCCCCGTCCCCAAACCCCCCCAGACCCCAAACCCTCCCGGTCCTAAATCCCGGATCCCAAATCCCCAACCCCAAATCCCCAAACCCAAATCTCCTCAGACCCCAAACGCCCCCGGCCCCAAACACCCCCGGACCCTCCCGGCCCTAAATGCCCCCCAGACCCCCCTGGACCTAAATCCCCAACCCCAAATCCCCCAGACCCCAAATCCCCAAACCCAAATTCCCCGGTCCCAAACCCCCCCAGACCCCAAATGCCAGACCCCAAATCCCCCAGACCCCAAATCCCCAACCCCAAATCCCCCAGACCCCAAATCCCCAAACCCAAATTCCCAACCCCAAATCACCCAGACCCCAAATCCCCAAAGCCAAATCCCCCAGACCCCAAATCCCCAACCCCAAATCCCCCAGACCCCAAATCCCCAAACCCAAATTCCCAACCCCAAATCACCCAGACTCCAAATCCCCCAGACCCCAAATGCCAGACCCCAAATCCCCCAGACCCCAAATCCCCCAGACCCCAAATCCCCCAGACCCCAAATCCCCCAGACCCCAAATCCCCAACCCCAAATCCCCCAGACCCCAAATCCCCAAACCCAAATTCCCCGGTCCCAAACCCCCCCAGACCCCAAATCCCCCGGCCCCCACGCCCCCAGACTCACCCCACGTCCTCGGGCCCCATGGGTGCCCCAAACCCCAAACCCCAAACCCCAAACCCCCCCGGCCCCACAGCCGCCGGCCCCAGAGCCGAGCGGGGCGGGGGGGGAGGGGCTCGGGGGGTGGGGGAGGGGCAGTGGGGGTCCCCGGGGGGGAGGGGCAGTGGGGGGGAGGGGCACAGGGGGTCCCCCGGGGGGGGAGGGGTCACAAATGGGGACAGGCGGAACCGGGACAGGCCCCGGGGGGCCCCTCCCCCACCCCACTGCCCCTCCCCCACCGCCACCCGGGAAGAGGAGGGGGAGGGGATTGGGGAGGGGATTTGGGGAGGGGTCGGGGGGGATTTGGGGAGGGGTCGGGGGGGATTTGGGGAGGGGTCCTGGAGGGGATTTGGGGAGGGTCCTGGAGGGAATTTGGGGAGGGGTCGGGGGGGATTTGGGGAGGGGTCCTGGAGGGGATTTGGGGAGGGGTCCTGGAGGGGATTTGGGGAGGGGTCCTGGGGGGGATTTGGGGTCCTGGAGGGGATTTGGGGAGGGGTCCTGGGGGGGATTTGGGGAGGGGTCGGAGGGGATTTGGGGAGGGGTCCTGGAGGGGATTTGGGGAGGGGTCCTGGGGGGAATTGGGGAGGGGTCCTGGAGGGGATTTGGGGAGGGGTCGGGGGGGATTTGGGGAGGGGTCCTGGGGGGGATTTGGGGAGGGGTCTTGGAGGGGATTTGGGGAGGGGTCGGGGGGATTTGGGGAGGGGTCCTGGAGGGGATTTGGGGAGGGGTCCTGGGGGGGATTTGGGGTCCTGGAGGGGATTTGGGGAGGGGTCCTGGGGGGGATTTGGGGAGGGGTCGGAGGGGATTTGGGGAGGGGTCCTGGAGGGGATTTGGGGAGGGGTCCTGGAGGGGATTTGGGGAGGGGTCGGGGGGGATTTGGGGAGGGGTCCTGGGGGGGATTTGGGGAGGGGTCCTGGGGGGAATTGGGGAGGGGTCCTGGAGGGGATTTGGGGAGGGGTCGGGGGGGATTTGGGGAGGGGTCCTGGGGGGGATTTGGGGAGGGGTCGGGGGGGATTTGGGGAGGGGTCCTGGAGGGGATTTGGGGAGGGGTCCTGGGGGGGATTTGGGGTCCTGGGGGGGATTTGGGGAGGGGTCCTGGAGGGGATTTGGGGAGGGGTCGGGGGGGATTTGGGGAGGGGTCCTGGGGGGGATTTGGGGAGGGGTCGGGGGGGATTTGGGGAGGGGTCCTGGAGGGGATTTGGGGAGGGTCCTGGAGGGGATTTGGGGAGGGGTCGGGGGGGATTTGGGGAGGGGTCCTGGGGGGGATTTGGGGAGGGGTCGGGGGGGATTTGGGGTCCTGGGGGGGATTTGGGGAGGGGTCCTGGAGGGGATTTGGGGAGGGGTCCTGGGGGGGATTTGGGGAGGGGTCGGGGGGGATTTGGGGAGGGGTCCTGGAGGGGATTTGGGGAGGGGTCCTGGAGGGGATTTGGGGAGGGTCCTGGAGGGGATTTGGGGAGGGGTCGGGGGGGATTTGGGGAGGGGTCCTGGGGGGGATTTGGGGAGTGGTCCTGGAGGGGATTTGGGGAGGGTCCTGGAGGGGATTTGGGGAGGGGTCCTGGGGGGAATTTGGGGAGGGGTGGGGGGATTTGGGGAGGGGTCGGGGGGGATTTGGGGAGGGTCCTGGAGGGGATTTGGGGAGGGTCCTGGAGGGGATTTGGGGAGGGGTCCTGGGGGGGATTTGGGGAGGGGTCGGGGGGGATTTGGGGAGGGGTCGGGGGGGATTTGGGGAGGGGTCCTGGAGGGGATTTGGGGATTTTGCCGGGGGAGGATTTGGGGTCCTGGGGGAGATCTGGGGGATTCTGGAGGAGGATTTGGGGTAAATTTGAGGGGAAATTTGGGCATTCTGGGGAGGATTTGGGGAATTTGGAGGAGGATTTGGGGTCCTGGGGGGGAGGTTGGGAGGAATTTGGGGTCCTGGGGCGGTTTGGGGGGGAAATTTGGGGATTTGGGGGGGGTTGGGGGATTTTTAGGGTGGATTTGGGGTCCTGGGGTGGATTTGGGGTAAATTTCAGGGGGAAATTTGGGGATTCTGGGGGAGGATTTGGGGTCCTGGGTGGGATTTTGGGAAGGGACATTTGGGGGATTTTGGGGGGAAATTTGGGGTCCTGGGGGGGATTTGGAGATTTTTTTGGGAGGGATTTGGGGGGGGTTTGGGGTATTTGGGGGATTTTGAGGGGCGATTTTGGGGATTCTAGGGGGGATTTGGGGTGGATTTGGGGGAAGATTTGGGGATTTTTTGGGGGAATTTAGGGATTTGGGGGAGGATTTGGGGTCCTGGGAGGGATTTGCGGGGGAGATTTGGGGAAAATTTGGGATTTTGGGGGGGATTTGGGGTGGATTTGGAGGAAGATTTGGGGATTTTTTTTGGGGATTTAGGGATTTGGGGGAGGATTTGGGGTCCTGGGGGGGGGGTTCGGGTGAAGGAGATTTGGGGATTTTGGGGGGAAATCTCGCAATTCTGAGGGAGGATTTGGGGGACTTTTTGGGATGGATTTTGGGGTGAATTTAAGGGATTTTGGGGAGGATTTGGGGTCCTGGGAGGGATTTGCGGGGGAGATTTGGGGGAAATTTGGGATTTTGGGGGGGATTTGGGGTGGATTTCGGGGAAGATTCGATGTCCCGCGGGTGGGGATTTGGGGGATTTTTTGGGGAAAATTCGGCGATTCTGGGGAGGATTTGTGGCCCTGGGGTAAATTTGGGATTTTTGGGGAGGATTTTGGGGAATTTCGGGAGGATTTGGGGGATTTTTTCAGAGGGATTTAGGGCAGATTTGGGAGAATTTGGATTTTTTTGGGGATTTGGGGGAATTTTAGGGGATTTTGGGGAATTTGGGGGGATTTAGGGGATTTAGATAAGGATTTGGGATTTTGGTGTGATTTGGTGAGAATTTGGGGCGATTTAGAGAAGGATTTGGGGCAGATTTGGGATGGATCAGTGCCAATCGAGGCAATTTAGGATTTTGGGGGGGATTTGGGGTTTTTCGGGGAATTTCAGAAGTTTCCCGGGAGGATTTGAGCTTTTTTGGGAGGATTTTCAGTGGATTTGGAGTTTTTGGGGTCACTGAAATATTTTTGGGGTCCCAGGAGGGGTTTTGGCGTTTTGGGGTCTCACCTGTGCAGGTTTTGGGGGTTTTAGGGTTTTTAGGATTTTTGGGGTCTCACCTGGGCACTTTTTGGGGTTTTTGGTGTCCCAGAGCAGTTTTTGGGGTGTTTGGGGGATTTCTTTAGGGTTTTTTTTGGGGTCTCACCTATGCAGATTTTGGGGTTTTTTTAGGATTTTTTGGGGGGTCTCACCTGGGCAGATTTTGTGTTTTTTGGGGGGTCTCACCTGGGCAACTTTTGGGTTTTTTTTAGGGTGTTTTTTGTTGGGTTTTGGGGTTTTTAGGGTTTTTTGGAGGTGTCACCTGGGCAGATTTTGGGGATTTTGGGGTCCCGGAGCAGATTTTGGGTCACTGAGGTATTTTTGGGGTGTTTTTGGGGGGTTTTTTTTGGGTCTCACCTGTGCACTGTTTGGAGTTTTTTTGGGGTATTTTTGGGGTATTTTTAGGGTTTTCTTGGGGTCTCACCTGGGCGGGTTTTGGGGCTTTGGGGATTTTCGGGGTCCCGGAGCAGTTTTTCGGGTATTTTTGGGGTATTTTTGGGATATTTTTGGTTTTTTCTCACCTGGGCGCGTCGAAGCTGTCGTAGGATCCCACGGTGTAGTGGCGGAAGAGGCGCTTGGCCTTGTCGCTGCGAGACTCTGCAATTTTGGGGTTTTTTTGGGGTTTTGGAGGTTTTTTGGGGTTTTTTGGGGAATTTTGGGACTTTTGGGGTTTGGGAATTTTGGGGTTTGGGCTTTTGGGGTTTGAGGTTTTTGGGATTTTGGGGATTTTGCGACTTTAGGATTTTTGGGATGTTTGGGATTTGGGGTTTTGGGTATTTGGGATTTTGGAGGATTTTGGGATTTTTGGGTTCTTGGGGTTTGAGATTTTTGGGGTTTGGGGTTTTGTGGATTTTGGGATTTTTGGGTTTGGAGTTTGGGGATTTGGGGTTTGGGGTTTTGGGATTTCGGGGTTTTGGGGGTTTGGGGTTTTGGGGGAATTTTGGGGTTTGGGAGTTTTGGTGGTTTTGGGGGCTTTGGGATATTTGGGATTTTTGGGATTTTTGGGGTTTTTCGTGTTTGGGGTTTTGGGGTTTGGGGATTTGGGGGGATTTTGGTTTTTTGGGGAATTTTGGTGTTTTGGGGCTTTTGGGGATATTTGGGACTTTTGGGATTTTGGGGTTTGGGGTTTTTAGGTTTGAGGTTTTTGGGATACGGGCTTTCAGTTTTTGGAGTTTGGGATTTTGGGGTTTGGGGTTTGGGGTTTTTGGGGTTTGGGGATTGGTAATTTTGGGGATTTTGGGGTTTGGGTTTTTGGGCTTTCGATTTTTGGAGTTTGGGGTTTTTGGGGTTTGAGAATTTTGGTTCTTGGGGTTTGGGGTTTTTGGGGTTTGGGGTGATTTTGGGGTAATTTTGGGATTTTTGGGGTAATTTTTGGATGATTTCAGTGATTTTGGGGATTCTTGGGGCAATTTGGGGGACATTTTTATGGTTTTGGGGGTGATTTTGGGGTGATTTCAGTGATTTTTGGGGTAATTTTAGTGATTTTTGGGTTATTTTGGTGATTTTGGGGTAATTTCAGTGATTTTTGGAGTGATTTCAGGGTTTTGGGGGCAGTTTTGGGGGTGATTTTGGGGCGATTTGGGGGCAATTTTGGGATTTTTGGGGCAATTTCAGGGTCAATTTGGGGCATTTTTGGGGAGATTTGGGGGATTTTGGGGTAACTTTGGGGGTAATTTCGGTGATTTTGAGATGATTCCAGTGATTTTTGGGCTGATTTCAGGGTTTTCAGGGTGATGTCAGGGGGTTTTGGGGTAATTTTTGGTGATTTTGGGGTGATTTTGGGGCGATTTCAGGGATTTTGGGGGTGATTTTCGGGATTTTTGGGGTAATTTCGGTGATTTTGGGGTAATTTCAGTGATTTTCAGGGTGATTTCAGGATTTTGGGGTAATTTCGGGGTTTTTTCCGTACCTGTCTTGCCCTCGGGGGTCCTTGGTGGAATTTCCTCGACACACTCGGAGGGAAACCACCCGACCCTGCCGCGGGCCTGGGCCCTCCCAAATCCTCCCTCACCCACGCTCAGCACTGGCGGAAACCCAAAATTCGGTTAGAGGGCCCCCAAAATCCCCAAAAACCCACCCCAAAACCCCAAAAATCCACCCAGAAAAACCCAAAAAAACCCAAAATCCTCCCTCGCCCACGCTCAGCACTGCGGGAAACCCAAAATTCGCTTAGAGAACCCAAAAATCGGTCAGAGCACCCCAAAAAACCCCAAAACCAAAAAAAACCCCACCCCAAAACCCTCAAAACCCACACCAAAAATCCCCAAAAACTCCAAAATCCACCCCCAAAAAACCCAAAAACCACCCCCAAAACCCAAAAAACCCAAAAAGACTGTAAACAGCTCCAAAACCAAGAAAAACCGCCCCAAAGCCAAAAAAATCACATCCCAAAAAACTACAAAAACCCCAAAATCCGCCCTCGCCCACGCTCAGCACTGCGGGAAACCCAAAATTCGCTTAGAACACCCCCAAAAAACCCCCAAAACCACCCAACCCCCCCCCAAATCCACCCCAAAGCCCCAAAATCCACCCCAAAAACCCACCTCAAAACCCCCAAAATCTGCCCCCAAACCCCCAAAATCCTCCCTCGCCCACGCTCAGCACTGCGGGAACCAAAATTCAGTTAGAGCGCCCAAAAACCCAAAAAACACCACCCCAAAACCCCAAAAATCCACCCAGAAAAACCCAAAAAAACCCCAAAATCCGCCCTCGGCCACGCTCAGCACTGCGGGGACACGAAATTCGGTTAGAGAACACCAAAAACCCAAAAAACCAAAAAAAACCCCCCACCCCAAAACCCCAAAAATCCACCCAAAAATCCCCAAAAACTCCAAAATCCACCCCCAAAAAACCCAAAATCCACTCCAAAATCTGCCCTCGCCCACCGCTCAGCACTGCAGGGAGACCCCAAAAATCA
>JAXCHO010000311.1:0-161500 GCA_036630365.1 Acanthiza pusilla
AGGAAGCCCAAGCCCTGGAATGACATCAGTGAGCAAACCTTTTGGTGCCCGCCTTGCCGTGCCACTGTGACAGGGGTGAGCTTCAGAGCATCTCCTCAAAGTGTAAGTTTGACAGCAGGACGTGTTCCTGCCCACATGTCCTGCAGATTTTGTGCCACAGTAATTATGAAAAGGTATAAGAGCAGCAGCAGCAGAGAATAATTAAGTCCTTCTTCTGGCTAATTCTAAACAAAACTCAGCTCACACTTTTCACCACAGTTAAAGAAAACTATTGTTCTGGAAATGATCTTTCCTCTCCTTTGCGGTGGATGCCAGTCCCTATTGTCCCTACTGACTATATTTCACTTATCATTGTGGGATGGTTTTGGCACCTATGGAATGAATGCCTTTGGATAAAATGAAAATCCTGCAAATCAAAAGCCTCTTTGCATAAGGGGAAGATGAAGAAAGCAGAGAAGTTTTCAGATGTATGTTAGCTTGCTTTGTACATTAATTTTATCTTTGTTTCTGATGCCAAAGTGATTTTTGCCTTTTTACTTTTCTGTATTTGTGACCTTGCCAGTAGTTTTTCCCCAGCCAGAAAGACCAAAGTCATTGCAGAGCTCCAAGCCCTGGAGGGCACAAGGCCCCTCTCCTGTCTTGCTTCTTCCTGGGAACCAAGCCTGACAACAAGATCTTCAAGACACATTTTAGTCAACAAGTCCAACTAGTACCAAGGGTGGGGGGGCTCCAGAGAAGGGGCTTGACCTGGGGGGAATTGCATCCCCACTTGTCCTCCGAATTGGTGCTTTTGATCAATGATGCTAATTTCCTAAAACCTAGAAGACTGTATTCAGCCGGGGGGAGGGGTGGGCTTTTGTGGATATTCTTCCTGGAACTGTCCCTGGAGCTCCAGTAAAGGTCCACTTTTATGTTATCTCCTATACTGAAAGGATCTTGAGTTTCATTTCTAGGCTGAAAAAGGCAGCATTTCAGATGAGTTATTCTCCAGCTGCACTGTTACAAACACTGGAAAAATGAAAGACCGTTCACTTTAAGCACTCAAAACACAGCTCCTTCTACCCATATTCTCCCTACTGGAACTATAGGATCAGTCTTCTCTGTGGGTTTTGCCCGCCCTATCCATTCAAAGTCCCACGTAGTCTTGCTTGTCAGGTGCCAAGCTATGGTATCCACCCCCCCCCCCCCACTCCCCGGAAACCCAGTCTTATCGCCACTTGAGGTGATAGGAGCAGAAGCAAACAAGGTGGTTACTATCACTGTTCCAGGGGAATGGCACTGGTGCCAAGTACCCACTCCGCACTTACGTCGGCAGGAGTAATGGGTGGGAGCAGGAAGAGGGGGGAGGTAACTGCTCTTCTGTTTGTGATTTAACAGGATACCTGCAACCCATACACCCCCTGGAGCAAAACATCTGGGTGACCCTGGCTAAGGCAACTGGACAAGATCCCTTATGCCTTAGCACTGCTGCGCCTCAGAAGCCATTCACAAAGTGTCTGATCGGCATCCTTCTCACCACCCCTGAACTGCCACAGTTATGGAACAGCACCCCTGCCTCCTCAGCCTGCCCGGATACATTGTCTCCCCGTGGGAAATTCCCTGCTTTACCCCCACAGGAACTGCAGATTTTAGGCACCTTGAATGCAGATAGCTGTACCACCTTCACATTTCTCAGCACAAGGAATAGCCCTATGGCTTGGTGGGTCAATGCCACAACACCATGCTACCCAAGTGTTTCACACCGGTGTAATTCAATCACAAACTAAAACTAACCTTGACTTTTAGTATACATATGCAACTCCCGCAGGGCATTTTCTTCATCTGTGCGGACTGAGCATGGACCAGAGTGCCAATGGCAATTAAAGGTGGTCCATCTACTTTGGGAAAAGTAACCCTCTTTTCTCTAAAGATGACAATTGCACTATGGAGCCAACAAAACTGAACTCACCACTCTCATACTCACAGCATACATGCTTTTACTTCTGCCTGCAGAGATACAGCTGAGTTCTGGAACACTGCCAAGATAATCACTGCCTCTTCATCAGCTCCTGGGCTTGCAAGTGCACAAGGCCTCAGGAGCCTGAACAAACCTGGCTGTTGGTTGGCCAAGTTTAGTAATGCTACCAGCATAGCGATAGCTGACTTGTTAATTGATGTAGACAGCATTAGACATGCTATATTCCAAAATCAAGCAGCAATTGATTTTTTGCTTTTACTGCGTGGGCATGGGTGCAAAGAATTTGACAGGTTATGTTGTATGAACTTAAGTGACCATTCCCACTCTTCCATCCCTCCACTGCCCTGCACTGACTTGCTCGGCCATCCCCACCTTGACTTCCCCACCCATTTGTCCAGGCCCAGCCTTGCCTTCCCTTATCCTTCTGAGACTCTCATTGCCTTGCCTACTTCCCCCTTGCCTTGCCTTGCCCTGTAAACGCAGCAGTTGCCTTCTGTTGCCCTCAAAGCCCTCACTTGCCTTGCAGGACCTTGCTCACCCCTCCCCCACCTGGAATTCAAGACCCTTCTTTTCGTGACAATTCTTCAACTTGCCTTGCCCTGCCTGCTTCCCTCAGGAAGCCTTCAAGGCCTTCACATACCCGCAGTGTTTCAGGAGCATGGAAGAGGAAGCCCATAGGAGGTCACGTGAAGCCAGACCTGTCTGTCCCAGCAGCTTTTGCCTGGCATCAATTCTTGCATGTATGGAATTTTGGACAGGCAATCCACATTTGTCTTCTGGGCTCCGGAACCAAAATGACAGTTCTTCTGCATTGGAAGGAAAGCAGGTAGCCCCAGTGTTTTAGGTGCAGATTAGAGATGGTGCAGGTTGTGATAAATAACCGTGTGTGTTTGTTAATCAAATCTTGCTTAAGCCAGGTGTGATAAATACGTAATAATATAGTGTTGGCTTTTCGCAGATATTCATTGTGTGTATGGTTTTATTCTGTTTATATAAGTAGTCTTGTCATAAAGAATAGAGGTATATAACCAATGTTTTAATTTCTGTTATTAACTAGATTTTGATATAATAGTAAAATAACTGATAGAGGTAGTTTAAAAGACTTTCCTTTACTAACCACACTACCTGCTTGACCGGATCCCCTATTGTTCTTTAGTAAACTTTTAAATTTCAACAGGAGAGTGAACCTCGTTTATCACACAGGGAATAAATGGTTAAAATGGAGTCAGGAAGCTCACAAGTTTTATCTAACAAAAAGCTAAGCAAGGCCAAGAAAAACAGATGTCTCAGCAAGAACAGAGGGAACAGATAACGAAGTCAGGTCAGGATGACCTATACCCAGTGAAGTAAGCGATGTATGAGCCCCCCTGGGATGAGCCCCCCCTGAGGAAGACGTCGGTCTTCGGCCTCACGACCACCAAAAGGCAGAAAGAAGACCCCCTAGCAACAGCCCGCGCAGACGCAGAGTACTACCGGAAGATATACGTATACCTGCTCAAAGAGACTATAAAAATTGAGGAATTAGGGGAGGTGGGTGTAGACCGTTGGCGGAGCACAGTCTCCCCGGTCGCCCAGCGCTGTTTTTTGCTTGTTGTAGCTTGCTCAATAAATCAAATTATTTTAATTGGCCTGGTTTTTGTCTCAAACTTATAGCAATTTTTGGTGCCGTGACTCGGATAGAGGCAATTCGGCTGGAGGTGCTGCACGGGGGAGGTGCACCCTGCTTGTCCAGCGTTTTGCTGGATAAGCAGCCCCTGTGTAAGTACTTCTACTGCTGGAACCTCTACCGACGAACCTAAATTATACAACAAGCAAAATAAACGCCGGCAAACCCCATAATCTTTGTGCACGAAGCTCCGAACGAAGACGCAGGACGCGTGAGTATAGGCCAGTTATCCGTTCGGTTGGGGTTGGGTATCCTGGAGTGCGCTTGTGTGAGACGTCCGGTGAAGGACGAAGTGAGTGCGGGCCCCTCAGTAGTGCGGTTCCCAAACCCCGCGAGGGGCTGGGCCACGAGAAGGGGGTGAAGAGTGTGTGTGTGGAAAAAGGCACTCCAGACGATGGGACAGAAGAACAGCAAGCCTTCTGATCCCATGGGTGGGTTGGAGTTTAAGGCTAAGCTCCCGGAGATCCCACTAGATAGTCCGCTAGGAATAATGTTGAAAAACTGGGATGCCTACCCTTCTAGGCAGGGTAAGGACAAAGCAAAAATGATACATTATTGTATGGAGGTGTGGGGTGGAAAACAAATTAGGGGTGACCATTTATATTGGCCAGTATTTGGGTCCCCTGAGGATTGGATATGCCAGGCTTTGAACATTTATGTTAATTCAAAAGAACCATTTGGTGCGGAGGAAAGCGAGTATGCGCGTTTGTGGATAGAGTCTGACACTAGAGCATTGTTATACCCTCTTAAAGAGAACGAGAGAGGGAAAAAGAAGAAACTCCGGAGTGAGGATGAAGTGTTCATGTCCCTTCCCCCATACACACCACCACCTCCCCCTCCTTCACCTCCTCCGCTCCCATCAGCGCCAATTCATCCCATAGACTCCGACTCTGCCCTGGATTCCCCTGACAGAGATAAAATGGTAACTAGAAGTAAAACAAGGGCGAGAGAGGCTGCGAGTAGCTTATACCCCCTCAGGGAGATTGCTATGGGGGGGGCACAACCAGGAACGGGATATGTCTCTGTCCCCCTGAACTCAGGAGATGTTAGGGATTTTAAAAAGGAAATAGGGAACTTGTTGGAAGATCCATTAGGAGTTTCAGAACGAGTAGATCAATTTTTGGGGCCCAACACATATACTTGGGATGAATTACTGGCTATAATAGGCATATTATTTACTGTAGAAGAAAGAGATATGATCCGGAGAGCAGGCATGAGAATTTGGGATCAGCAGCACCAACAAGGTCCCGCTGCCGATACGAAATGGCCTCTACAGAGACCTAACTGGAATAACCAGAATGAAATGGATAGAGGCCATATGCAGGACCTGAGAACTATTATTATCCAAGGAATAAGAGAATCCGTCCCTAGGGGACAGAATATTAATAAAGTTTTCAAAGAACATCAGAAAAAAGACGAGACCCCTACAGAGTGGTTAGAAAGGCTTAGGAAGACTTTACAGCTCTATTCGGGGGTGGATCCTGCTTCCCCTATAGGCCAAGCGTTCTTAAAAATGCAGTTCATAGCTAAATCATGGGAAGATATTAGGAAAAAATTAGAAAAAATAGAGGATTGGCAAGATCGGGGATTAGATGAGTTATTGAGGGAAGCCCAGAAAGTGTATGTTCGTAGAGAGGAAGAGACACATAGAAAGCAAGCTAAGATGTTTGTAGCGGCAGTCAGAGAAGAGCAAGGGGCATCTGCCCCCGGAAAAGAAATAGAAACTCAACCCTCCAGGCAGGAGCCCCAGAAGGTTTCAAGAGACAGAGAGCGAGGGATGAGAGTTTGTTATTATTGTGGTAAGAAAGGACATGTCAGAAAAGATTGCAGAAAGAGGATGGTGGATGAAAAGATGTTTAAAGAAGATTAGGGGTGTCAGGGGCTCTATTTGCTGGGGACCCGGGAAAGAACAGAGCCCTTGATAAAGTTAAAAGTAGGTCCCCAGCAACAAGAAGTCGAGTTCCTAGTGGACTCGGGAGCAGAGAGATCTACTGTTCAAAAACTGCCCCGGGGGTGTAAAATATCCTCGGAGACAATCCAAGTTATTGGAGCAAAAGGAGAACCTTTTGGAGTACCAATAATAAAAGATGTACTTTTTGAAACACAATCTAAATTTGGGCTAGGATCTTTGTTGTTAGTTCCAGAAGCCAATTATAATCTACTGGGAAGAGATCTAATGATTCAGTTAGGAATAAGTTTAGAAATCAGAGACGAAGCTCTAACGGTTAAATTGTGCCCTCTACGGGTGACTGATGAAGAGAACATAAACCCTGAGGTCTGGTACACCCCGGAGTCAGTGGGTCGGCTAGATATTGAACCTTTTACAGTGACTATTAAGAACCCAGAAATACCGATCAGAATAAAACAATACCCCATACCTATAGAAGGAAGGCAGGGCATAAAACCTGAAGTCCAAAGGTTGCTTGACAGAGGATTACTCGAACCCTGCATGTCTCCTTTTAACACCCCCATCCTGCCTGTGAAGAAGCCAGACGGTACCTACAGATTAGTGCATGATTTAAGGGAGATTAACAAAAGAACAGTAGCTAGATTTCCAGTAGTAGCTAACCCCCATACCCTTTTGAGTCAGTTAAGTCCTGATGATCAATGGTACAGTGTAATAGATTTAAAGGATGCATTTTGGGCATGTCCTCTTAAGGAAGACTGTAGAGATTATTTTGCTTTTGAATGGGAGGACCCAGACACACATCGGAAGCAACAGCTACGCTGGACAGTGTTACCCCAGGGATTTACAGAATCCCCAAATTTATTCGGACAAGCTCTAGAGCAAATTTTAAGGAAATATGAATTAAGCGAAGGAGTTACATTAGTTCAGTATGTTGATGATTTATTGTTAGCTGGTAAAGATGAGGAGAAAGTGAGACAGGAAAGTATTAAATTATTAAATTTCTTGAGCTTACAGGGATTGAAAGTGTCAAAATCAAAATTACAGTTTGTAGAAGAAGAAGTAAAATATTTAGGACACAGATTAAGCAGGGGAACTAAGAAATTGGATCCTGAAAGAGTTAATGGCATATTGTCACTGCCAGTTCCTAAAACCAAAAGACAAGTTAGGCAATTATTAGGCCTTTTTGGATATTGTAGACAATGGATAGAGGATTACAGCAAGAAAGTGAAATTCCTTTATAATAAGGTAGCCAAGGATAGCCTGTTGAAATGGTCAAAGGAAGATGATGAACAGTTAGAGGCTTTAAAAACAGATTTAGTGAATGCCCCAGTTTTGAGTTTACCAGATGTAAAGAAACCATTTTATCTATTTATAAATGTTGATGAGGGAACTGCATTTGGAGTACTAGCACAAGAGTGGGCGGGAAGAAAGAAACCTGTGGGGTACCTCTCAAAGCTTTTAGACCCTGTGAGTAGAGGGTGGCCTACGTGCCTACAGGCAGTAGTGGCTGCAGCCCTCTTAGTGGAAGAAGCCCACAAAGTCACGTTTGGAGAGGAATTAAAAGTACTGTCACCCCATAATATCAGGGGAATTTTGCAGCAAAAAGCTGACAAGTGGATCACTGATGCCAGACTCTTAAAGTACGAAGGCATCCTGATATCCTCGCACAAGCTTGAACTCGAGGTCACCAATTTGCAGAATCCAGCACAGTTTCTATACGGAGAACCGAGTGAGAAGATAACCCATAATTGTTTACATAACATCGAAGAACAGACGAAGATTAGACCGGATTTAGAAGAGGAAGAACTTAATACAGGGGAGAAACTCTTTGTTGATGGATCCTCCCGAGTAGTCGAAGGGAAAAGGAAGTCAGGGTATGCAGTAATTGATGGGAAAACATTTACAACAATAGAATCAGGACCTTTAAGCCCCAGCTGGTCTGCCCAAGCATGCGAATTATACGCAGTTTTGAGAGCTTTACAATTGCTGAAAGGTAAAACTGGAACTATATACACTGATTCTAAATATGCATTTGGTGTAGTACATACCTTTGGAAAAATCTGGGAAGAACGAGGCCTAATAAACTCTCAAGGGAAAGGATTAATTCACCAAGAATTAATAATTGAGATCTTACAAGCCTTGCGAGGACCGGTGGGAATAGCTGTAGTACATTTAAAGGGACATCAAAAGGGGTTAGACCCACTAGTAAGGGGAAATAATTTGGCAGATCAAGAAGCTAAGAAAGCAGCACTAATGTTTATCAGGAATAATAAACACTGTAGTTGTTGTGTACATGGAGAAAAATATCATATTCTCAGCTTCACCACACAAGAAAAGAATAAGCTGGCACAGATGGGAATAAAAGAGACAGAAACAGGGAAATGGAAGCTCCTGGATGATCGAGAAGTTCTCCCAAAACAATTAGCCTTAAGGGTTATGCAGAAGTTTCATGAGAAAACTCACTGGGGAACCCAAGCCCTAGTAGACCAGTTTGCCACGAAATATATGTGTATTGGAGTATATAACATAGCTAACAGAATAGTTAGTGATTGTATAACTTGTCAAAAAGTAAACAAACACCAACTAAGAGAAAGGCCCCTAGGAGGGAGGGAGCTGGCCCACAGACCATTTGCAAGAATTCAGATAGACTTCACTGAATTACCAAGGGTGGGACGATACAAATACCTGCTAGTAATCATAGACCACTTAACCCACTTTGTGCAAGTATTCCCAACAGCTAGAGCTACCGCCCACACTGTAGTGAAAACATTGCTAGAAAATATAATACCTAGATATGGATCTATAGAAGTAATAGACTCCGATAGAGGACCACATTTTGTTTCAAAAATCGCGAAGGAAGCTCTCGCTTCTTTAGGAACAAAATGGGAATATCACACTCCCTGGCATCCACAAAGTTCAGGAAAGGTAGAAAGAGTAAATGGAGAAATAAAGAAACAACTCACCAAACTAATGCTAGAAACCAAAATGTCATGGATAAAGTGCCTCCCTCTAGCACTATTAAACATCAGAACACAACCCCGAACAGATGTAGGAATTTCTCCTTTTGAAATGTTATACGGTATGCCTTATGATCTAGAAATCCCACATGACCATCCCCAAATTGAGAGCTTGCAACTCGAGACATACATAACCCAACTTATGGCTAGAAGAGGGCAACTGCAAAAGAAAGGTTTAGTGGTGCAAAGACCTCCTTTAGACATTGCAATCCACAACATACAACCAGGAGATAAAGTTCTAATTAAATCATGGAAGGAATCCTCACTAACCCCTCGTTGGGAAGGGCCTTATCTCGTTTTGCTCACTACAGAAACAGCAATCCGGACAGCGGAACGTGGATGGACACATGCTAGTCGCGTCAAGGGACCTATTCAAGACCCTCAGTGGAAAGTGACCAGCCGACCTGGGGACCTCAAAGTCACTCTGACGAAAGAACAATAATAATCTGTGTAACTGTGGCTGTGAGAGGGGTTGGGAGCAGTACAAGAAATGTTAATATCCAATGGTTTGGTCTCGAACCATGGGAGTTTTTAAATCCAGTAAAACATTATGTAAATAGAGGGAATGAACAAATTTTATTAGAAGGAATATATAAAACACTACTAGGGAAAATAGTAGCTTTAGATTGGGAACAGCCTCCTGTAGAACAACTACACTTTGAAAGGACTGTAATAATACCTTGTATTTGTAGACGTGTTCGTGTTTTGCAATCTAATCAAGGGATACATGCCGCTTGGGTATTGATTGAGTGTGAAAATTGTATGCAAAGATGGTATTGTTCTTCCTCACACAGACATAACCTGTGTCATAGATGTCGAAAAAGGTACCCTGATAGAATATATTTCAACCCTGAAATTCTAAAATTACTATGTGGAAGATCTTATCTGATTCCTGAGATTTGGGAAGTACGGGAGGAAGATTGGGATCAGACTATTCAGATGTGTAAAGTGAAGTTTGGATGGAAACAAAGACAAACTGAGAAGAAAATTTAAATGTAACATTTGGAGGAAAGCTGGTGGGTTCCAAAGTATCCATCTAAAGGATACTTATTTTTCAACAAAGGGGGGAAAATAATTAGAGTAAAAACAAGTGTTTACCCACAAGCCTAAGATTCTGCTCTGTAAACATCTATAATTGAAGTTACAGATATAAAAAGACCCACGAAGGCCTAGCCCCTGAAGACTGCGACTGCTGCCGAGAAGACAAGTGACCTCGCTGCTTCAAGCAACGGAGTAGGCGAAGGAGGCAGAGGCGTATCACAGTGGGGACATAAAGAGGCCTGTGCTCCCGAGAGCCTGAAGTGGAAAAAAGAGCAGAGCAATGTAATAAAACGAGTGAGTAACAAAGATTACACCAAATCAAAAAAGGGAGAATTGGAACTTACTAATTGTAAAAATGAAGGGGAACCCACCAACTCTCTATGCCATTTGCTGGATATTAGGATGGGTACAAAATCCTGTAAGAAGCTTTGATCACCAACCCTTTAAATGGACCTTATCCCAATGGGAAGATCAAGTTGTTATCCAAACTATAGTGGGACCTGGGTCTCCCAGTTTCAATCCTACCTTATGTCAGTTAGCTCCGATAAGCCCTTGCCTTAACCGAATGGCGTTTTACTTTTGCCCTAGCTCAAACCCGGGACGAAGATATTGTAATTACCCGAATTCCTATTACTGTACTTACTGGGACTGTGAGACAATAGCATCAGACTGGGCTCCAGGAGGAGGAAAAGACCAACATATTACAGTGGGGTGGGTGCCCCACGGCTGCAAGACACCCCAGAGGGATAGTACTGGTGGCACAGTGGTGTCTGGGAATTGTTGGCATATTTACATCAATGTTACCCAAAGCCAAGACCCTAGCTGGTTCTTGGGAAAGACCTGGGGAGTTAGATATTGGGAATCAGGGACCGATAGAGGTGGCCTAATCTTTATAAAAAAAGAACCAATTGCCAATGACCCCGAACCAGTCGGACCAAATCTAGTGCTATCTGGACAATTGTTACCTACAACGACCGCTCCCACAGTTAACAAATCTGCTATCATTAATACCACGGTTCTGCCTACTCCCAGTAGTGCTTTAACATCTGAATATAGCCCCCTTTGGAAATTAATGCAGGCAAGTTATCAAATATTGAATGTTACTAACCCGAACCTGACTGAGCACTGTTGGTTATGTTATGTAATTAAACCGCCTTTTTATGAAGCAATAGGGACCACAGGAGAAGCGAAACGAGTTAACGGATCCAACCCAGCACAGTGTCTATGGAAAAAGGATACATCAAAGCAGGGCATTACCGTAGCTCAAGTGAAAGGAAGAGGAAGATGCGTAGGTAAAGTACCAACAAACCAAGCACACCTATGCGATACAACTATAAAAACCTCAAAAAAGGAGTCCCCCGCAAATTGGCTTATACCAGCTAAAAACACAAAATGGGTGTGTGCGTCCATAGGAGTAACGCCTTGTTTGTCATTACAAACTTTTAATGAATCCTCTGATTATTGCGTGCAGATAATGATCATCCCTCGAATTGTCTATCACACTGAAAGCTTTGTATATGACAATCACATAACTCAGGAACACCACCTAACTAAACGAGAACCCTTCACAGCACTAACAGCAGCCACACTTATGATTATGGGAGCTGCTGGGGTTGGTACAGGTGCGACATCATTAATCCAACAAAATAAAGAGTTTTACTCCTTGAGACAAGCAGTAGACGATGACTTAATTAGGATCGAGAAATCAATCAGTGCGTTGGAAACTTCCCTACGATCTTTATCTGAAGTGGTATTACAAAATCGCCGGGGTTTAGATTTGTTATTTCTACAGCAGGGAGGACTTTCCGCCGCTTTAAAGGAAGAATGCTGTGTATATGCTGATCACACTGGAGTGGTAAGAGATACTATGGCTAAATTGCGTGAAGGGCTAGAAAAACAAAAACGGGAACGAGAGGCTCAGCAGAGCTGGTACGAGTCATGGTTTAATCGCTCCCCATGGTTAATGACATTGCTATCTACCATTGCAGGTCCTTTAATGTTAATAGTCTTAGGATTAACCTTCGGTCCTTGTGTATTTAACAGGATAATTGCAATAGTGAAAAACAGGCTGGAAGCTGCCCATTTAATGTTAATCAAAGCCCACTACGAACCACTAGATCAGGAATCAGGAATAGAGGAAGCCTTGGTATTAAGCCGAGCTGAACTTCAAAGATTTGATGAACAAAATGATAAAAGAAAAAGTAAGGATTGTGATAAATAACCGTGTGTGTTTGTTAATCAAATCTTGCTTAAGCCAGGTGTGATAAATACGTAATAATATAGTGTTGGCTTTTCGCAGATATTCATTGTGTGTATGGTTTTATTCTGTTTATATAAGTAGTCTTGTCATAAAGAATAGAGGTATATAACCAATGTTTTAATTTCTGTTATTAACTAGATTTTGATATAACAGTAAAATAACTGATAGAGGTAGTTTAAAAGACTTTCCTTTACTAACCACACTACCTGCTTGACCGGATCCCCTATTGTTCTTTAGTAAACTTTTAAATTTCAACAGGAGAGTGAACCTCGTTTATCACACAGGGAATAAATGGTTAAAATGGAGTCAGGAAGCTCACAAGTTTTATCTAACAAAAAGCTAAGCAAGGCCAAGAAAAACAGATGTCTCAGCAAGAACAGAGGGAACAGATAACGAAGTCAGGTCAGGATGACCTATACCCAGTGAAGTAAGCGATGTATGAGCCCCCCGGGATGAGCCCCCCCTGAGGAAGACGTCGGTCTTCGGCCTCACGACCACCAAAAGGCAGAAAGAAGACCCCCTAGCAACAGCCCGCGCAGACGCAGAGTACTACCGGAAGATATACGTATACCTGCTCAAAGAGACTATAAAAATTGAGGAATTAGGGGAGGTGGGTGTAGACCGTTGGCGGAGCACAGTCTTCCCGGTTGCCCAGCGCTGTTCTTTGCTTGTTGTAGCTTGCTCAATAAATCAAATTATTTTAATTGGCCTGGTTTTTGTCTCAAACTTATAACACAGGTGAGAGCAAGGCCAGTCAAATCAGTCTTTCCTGGCCACTTCCGCCTGCCAGCAATCTATGAACCTCACCTGTCTTGCCTTGCTAAACCACCATTGCTGTGCATTCCCTTTCATGCCCATTCCCTACCCTAGACCTGCTTACTGCTTGTGTCTGCGACTGAATTCATGTCAAAGGCCCTGCCATATTTGGTCCTGTGCTTGTTGTGCATGTCCACGAGATAATGAAAAAAGGAGAATGAAGAAAACTTTCTTGCTTGACTCCACTTCCTCCTTCCGGTTTTCCTAGCACAAAATCAGTTTTAACTCTGTGATACAAACTTCCGGTCTCCCTAGCACCCTTGGATCCAACTCTATGATACAAAACTTCCGGTCTTCCTAGCACTTCAGTTTTAACTCTGTGATTAAAACTTCCGGTCTCCCTAGCACATCCAATTTTTAACTCTGTGATACCAACTTCCCGCCTTCCTAGCACATCCGGTTTTTGTAACCAACTCTACTTTTGCTTGTATAGCTCATTGTATTATTGCTTGAATTGCCATTGTTTGTTAGACAGCCTTGTCATTGTTTGCTAGCAGCCAATCTTAATGTGCCACAGTAATTATGAAAAGGTATAAGAGCAGCAGCAGCAGAGAATAATTAAGAGCTTCTTCTGGCTAATTCTAAACAAAACTCAGCTCACACTTTTCACCACAGTTAAATAAAACTATTGTTCTGGAAATGATCTTTCCTCTCCTTTGCGGTGGATGCCAGTCCCTATTGTCCCTACTGACTATATTTCACTTATCATTGTGGGATGGTTTTGGCACCTATGGAATGAATGCCTTTGGATAAAATGAAAATCCTGCAAATCAAAAGCCTCTTTGCATAAGGGGAAGATGAAGAAAGCAGAGAAGTTTTCAGATGTATGTTAGCTTGCTTTGTACATTAATTTTATCTTTGTTTCTGATGCCAAAGTGATTTTTGCCTTTTTACTTTTCTGTATTTGTGACCTTGCCAGTAGTTTTTCCCCAGCCAGAAAGACCAAAGTCATTGCAGAGCTCCAAGCCCTGGAGGGCACAAGGCCCCTCTCCTGTCTTGCTTCTTCCTGGGAACCAAGCCTGACAACAAGATCTTCAAGACACATTTTAGTCAACAAGTCCAACTAGTACCAAGGGTGGGGGGGCTCCAGAGAAGGGGCTTGACCTGGGGGGAATTGCATCCCCACTTGTCCTCCGAATTGGTGCTTTTGATCAATGATGCTAATTTCCTAAAACCTAGAAGACTGTATTCAGCCGGGGGGAGGGGTGGGCTTTTGTGGATATTCTTCCTGGAACTGTCCCTGGAGCTCCAGTAAAGGTCCACTTTTATGTTATCTCCTATACTGAAAGGATCTTGAGTTTCATTTCTAGGCTGAAAAAGGCAGCATTTCACATGAGTTATTCTCCAGCTGCGCTGTTACAAACACTGGAAAAATGAAAGACCGTTCACTTTCAGCACTCAAAACACAGCTCCTTCTACCCATATTCTCCCTACTGGAACTATAGGATCAGTCTTCTCTGTGGGTTTTGCCCTCCCTATCCATTCAAAGTCCCACATAGTCTTGCTTGTCAGGTGCCAAGCTATGGTATCCACACCCCCCCCCCCACGCCCCGGAAACCCGGTCTTATCGCCACTTGAGGTGATAGGAGCAGAAGCAAACAAGGTGGTTACTATCACTGTTCCAGGGGAATGGCACTGGTGCCAAGTACCCACTCCGCACTTACGTCAGCAGGAGTAATGGGTGGGAGCAGGAAGAGGGGGGAGGTAACTGCTTTTCTGTTTGTGATTTAACAGGATACCTGCAACCCATACACCCCCTGGAGCAAAACATCTGGGTGACCCTGGCTAAGGCAACTGGACAAGATCCCTTATGCCTTAGCACTGCTGCGCCTCAGAAGCCATTCACAAAGTGTCTGATCGGCATCCTTCTCACCAGCCCTGAACTGCCACAGTTATGGAACAGCACCCCTGCCTCCTCAGCCTGCCCGGATACATTGTCTCCCCGTGGGAAATTCCCTGCTTTACCCCCACAGTGTTATAGGTTAGAGACAAAAAACCAGGCCAATTAAAATAATTTGATTTATTGAGCAAGCTACAACAAGCAAAAAACAGCGCTGGGCAACCGGGGAGACTGTGCTCCGCCAACGGTCTGCCCCCACCTCCCCTAATTCCTCAATTTTTATAGTCTCTTTGAGCAGGTATACGTATATCTTCCGGTAGTACTCTGCGTCTGCGCGGGCTGTTGCTATGGGGTCTTCTTTCTGCCTTTTGGTGGTCGTGAGGCCGAAGACCGACGTCTTCCTCAGGGGGGGCTCATCCCAGGGGGGCTCATACATCGCTTACTTCACTGGGTATAGGTCATCCTGACCTGACTTCGTTATCTGTTCCCTCTGTTCTTGCTGAGACATCTGTTTTTCTTGGCCTTGCTTAGCTTTTTGTTAGATAAAACTTGTGAGCTTCCTGACTCCATTTTAACCATTTATTCCCTGTGTGATAAACGAGGTTCACTCTCCTGTTGAAATTTAAAAGTTTACTAAAGAACAATAGGGGATCCGGTCAAGCAGGTAGTGTGGTTAGTAAAGGAAAGTCTTTTAAACTACCTCTATCAGTTATTTTACTATTATATCAAAATCTAGTTAATAACAGAAATTAAAACATTGGTTATATACCTCTATTCTTTATGACAGGACTACTTGTATAAACAGAATAAAACCATACACACAATGAATATCTGCGAAAAACCAACACTATATTATTACGTATTTATCACACCTGGCTTAAGCAAGATTTGATTAACAAACACACACGGTTATTTATCACAATCCCCACTTTTTCTTTTGTCATTTTGTTCATCAAATCTTTGAAGTTCAGCTTGGCTTAATGCTAAGGCTTCCTCTATTCCTGATTCCTGATCTAGTGGTTTGTAGTGGGCTTTGATTAACATTAAATGGGCAGCTTCCAGTCTGTTTTTCACTATTGCAATTATTCTATTAAATACACAAGGACTAAAGGTTAATCTTAAGACTATCAACATTAAAGGGCCTGCAATGGTAGATAGCAATGTCATTAACCATGGGGAGCGATTAAACCATGACTCGTACTAGCTCCGCTGAGCTTCTCGTTCTCGTTTTCGTTTTTCTAGCTCTTCACACAATTTAGCCATAGTATCTCTTACCACTCCAGTGTGGTCAGCATGTACACAGCATTCTTCTTTTAAAGCGGCACAAAGTCCTCCTTGCTGTAGAAGTAACAAATCTAGACTCTGGCAATTTTGTAATACCACTTCTGATAAAGATCGTAGGGAAGTTTCCAACGCACTGATTGATTTCTCGATCCTAATTAAGTCATCGTCTACTGCTTGTCTCAAGGAGTAAAACTCTTTATTTTGTGGGATTAATGATGCTGCACCTGTACCAACCCCAGCAGCTCCCATAATCATAAGTGTGGCTACTGTTAGTGCTGTGAAGGGTTCTCGTTTAGTTAGGTGGTGTTCCTGAGTTATGTGATTGTCATATACAAAGCTTTCAGTGTGATAGACAATTCGAGGGATGATCATTATCTGCATGCAATAATCAGAGGATTCATTAAAAGTTTGTAATGGCATTACTCTTATGGACGCACACACCCATTTTGTGTTTTTAGCTGGTATAAGCTAATTTGCGGGGGACTCTTTTTTTTTTTTTAATTTTTTTTTTTTTTTTTTTTTTTTTTTTTGGGTCTTTATAGTTGTATCACATAGGTGTGTCTGATTTGTTGGTACTTTACCTACACATCTTCCTCTTCCTTTCACTTGAGCTATGGTCTATTGTCTCACAGCCCCTGTAAGCTCAGTAATAGGAATTTGGGTAATTACAATATCCTCGTCCCGGGTTTGAGCTAGGGCAAAAGTAAAACGCCATTCGGTTAAGGCAAGGGCTTATCGGAGCTAACTGACATAAGGTAGGAGTGAAACTGGGAGACCCAGGTCCCACTACAGTTTGGATAACAACTTGATCCTCCCATCGGGGTAAGGTCCATTTAAAGGGTTGGTGATCAAAGCCTCTTACAGGATTTTGTACCCATCCTAATATCCAGCAAATGGCATAGAGAGTTGGTGGGTTCCCCTTCATTTTTACAATTAGTAAGTTCCAATTCTCCCTTTTTTGATTTGGTGTAATCTTTGTTACTCACTCGTTTTATTACATTGCTCTGCTCTTTTTTCCACTTCAGGCTCTCGGGAGCACAGGCCTCTTTATGTCCTTCGCCTACTCCGTTGCTTGAAGCAGCGAGGTCACTTGTCTTCTCGGCAGCAGTCGCAGTCTTCAGGGGCTAGGCCTTCGTGGGTCTTTTTATATCTGTAACTTCAATTATAGATGTTTACAGAGCAGAATCTTAGACTTGTGGGTAAATATTTGCTCTTACTCTAATTATTTTCCCCCCTTCGTTGAAAAATAAGTATCCTTTAGATGGATACTTTGGAACCCACCAACTTTCTTTCAAATATTACATTTAAATTTTCTTCTCAGTTTGTCTTTGTTTCTATCCAAACCTCACTTTACACATCTGAATAGCCTGATCCCAATCTTCCTCCCGTACTTCCCAAATCTCAGGAATTAGATATGATCTTCCACATAGTAATTTTAGAATTTTAGGGTTAAAATGTATTCTATCAGGATACCTTTTTCGACACTTATTACACAGGTTATTTCTGTGTGAGGAAGAACAATACCATCTTTGCATGCAATTTTCACATTCAATCAATACCCAAGCGGCATGTATCCCTTGATTAGATTGCAAAACATGAACACGTCTACAAATGCAAGGTATTATTACAGTCCTTTCAAAGTGTAGTTGTTCTACAGGAGGCTGTTCCCAATCTAAAGCTACTATTTTCTCTACTAGTGTTCTATATATTTTTTTCTAATAAAATTTGTTCATCCTCTCTATTTACATAATATTTTACTGGATTTAAAAACTCTCATGGTTCGAGACCAAACCATTGGATATTAACATTTCTTGTACTGCTTCCAACCTTTCTCGCAGCTACAGTTACACAGGTTATTATTGTCTTTTTGTCAGAGTAACTTTGAGGTCCCCAGGCCGGCTGGTCACTTTCCACTGTGAGTCTTGAATGGGTCCCTTGACGCGACTAGCATGTGTCCATCCACGTTCCGCTGTCCGGATTGCTGTTTCTGAAGTGAGCAAAACGAGACAAGGCCTTTCCCAACGAGGGGTTAATGAGGATTCCTTCCATGATGTTGCCTTTATACAAATATATGTAGCTGAACCAGGTGGCATTTATATTAAGATGTAACGTTTGCAGATCAACATTAAACTGCAGCTATATAAAGAAGTTCCTCAGAACACTAACAAGATTAAGATAATGAATTCTGCTTAAAAGCATACTAAGTTCAGACAGCACTTCTGGTATTAGAAAAGGGGAAAAAGCCACAAACCACTCTGGCTTTATTGTTGAGTACTCAACACTCAGAAAGATGAAATATTAATTGAAACATTATAGGAAGTACAGTAGATAAAATGGATATGCTGCAAACAACTGTTATCCAAGTGACTAATATCTATTACACTTTGTGTATAATGGTGACATATTTGGCATAATTACAGCCAAAAAAAAAAAGAAATAAACAAATTAGAAGTGTTTCAAATGCAACATTTCCTCTGGCTCTTAAGTGTTACACCAAGAGCAGCTGAAGGTCGCAGGACAGCAAGGCTTTCTACATTTGAGAAAAGAGCTGCTTTGTATTTGAGGCAAATGCAATGAATCACTGAGACATTCGTATGGAACTCAATTGGTGGTGAAACATTCCATACTAATTGAGCAACAGAATGCAAGTAATAACTGAACTTTTCATTTGTTTGTTATATCAGTGGATTAAATCCACTAACTGTAAAATGTGAACACTAAGAAGTTTTGTTATTTCATATCTACATACTTTATCTAAATGGTGTGTGTGTATAATATATAATTGCTGTCATGCATATAGCACTGCCTCCAAAGTACATACCACAAAATATAAAGAGTTACAATAGAAAGGGGTAAAGTACATAACAGTAAAAAAAAGAAACTCTCACAAATTTTTACAAGCAGCCAGATTAAAGAAAAGTCTTCTTTTATGCTCACTGATGTAATTGCGTGCATCCAGTAATTGAAATCTTGATCTCACAAAACACACACTGATGAAGAAAAGGAGTGACAGGGAGACTGAAGCTAAATCTAGTCCAACTCCTTTCAGCTGGGGGACGTTCTTTGCACTCTTGGGCCTCCTCCTATGACTCCAGGTAGCAGAAAAGCTGTAAACTAAGGCAGCCTTCCCATGGCAAAGAGAAGCACTTCAGCACTTTTTATCTTCCCTTGCTTGTTATTGCTGACAACCCAATAATTCATTTTGCTTCTTTATTATTTACATCTCACAGAAAATTAAATATAGATACACAACTACAAACATAAGTGCACCTTTAGCTCAGTGTTTCAACTACCAGGATCAAATCCACACAGAAATACATCTTTAAACTGAAGCTCTTCCACTTTTAAGTCTGGTCTAATCTTTGTCTGTTCTTCGATGTTATATAAGCAATCATGGGTTATTTTCTTACTCGGTTTTCCATAAAGAAACTGTGCTGGACTCTGCAAATTGGTGACCTCGAGTTCAAGCTTGGGCAAGGATATCAGGATGCCTTCGTACTTTAAGAGCCTGGCATCAGTGATCCACTTGTCAGCTTTTTGCTGCAAAATTCCCCCGATATTATGGGGTGACAGTACTTTTAATTCCTCTCCAAACGTGATTTTGTGGGCCTCTTTCACTAAGAGGGCTGCAGCCACTACTGCCAGTAGGCATATAGGCCACCCTCTACTCACAGGGTCCAAAAGCTTTGAGAGGTACCCCACAGGTTTCTTTCTTCCCGCCCACTCTTGTGCTAGTACTCTGAATACAGTTTTCTCATCAACATTTGTAAATAGATAAAATGGTTTCTTTACATCTGATAAACTCGAAACCGGGGCATTCACTAAATCTGTTTTCAATGCCTCTAATTGTTCATCATCTTCCTTTAACCATTTCAACAGGCCATCCTTACCTTATTTTATATATAATCACCATATACACACACATATATATATATGTGTGTGTGTGTATATATATACTACCTTATACCTTATATAATTACTTTATTATAAAGAAATTTCACTTCCCTGCTGTAATCCTCTATCCATTGTCTGCAATATCCAAAAAGGCCTAATAATTGCCTAACTTGTCTTTTGGTTTTAGGAACTGGCAGCGACAATATGCTGTTAACCCTTTCAGGATCCAATTTCTCAGTTCGCCTGCTTAATCTGTGTCTTAAGTACTTCTTTGACAAATTGTAATTTTGATTTTGACACTTTTAATCCCTGTAAGTTCAAAAAGTTCAACAATTCAATACTTTCTTATCTCACTTTCTCCTCATCTTTACTAGCTAACAATAAATCATCAACATATTGAACTAATGTAACTCCTTCACCTAATTCATATTCCCTTAAAATTTGCTCTAGAGCTTGTCCAAATAAATTTGGGCATTCTGTAAATCCCTAGGGTAACACTGTCCAGCGTAGCTGTTGCTTACAGTGTGTGTCTGGGTCCTCCCCTTCAAAGGCAAAATAATCTCTGCAATCTTCCTTAAGAGGACATGCCCAAAATGCATCCTTTACATCTATTACACTGTACCATTGATCATCAGGACTTAACTGACTCAAATTTCACAACTACGGGGCAGTTCTTGAAAAGCAGACCTCCCGGCTTCCAAGTCCACTACGAACTCGACTTCTCTTGGTGGGGACTCACATTTAATATTACCAAGGGCTCAGTTTCTTCTCGGGTCTCCAGCAAATAGCGCTCCTGACACCCCTACCCTTCTTTAAACATCTTTTCATTCATCATCCACTTTCTGCAATCTTTCCTGACATGTCCTGCGGTCCCGCTGCAGCCCTGGTACGTGCAGCTCTTGCACTCGCCACCCGCTACCGCTTCACCGCTCGCAGCCGCGACCCCGGCCCCGGCCCCGGCCCCGGCCCCGGCCCCGGCCCCGGCCCCGGCCCCAGCCCCGGCCCCGGCCCCAGCCCCCCCCCCTCGCCTCGGCGGAGGCGGCAGGCCCCAGCACGAGCAGCGCCAGCCGCCACCGCCGCGGCCGCAACGAGGAGGAGAAAGAAGCGGAGGAGGCGGGAGCAGCGGCGGGGCTGCCCCGCAGGGCGGCGGTGCCCGGCCCGGCCGATCCCTCAGCACGCCGCTAACAACATTCTGGTTTGCTTTCTATGTGTCTCTTCTTCTCTACAAGCATACACTTTCTAGGCTTCCCTCAACAATTCATCCAATCCCCGATCCTGCCAGGGGTAGCAGGGTCCACTCCTGCCTAAGCCTTTCTAACCACTCTGTAGGGGTCTCTCTCTCTCCCTCTTTCTTTCCCCCCTTTTTTTTTTTTTTTTCCCTTTCCCTTTCTTCCAAAAAAAAAAAAAAAAAAAAATTTATTATTATTCTGTCACCTAGGGACAGATTCTCTTATTCCTTGAACAATGCCTAGTCTCGGATCCTATCCATAAATGTGGATACTCACTCTCTTCAACACTAAATAGCTTTTTGGAATATACGTATGTGTAAAAACTGGCATTGCTTTGCCCTTACCCCGCCTAGAAGGGGTAGGCACTCAAATTCTCTATCATTAATCCTGGGGGAGTTTAATTCTAAACTCCGACCCACCCATGGGACCAGAGTGCTTGCTTTTCCTCTGTCCCATTGTCTGGAGTGCCTTTTTCCACACACACACTCTTCACCCCCTTCTCGTGGCCCAGCCCCTCGCGGGGTTTGGGAACCGCACTACTGAGGGGCCCGCACTCACTTCGTCCCTCACTGGACGTCTCACACAAGCGCACTCCAGGATACCCAACCCCAACCGAACGGATAACTGGCCTATACTCACGTGTCCTGCGTCTTCGTTCGGAGCTTCGTGCACAAAGATTATGGGGTTTGCCGGCGTTTATTTGCTTGTTGTCTAATTTAGGTTCGTCGGTAGAGGTTCCAGCAGTAGAAGTACTTACACAGGGGCTGCTTATCCAGCCAAACGCCGGACAAGCAGGGCGCGCCTCCCCCGTGCAGGACTTCCAGCCGAATTGCCTCTATCCGAGTCACGGCACCGAAATTGTTATAGGTTAGAGACAAAAAACCAGGCCAATTAAAATAATTTGATTTATTGAGCAAGCTACAACAAGCAAAAAACAGCGCTGGGCAACCGGGGAGACTGTGCTCCGCCAACGGTCTGCCCCCACCTCCCCTAATTCCTCAATTTTTATAGTCTCTTTGAGCAGGTATACGTATATCTTCCGGTAGTACTCTGCGTCTGCGCGGGCTGTTGCTAGGGGGTCTTCTTTCTGCCTTTTGGTGGTCGTGAGGCCGAAGACCGACGTCTTCCTCAGGGGGGGCTCATCCCAGGGGGGGCTCATACATCGCTTACTTCACTGGGTATAGGTCATCCTGACCTGACTTCATTATCTGTTCCCTCTGTTCTTGCTGAGACATCTGTTTTTCTTGGCCTTGCTTAGCTTTTTGTTAGATAAAACTTGTGAGCTTCCTGACTCCATTTTAACCATTTATTCCCTGTGTGATAAACGAGGTTCACTCTCCTGTTGAAATTTAAAAGTTTACTAAAGAACAATAGGGGATCCGGTCAAGCAGGTAGTGTGGTTAGTAAAGGAAAGTCTTTTAAACTACCTCTATCAGTTATTTTACTATTATATCAAAATCTAGTTAATAACAGAAATTAAAACATTGGTTATATACCTCTATTCTTTATGACAAGACTACTTGTATAAACAGAATAAAACCATACACACAATGAATATCTGCGAAAAGCCAACACTATATTATTACGTATTTATCACAACTGGCTTAAGCAAGATTTGATTAACAAACACACACGGTTATTTATCACAACAGGAACTGCAGATTTTAGGCACCTTGAATGCAGATAGCTGTACCACCTTCACATTTCTCAGCACAAGGAATAGCCCTATGGCTTGGTGGGTCAATGCCACAACACCATGCTACCCAAGTGTTTCACACCGGTGTAATTCAATCACAAACTAAAACTAACCTTGACTTTTAGTATACATATGCAACTCCCGCAGGGCATTTTCTTCATCTGTGCGGACTGAGCATGGACCAGAGTGCCAATGGCAATTAAAGGTGGTCCATCTACTTTGGGAAAAGTAACCCTCTTTTCTCTAAAGATGACAATTGCACTATGGAGCCAACAAAACTGAACTCACCACTCTCATACTCACAGCATACATGCTTTTACTTCTGCCTGCAGAGATACAGCTGAGTTCTGGAACACTGCCAAGATAATCACTGCCTCTTCATCAGCTCCTGGGCTTGCAAGTGCACAAGGCCTCAGGAGCCTGAACAAACCTGGCTGTTGGTTGGCCAAGTTTAGTAATGCTACCAGCATAGAGATAGCTGACTTGTTAATTGATGTAGACAGCATTAGACATGCTATATTCCAAAATCAAGCAGCAATTGATTTTTTGCTTTTACTGCGTGGGCATGGGTGCAAAGAATTTGACAGGTTATGTTGTATGAACTTAAGTGACCATTCCCGCTCTTCCATCCCTCCACTGCCCCGCACTGACTTGCTCAGCCATCCCCACCTTGACTTCCCCACCCATTTGTCCAGGCCCAGCCTTGCCTTCCCTTATCCTTCTGAGACTCTCATTGCCTTGCCTACTTCCCCCTTGCCTTGCCTTGCCCTGTAAACGCAGCAGTTGCCTTCTGTTGCCCTCAAAGCCCTCACTTGCCTTGCAGGACCTTGCTCACCCCTCCCCCACCTGGAATTCAAGACCCTTCTTTTCGTGACAATTCTTCAACTTGCCTTGCCCTGCCTGCTTCCCTCAGGAAGCCTTCAAGGCCTTCACATACCCGCAGTGTTTCAGGAGCATGGAAGAGGAAGCCCATAGGAGGTCACGTGAAGCCAGACCTGTCTGTCCCAGCAGCTTTTGCCTGGCATCAATTCTTGCATGTATGGAATTTTGGACAGGCAATCCACATTTGTCTTCTGGGCTCCGGAACCAAAATGACTGTTCTTCTGCATTGGAA
Source organism: Acanthiza pusilla (assembly GCA_036630365.1). Classification (NCBI taxonomy): domain Eukaryota; kingdom Metazoa; phylum Chordata; class Aves; order Passeriformes; family Acanthizidae; genus Acanthiza; species Acanthiza pusilla. The sequence continues at coordinate 23,724 of JAXCHO010000311.1, forward strand.
GGAAAGCAGGTAGCCCCAGTGTTTTAGGTGCAGATTAGAGATGGTGCAGGTGAGAGCAAGGCCAGTCAAGTCAGTCTTTCCTGGCCACTTCCGCCTGCCAGCAATCTATGAACCTCACCTGTCTTGCCTTGCTAAACCACCATTGCTGTGCATTCCCTTTCATGCCCATTCCCTACCCTAGACCTGCTTACTGCTTGTGTCTGCGACTGAATTCATGTCAAAGGCCCTGCCATATTTGGTCCTGTGCTGTTGTGCACGTCCACGAGATAATGAAGGAAAGAGAATGACGAAAACTTTCTTGCTTGACTCCACTTCCTCCTTCCGGTTTTCCTAGCACCTTCAGTTTTAACTCTGTGATACAAACTTCCGATCTCCCTAGCACCCTTGGAGCCAACTCTATGATACGAAACTTCCGGTCTTCCTAGCACTTCAGTTTTAACTCTGTGATTAAAACTTCCGGTCTCCCTAGCACATCCAATTTTTAACTCTGTGATACCAACTTCCCGCCTTCCTAGCACATCCGGTTTTTGTAACCAACTCTACTTTTGCTTGTATAGCTCATTGTATTATTGCTTGAATTGCCATTGTTTGTTAGACAGCCTTGTCATTGTTTGCTAGCAGCCAATCTTAATGTGCCACAGTAATTATGAAAAGGTATAAGAGCAGCAGCAGCAGAGAATAATTAAGAGCTTCTTCTGGCTAATTCTAAACAAAACTCAGCTCACACTTTTCACCACAGTTAAATAAAACTATTGTTCTGGAAATGATCTTTCCTCTCCTTTGCGGTGGATGCCAGTCCCTATTGTCCCTACTGACTATATTTCACTTATCATTGTGGGATGGTTTTGGCACCTATGGAATGAATGCCTTTGGATAAAATGAAAATCCTGCAAATCAAAAGCCTCTTTGCATAAGGGGAAGATGAAGAAAGCAGAGAAGTTTTCAGATGTATGTTAGCTTGCTTTGTACATTAATTTTATCTTTGTTTCTGATGCCAAAGTGATTTTTGCCTTTTTACTTTTCTGTATTTGTGACCTTGCCAGTAGTTTTTCCCCAGCCAGAAAGACCAAAGTCATTGCAGAGCTCCAAGCCCTGGAGGGCACAAGGCCCCTCTCCTGTCTTGCTTCTTCCTGGGAACCAAGCCTGACAACAAGATCTTCAAGACACATTTTAGTCAACAAGTCCAACTAGTACCAAGGGTGGGGGGGCTCCAGAGAAGGGGCTTGACCTGGGGGGAATTGCATCCCCACTTGTCCTCCGAATTGGTGCTTTTGATCAATGATGCTAATTTCCTAAAACCTAGAAGACTGTATTCAGCCGGGGGGAGGGGTGGGCTTTTGTGGATATTCTTCCTGGAACTGTCCCTGGAGCTCCAGTAAAGGTCCACTTTTATGTTATCTCCTATACTGAAAGGATCTTGAGTTTCATTTCTAGGCTGAAAAAGGCAGCATTTCAGATGAGTTATTCTCCAGCTGCGCTGTTACAAACACTGGAAAAATGAAAGACCGTTCACTTTCAGCACTCAAAACACAGCTCCTTCTACCCATATTCTCCCTACTGGAACTATAGGATCAGTCTTCTCTGTGGGTTTTGCCCTCCCTATCCATTCAAAGTCCCACATAGTCTTGCTTGTCAGGTGCCAAGCTATGGTATCCACACCCCCCCCACACCCCGGAAACCCGGTCTTATTGCCACTTGAGGTGATAGGAGCAGAAGCAAACAAGGTGGTTACTATCACTGTTCCAGGGGAATGGCACTGGTGCCAAGTACCCACTCCGCACTTACGTCGGCAGGAGTAATGGGTGGGAGCAGGAAGAGGGGGGAGGTAACTGCTCTTCTGTTTGTGATTTAACAGGATACCTGCAACCCATACACCCCCTGGAGCAAAACATCTGGGTGACCCTGGCTAAGGCAACTGGACAAGATCCCTTATGCCTTAGCACTGCTGCGCCTCAGAAGCCATTCACAAAATTGTCTGATCGGCATCCTTCTCACCACCCCTGAACTGCCACAGTTATGGAACAGCACCCCTGCCTCCTCAGCCTGCCCGGATACATTGTCTCCCCGTGGGAAATTCCCTGCTTTACCCCCACAGGAACTGCAGATTTTAGGCACCTTGAATGCAGATAGCTGTACCACCTTCACATTTCTCAGCACAAGGAATAGCCCTATGGCTTGGTGGGTCAATGCCACAACACCATGCTACCCAAGTGTTTCACACCGGTGTAATTCAATCACAAACTAAAACTAACCTTGAGTTTTAGTATGCATATGCAACTCCCGCAGGGCATTTTCTTCATCTGTGCGGACTGAGCATGGACCAGAGTGCCAATGGCAATTAAAGGTGGTCCATCTACTTTGGGAAAAGTAACCCTCTTTTCTCTAAAGATGACAATTGCGCTATGGAGCCAACAAAACTGAACTCACCACTCTCATACTCACAGCATACAAGCTTTTACTTCTGCCTGCTGAGATACAGCTGAGTTCTGGAACACTGCCAAGATAATCACTGCCTCTTCATCAGCTCCTGGGCTTGCAAGTGCACAAGGCCTCAGGAGCCTGAACAAACCTGGCTGTTGGTTGGCCAAGTTTAGTAATGCTACCAGCATAGCGATAGCTGACTTGTTAATTGATGTAGACAGCATTAGACATGCTATATTCCAAAATCAAGCAGCAATTGATTTTTTGCTTTTACTGCGTGGGCATGGGTGCAAAGAATTTGACAGGTTATGTTGTATGAACTTAAGTGACCATTCCCGCTCTTCCATCCCTCCACTGCCCCGCACTGACTTGCTCAGCCATCCCCACCTTGACTTCCCCACCCATTTGTCCAGGCCCAGCCTTGCCTTCCCTTCCCTTCTTTTTCTAGAACTCTCATTGTCTTGCTTATCTCTCCCTTGCCTTGCCTTGCCCTGTAAATGCAGCAGTTGCCTTCTGTTGCCCTCAAAGCCTTCACTTGCCTTGCAGGACCTTGCTCACCCCTCCCCCACCTGGAATTCAAGACCCCTCTTTTCGTGGCATTTCTTCAACTTGCCTTGCCCTGCCTGCTTCCCTCAGGAAGCCTTCAAGGCCTTCACATACCCGCAGCGTTTCAGGAGCATGGAAGAGGAAGCCCATAGGAGCCAAACCCGTCTGTCCCAGCAGCTTTTTTCTGGCACCAATTCTTGCATGTACAGAATTTTGGACTGGCAATCCACATTTGTCTTCTGAGCTCTGGGACCAAGATGACAGTTCTTCTGCATTGGAAGGAAAGCAGGTAGCCCCAGTGTTTTAGGTGCAGATTAGAGCTGGCACAGGTGAGAGCAAGACCAGTCAAGTCAGTCTTTCCTGGCCGCTTTTGTCTACCAGCAGCTGCCTTGCCTTGGCAACCCAAGAGTTTCCTCTTCTTGCCCTGCTAAACCTCCATGGCTTTGAGTTCTCTTCTGTGCCCATGCCCCACCTGGCTACAGCTTTCCTCCATGGCCTTGCTTTGCCTACTCCTTCCTGTTTCTGCCTGGCCTACCCATCACTGGGCTTACCTTCTTATGCCTAGCCTTGCCTCTAACTTCTGGACCTTCTCTTGCCTACCACTCCATTTGCTTTCCCCTCACTGCTCTGGCCTTGTCTACCTCCCCCTTGACTTGCCTCCAATTGCCTACACTTGCCTTGTATTGCCTTGCCTGCATGGAAGGCAAGGTAAAGAGTGGTAGGCAAGGCAAAGCAAAGCAAGGACGATGTAGGCAGGGCAAGGGAAGGCAGATGCAAGAAAGGCAAGCAAAGCAAGAGGAGGCTAGGAAAAACTAGGCAAGGTAGAGAAGGCAAGTCCCAGCCAAATGACTCGGAGTGCCTTTCCTTGAGAAGCAAAGGCCATAGTGCCAGTGTCAGTGGAGCAGAAGGAAAGGTACCATGGGGAGGTACAGTCCAGCAAGACATTTCTCTCCTGGCCCCTTCTGGCTAGGAGTAATTGTTGGACGTATGCAATACTGGAGGTGCTATGCAACTTTGGCTTGGTAAGTTCCTGAAGGAGAATGGCAAGGCTTTTTCATGGGAAGGAAAGCACGCAACCCCAGCGCTGGAGGCGCAGAGAAGAAGCTGCCTAGTGGAGGTCCGGGGCACCAGCTGCTTTCTGTCCTGACATATGTGGTGTGGAAGCATTGCTTCAGTTTGTACACTTTACGGACATGGAATCCATCTTTGGAAGGTGGCCTCTTGAAAGATTCAGTTTGGCAGGTGGTTTCCGCGTCTCAGAAGTGGCCTTCTGAAATTCTGGCAACACCATCTTTTGGACAAGGTAAACCGCTCTGCTCAGTCTTGGTGGGTAGCCTACCTAGCAGCCTAGGTAATGCCGAGGAACAGTGTTCTGGCACCTTTGCATGGGATCAGTCCCTGGATGTTCTGTATTTTGGAGGAGGGGATGCCATTTCATTGGAGATGGGCTTCTAATTCCTCTCTTTTGCAAAGGAAACAACTTTGCATGTGTACATTGGTTGGTCTTAGTGAATTTTAAGACTTTTGCCCATAGGCAGTTCTCTGGCTTAGCGCTGTTGAACTGTCAGTGGGAATGCAAACACCAGGCTGTTGAGCTTTTTGTCCTGGTCCCGTTCATGTGGAAGCAGCTCCCCTCCATGGTGCTGGACCTGACTGGATGCAGACTCAGTGAGACTGCAGGGTTAGGATGGTAGCAAGAGCTGAGAAGGAAAGGGCCGATAGCAGCGTGTGTGCTGGTACCTCGACGGGTGCAGTTGAAGTTGTCGGCAGCAAGAGCTTTCTCAGCTGGCATCTTTGTCAGCTCTGCTTTTGCCAGATGTTCTCAAGTTTGTAGCCAGATTCTTGTGAGAGTGAAAAGAATTTTTAAGGCAAAGGCCACTAGAGTGTGGTGCAAATAAGAGTTTGCAGTTGGAAGGGGAAGATCAAAGCAATCTTTTGGGGCTGACAGTCGAGTTGAGAGCAGGCACCTTTCCAACTTGGCTGTGGAATTGGGAGGCTTCCGAGCTGGACACAGCGCGATTCCTCTAAAAGCAAGTCGAGAGTGCCATCGTGTGGTTGATTCCATATGAGCGCTGACAGAGTCCAGGCAAAAGCCAAGCTCACTTCCACGAAGGTCTGGAAACACTGGCACACGGGACACAAAGTGCAGAGAGAGAAGGAGCGAGAGAGATTGAGAAGCACTTTGCCCCAGCTTCAGTCTTACTGAACTCGTGCACTTGGAGTTCCCAGAGAAGGTAGCGTGCGTGGAGAATGTTTTCTCCACGTAGCCGCTTCTGTTCGCATCTTTGCCGGACCGCAGAAAGCCGCCCGCTTCTCTCTCGCGCTTTGCGAGCGAAAGGCGGCTAGCCGGCGAAGATGCTGCTTCGGCGGCTGCAAAGCGAAGAATGAGCGGGCACTGCGCCCTGCTTCCGTGGTCCCTGCATTTCACATCCAAACTGTGCCAGCACGCATAACAGCATGCAGGCTCATCTCCAAAGGACGTTTCCAACTGTCACCAAGCTCTGGCAGCACTGGCACTGGGTCAAAATGTGCAGAGAGAGAAAAAGCAAGAGAGATTGAGAAGCACTTTGCCCCAAATTCAGTCTCACAGAACTCGTGCACTTGGAGTTCCCAGAGAATGTAGAGGGCGTGGAGAAGGTTTTCTCTCCGTAGCCTCTTCTGTTCGCGTTTTTGCCGCACCGCTGAGAGTCGCCCGTTTCTCTCTCGCGCTGTGCGAGCGAAGGGCGCCTAGCCGGCGAAGGTGCGTCTCCTTCGGCAAGAAAGCGAAGCGAGAGCCGGTACGGCGCCCTGCTGCTGTGCTCTCTGCATTTCACATCCAAACTGCACCAGCACGCATAGCAGCATGCAGGCTCATCTCCAAAAGATGTTTCCTGCTGCCACGAAGATCTGGCAACACTGGCACTAGGTCACACTGTGCAGAGAGAGAAAAAGCAAGAGAGATTGAGAAGCACTTTGCCCCGAATTCAGTCTTATAGAACTCGTGCACTTGGAGTTCCCAGAGAAGGTAGCGTGCGTGGGGAAGGTTTTCTCCACGTAGCCGCTTCTGTTCGCATCTTTGCCGCACCGCAGAAAGTCGCCCGCTTCCCTCTCGCGCTTTGCGAGCGAAAAGGCGCCTAGCCGGCGATGGTGCGTCTTCGGCGGCCAGAAGGCGAAGCGAAAACCGGCACTGTGCCCTGCTGCTGTGCTCGCTGCATTTCACAGCCAAACTGCACCAGCACGCGTAGCAACATGCAGGCTCACCTCCAAAAGATGTTTCCCGCTGCCACGAAGGTCTGGCAGCACTGGCACTCGGGACAAAATGTGCAGAGAGAGAAGAGGGAGAGAGGGAGAGAAGCACTTTGCCCCAAATTCAGTCTTACAGAACTCGTGCACTTGGAGTTCCCAGAGAAGGTAGCGTGCGTGGAGAAGGTTTTCTCCACGTAGCCGCTTCTGTTCGCATCTTTGCCGCACTGCAGAGAGCCGCCTGCTTCCCTCTCGCGCTTTGCGAGCGAAGGACGCCTAGCCGGCGAAGGTGCGTCTTCGGCGGCTGCAAAGCGAAGCGAGAGCCGGTACGGCGCCCTGCTGCTGTACTCCCCGCATTTTACTTCCAAACTGCACTAGCACGCATAGCAGCATGCAGGCTCATCTCCAAAGGATGTTTCCTGCCGCCACGAAGTTCTGGCAGCACTGGCACTCGGGACAAAATACGCAGAGAGAGAGGGAGCGAGAGAGAGAGAAAAGAACTTCGCCCCAGCTTCAGCCTTGCAGAACTCGTGCACTTGGAGTTCCCAGAGAAGGTAACGTGCGTGGGGAAGGTTTTCTCCACGTAGCCGCTTCTGTTCGCATCTTTGCCGGACCGCAGAGAGTCGCCCGCTTCTCTCTCGCGCTTTGCGAGCGAAGGGCGCCTAGCCGGCGAAGGTGCGTCTCCTTCGGCAAGAAAGCGAAGCGAGAGCCGGTACGGCTCCCTGCTGCTGTGCTCGCTGCATTTCACATCCAAACTACACCAACACGCATAGCAGCATTCAGGCTCATCTCCAAAGGAAGTTTGCCTTTGCCACGAAGATTTGGCAGCACTGGCACTGGGTCTCACTGTGCAGCGAGAGAAAAAGCAAGAGAGATTGAGAAGCACTTTGCCCCAGCTTCAGTCTTACAGAACTCGTGCACTTGGAGTTCCCAGAGAAGGTAGCGTGCGTGGGGAAGGTTTTCTCCACGTAGCCGCTTCTGTTCGCATCTTTGCCGCACCGCAGAAAGCCGCCCGCTTCCCTCTCGCGCTTTGCGAGCGAAAATGCGCCTAGCCGGCGATGGTGCGTCTTCGGCGGCCAGAAGGCGAAGCGAAAACCGGCACTGTGCCCTGCTGCTGTGCTCGCTGCATTTCACATCCAAACTGCACCAGCACGCATAGCAACATGCAGGCTCACCTCCAAAAGATGTTTCCTGCTGCCACGAAGATCTGGCAACACTGGCACTAGGTCACACTCTGCAGAAAGAGAAAAAGCAAGTGAGATTGAGAAGCACTTTGCACCAGCCTCAGTCTTACAGAACTCGTGCACTTGGAGTTCGCAGAGAAGGTAGAGTGCGTGGAGAATGTTTTCTCCCCGTAGCCTCTTCTGTTCGGTTATTTGCCGGACCGCAGAAAGCCGCCCGCTTCTCTCTCGCGCTTTGCGAGCGAAAGGCGGCTAGCCGGCGAAGGTGCTTCTTCGGCGGCAGCAAAGCGAAGAATGAGCCGGCACGGCGCCCTGCTGCCGTGCTCCCTGCATTTCACATCCAAACTGTGCCAGCACTCATAACAGCATGCAGGCTCATCTCCAAAGGACGTTTCCCACTGTCACCAAGCTCTGGCAGCACTGGCACTGGGTCAAAAAGTGCAGAGAGAGAAAAAGCAAGAGAGATTGAGAAGCACTTTACCCCAAATTCAGTCTTACAGAACTCGTGCACTTGGAGTTCCCAGAGAAGGTAGAGTGCGTGGGGAAGGTTTTCTCCACGTAGCCGCTTCTGTTCGCATCTTTGCCGCACTGCAGAGAGCCGCCCGCTTCCCTCTCGCGCTTTGCGAGCGAAGGACGCCTAGCCGGCGAAGGTGCGTCTCCTTCGGCAAGAAAGCGAAGCGAGAGCCGGTAGGGCGCCCTGCTGCTGTACTCCCCGCATTTTACTTCCAAACTGCACTAGCACGCATAGCAGCATGCAGGCTCATCTCCAAGGGATGTTTCCTGCCGCCACGAAGTTCTGGCAGCACTGGCACTCGGGACAAAATATGCAGAGAGAGAGGGAGCGAGAGAGAGACAAAAGAACTACGCCCCAGCTTCAGCCTTGCAGAACTCGTGCACTTGGAGTTCCCAGAGAAGGTAGCGTGCGTGGAGAAGGTTTTCTCCACGTAGCCGATTCTGTTCGCATCTTTGCCGGACTGCAGAAAGTCGCCCGCTTCCCTCTCGCGCTTTGCGAGCGAAAAGGCGCCTAGCCGGCGAAGGTGCGTCTTCGGCGGCCAGAAGGCGAAGCGAAAACCGGCACTGTGCCCTGCTGCTGTGCTCGCTGCATTTCACATCCAAACTGCACCAGCACGCATAGCAACATGCAGGCTCACCTCCAAAAGATGTTTCCTGCTGCCACGAAGATTTGGCAATACTGGCACTAGGTCACACTCTGCAGAGAGAGAAAAAGCAAGAGAGATTGAGAAGCACTTTGCCCCAAATTCAGTCTTACAGAACTCGTGCACTTGGAGTTCCCAGAGAAGGTAGCGTGCGTGGAGAAGGTTTTCTCCACGTAGCCGCTTCTGTTCGGTTGTTTGCCGGACCGCAGAAAGCCGCCCGCTTCTCTCTCGCGCTTTGCGAGCGAAAGGCGGCTAGCCGGCGAAGGTGCTTCTTCGGCGGCAGCAAAGCGAAGAATGAGCCGGCACTGCGCCCTGCTGCCGTGCTCCCTGCATTTCACATCCAAACTGTGCCAGCACTCATAACAGCATGCAGGCTCATCTCCAAAGGACGTTTCCCACTGTCACCAAGCTCTGGCAGCACTGGCACTGGGTCAAAAAGTGCAGAGAGAGAAAAAGCAAGAGAGATTGAGAAGCACTTTACCCCAAATTCAGTCTTACAGAACTCGTGCACTTGGAGTTCCCAGAGAAGGTAGAGTGCGTGGGGAAGGTTTTCTCCACGTAGCCGCTTCTGTTCGCATCTTTGCCGCACCGCAGAAAGTCGCCCGCTTCCCTCTCGCGCTTTGCGAGCGAAAAGGCGCCTAGCCGGCGATGGTGCGTCTTCGGCGGCCAGAAGGCGAAGCGAAAACCGGCACTGTGCCCTGCTGCTGTGCTCGCTGCATTTCACAGCCAAACTGCACCAGCACGCGTAGCAACATGCAGGCTCACCTCCAAAAGATGTTTCCCGCTGCCACGAAGGTCTGGCAGCACTGGCACTCGGGACAAAATGTGCAGAGAGAGAAGAGGGAGAGAGGGAGAGAAGCACTTTGCCCCAAATTCAGTCTTACAGAACTCGTGCACTTGGAGTTCCCAGAGAAGGTAGCGTGCGTGGAGAAGGTTTTCTCCACGTAGCCGCTTCTGTTCGCATCTTTGCCGCACTGCAGAGAGCCGCCTGCTTCCCTCTCGCGCTTTGCGAGCGAAGGACGCCTAGCCGGCGAAGGTGCGTCTTCGGCGGCTGCAAAGCGAAGCGAGAGCCGGTACGGCGCCCTGCTGCTGTACTCCCCGCATTTTACTTCCAAACTGCACTAGCACGCATAGCAGCATGCAGGCTCATCTCCAAAGGATGTTTCCTGCCGCCACGAAGTTCTGGCAGCACTGGCACTCGGGACAAAATACGCAGAGAGAGAGGGAGCGAGAGAGAGAGAAAAGAACTTCGCCCCAGCTTCAGCCTTGCAGAACTCGTGCACTTGGAGTTCCCAGAGAAGGTAACGTGCGTGGGGAAGGTTTTCTCCACGTAGCCGCTTCTGTTCGCATCTTTGCCGGACCGCAGAGAGTCGCCCGCTTCTCTCTCGCGCTTTGCGAGCGAAGGGCGCCTAGCCGGCGAAGGTGCGTCTCCTTCGGCAAGAAAGCGAAGCGAGAGCCGGTACGGCTCCCTGCTGCTGTGCTCGCTGCATTTCACATCCAAACTACACCAACACGCATAGCAGCATTCAGGCTCATCTCCAAAGGAAGTTTGCCTTTGCCACGAAGATTTGGCAGCACTGGCACTGGGTCTCACTGTGCAGCGAGAGAAAAAGCAAGTGAGATTGAGAAGCACTTTGCCCCAGCTTCAGTCTTACAGAACTCGTGCACTTGGAGTTCCCAGAGAAGGTAGCGTGCGTGGGGAAGGTTTTCTCCACGTAGCCGCTTCTGTTCGCATCTTTGCCGCACCGCAGAAAGCCGCCCGCTTCCCTCTCGCGCTTTGCGAGCGAAAATGCGCCTAGCCGGCGATGGTGCGTCTTCGGCGGCCAGAAGGCGAAGCGAAAACCGGCACTGTGCCCTGCTGCTGTGCTCGCTGCATTTCACATCCAAACTGCACCAGCACGCATAGCAACATGCAGGCTCACCTCCAAAAGATGTTTCCTGCTGCCACGAAGATCTGGCAACACTGGCACTAGGTCACACTCTGCAGAAAGAGAAAAAGCAAGTGAGATTGAGAAGCACTTTGCACCAGCCTCAGTCTTACAGAACTCGTGCACTTGGAGTTCGCAGAGAAGGTAGAGTGCGTGGAGAATGTTTTCTCCCCGTAGCCTCTTCTGTTCGGTTATTTGCCGGACCGCAGAAAGCCGCCCGCTTCTCTCTCGCGCTTTGCGAGCGAAAGGCGGCTAGCCGGCGAAGGTGCTTCTTCGGCGGCAGCAAAGCGAAGAATGAGCCGGCACGGCGCCCTGCTGCCGTGCTCCCTGCATTTCACATCCAAACTGTGCCAGCACTCATAACAGCATGCAGGCTCATCTCCAAAGGACGTTTCCCACTGTCACCAAGCTCTGGCAGCACTGGCACTGGGTCAAAAAGTGCAGAGAGAGAAAAAGCAAGAGAGATTGAGAAGCACTTTACCCCAAATTCAGTCTTACAGAACTCGTGCACTTGGAGTTCCCAGAGAAGGTAGAGTGCGTGGGGAAGGTTTTCTCCACGTAGCCGCTTCTGTTCGCATCTTTGCCGCACTGCAGAGAGCCGCCCGCTTCCCTCTCGCGCTTTGCGAGCGAAGGACGCCTAGCCGGCGAAGGTGCGTCTCCTTCGGCAAGAAAGCGAAGCGAGAGCCGGTAGGGCGCCCTGCTGCTGTACTCCCCGCATTTTACTTCCAAACTGCACTAGCACGCATAGCAGCATGCAGGCTCATCTCCAAGGGATGTTTCCTGCCGCCACGAAGTTCTGGCAGCACTGGCACTCGGGACAAAATATGCAGAGAGAGAGGGAGCGAGAGAGAGACAAAAGAACTACGCCCCAGCTTCAGCCTTGCAGAACTCGTGCACTTGGAGTTCCCAGAGAAGGTAGCGTGCGTGGAGAAGGTTTTCTCCACGTAGCCGATTCTGTTCGCATCTTTGCCGGACTGCAGAAAGTCGCCCGCTTCCCTCTCGCGCTTTGCGAGCGAAAAGGCGCCTAGCCGGCGAAGGTGCGTCTTCGGCGGCCAGAAGGCGAAGCGAAAACCGGCACTGTGCCCTGCTGCTGTGCTCGCTGCATTTCACATCCAAACTGCACCAGCACGCATAGCAACATGCAGGCTCACCTCCAAAAGATGTTTCCTGCTGCCACGAAGATTTGGCAATACTGGCACTAGGTCACACTCTGCAGAGAGAGAAAAAGCAAGAGAGATTGAGAAGCACTTTGCCCCAAATTCAGTCTTACAGAACTCGTGCACTTGGAGTTCCCAGAGAAGGTAGCGTGCGTGGAGAAGGTTTTCTCCACGTAGCCGCTTCTGTTCGGTTGTTTGCCGGACCGCAGAAAGCCGCCCGCTTCTCTCTCGCGCTTTGCGAGCGAAAGGCGCCTAGCCGGCGAAGGTGCTTCTTCGGCGGCAGCAAAGCGAAGAATGAGCCGGCACTGCGCCCTGCTGCCGTGCTCCCTGCATTTCACATCCAAACTGTGCCAGCACTCATAACAGCATGCAGGCTCATCTCCAAAGGACGTTTCCCACTGTCACCAAGCTCTGGCAGCACTGGCACTGGGTCAAAAAGTGCAGAGAGAGAAAAAGCAAGAGAGATTGAGAAGCACTTTGCCCCAAATTCAGTCTTATAGAACTCGTGCACTTGGAGTTCCCAGAGAAGGTAGCGTGCGTGGGGAAGGTTTTCTCCACGTAGCCGCTTCTGTTCGCATCTTTGCCGCACCGCAGAGAGTCGCCCGCTTCTCTCTCGCGCTTTGCGAGCGAAAAGGCGCCTAGCCGGCGATGGTGCGTCTTCGGCGGCCAGAAGGCGAAGCGAAAACCGGCACTGTGCCCTGCTGCTGTGCTCGCTGCATTTCACAGCCAAACTGCACCAGCACGCGTAGCAACATGCAGGATCACCTCCAAAAGATGTTTCCCGCTGCCACCAAGGTCTGGCAGCACTGGCACTCGGGACAAAATATGCAGAGAGAGAGGGAGCGAGAGAGAGACAAAAGAACTACGCCCCAGCTTCAGCCTTGCAGAACTCGTGCACTTGGAGTTCCCAGAGAAGGTAGCGTGCGTGGAGAAGGTTTTCTCCACGTAGCCGATTCTGTTCGCATCTTTGCCGGACTGCAGAAAGTCGCCCGCTTCCCTCTCGCGCTTTGCGAGCGAAAAGGCGCCTAGCCGGCGAAGGTGCGTCTTCGGCGGCCAGAAGGCGAAGCGAAAACCGGCACTGTGCCCTGCTGCTGTGCTCGCTGCATTTCACATCCAAACTGCACCAGCACGCATAGCAACATGCAGGCTCACCTCCAAAAGATGTTTCCTGCTGCCACGAAGATTTGGCAATACTGGCACTAGGTCACACTCTGCAGAGAGAGAAAAAGCAAGAGAGATTGAGAAGCACTTTGCCCCAAATTCAGTCTTACAGAACTCGTGCACTTGGAGTTCCCAGAGAAGGTAGCGTGCGTGGAGAAGGTTTTCTCCACGTAGCCGCTTCTGTTCGGTTGTTTGCCGGACCGCAGAAAGCCGCCCGCTTCTCTCTCGCGCTTTGCGAGCGAAAGGCGCCTAGCCGGCGAAGGTGCTTCTTCGGCGGCAGCAAAGCGAAGAATGAGCCGGCACTGCGCCCTGCTGCCGTGCTCCCTGCATTTCACATCCAAACTGTGCCAGCACTCATAACAGCATGCAGGCTCATCTCCAAAGGACGTTTCCCACTGTCACCAAGCTCTGGCAGCACTGGCACTGGGTCAAAAAGTGCAGAGAGAGAAAAAGCAAGAGAGATTGAGAAGCACTTTACCCCAAATTCAGTCTTACAGAACTCGTGCACTTGGAGTTCCCAGAGAAGGTAGAGTGCGTGGGGAAGGTTTTCTCCACGTAGCCGCTTCTGTTCGCATCTTTGCCGCACCGCAGAAAGTCGCCCGCTTCCCTCTCGCGCTTTGCGAGCGAAAAGGCGCCTAGCCGGCGATGGTGCGTCTTCGGCGGCCAGAAGGCGAAGCGAAAACCGGCACTGTGCCCTGCTGCTGTGCTCGCTGCATTTCACAGCCAAACTGCACCAGCACGCGTAGCAACATGCAGGCTCACCTCCAAAAGATGTTTCCCGCTGCCACGAAGGTCTGGCAGCACTGGCACTCGGGACAAAATGTGCAGAGAGAGAAGAGGGAGAGAGGGAGAGAAGCACTTTGCCCCAAATTCAGTCTTACAGAACTCGTGCACTTGGAGTTCCCAGAGAAGGTAGCGTGCGTGGAGAAGGTTTTCTCCACGTAGCCGCTTCTGTTCGCATCTTTGCCGCACTGCAGAGAGCCGCCTGCTTCCCTCTCGCGCTTTGCGAGCGAAGGACGCCTAGCCGGCGAAGGTGCGTCTTCGGCGGCTGCAAAGCGAAGCGAGAGCCGGTACGGCGCCCTGCTGCTGTACTCCCCGCATTTTACTTCCAAACTGCACTAGCACGCATAGCAGCATGCAGGCTCATCTCCAAAGGATGTTTCCTGCCGCCACGAAGTTCTGGCAGCACTGGCACTCGGGACAAAATACGCAGAGAGAGAGGGAGCGAGAGAGAGAGAAAAGAACTTCGCCCCAGCTTCAGCCTTGCAGAACTCGTGCACTTGGAGTTCCCAGAGAAGGTAACGTGCGTGGGGAAGGTTTTCTCCACGTAGCCGCTTCTGTTCGCATCTTTGCCGGACCGCAGAGAGTCGCCCGCTTCTCTCTCGCGCTTTGCGAGCGAAGGGCGCCTAGCCGGCGAAGGTGCGTCTCCTTCGGCAAGAAAGCGAAGCGAGAGCCGGTACGGCTCCCTGCTGCTGTGCTCGCTGCATTTCACATCCAAACTACACCAACACGCATAGCAGCATTCAGGCTCATCTCCAAAGGAAGTTTGCCTTTGCCACGAAGATTTGGCAGCACTGGCACTGGGTCTCACTGTGCAGCGAGAGAAAAAGCAAGAGAGATTGAGAAGCACTTTGCCCCAGCTTCAGTCTTACAGAACTCGTGCACTTGGAGTTCCCAGAGAAGGTAGCGTGCGTGGGGAAGGTTTTCTCCACGTAGCCGCTTCTGTTCGCATCTTTGCCGCACCGCAGAAAGCCGCCCGCTTCCCTCTCGCGCTTTGCGAGCGAAAATGCGCCTAGCCGGCGATGGTGCGTCTTCGGCGGCCAGAAGGCGAAGCGAAAACCGGCACTGTGCCCTGCTGCTGTGCTCGCTGCATTTCACATCCAAACTGCACCAGCACGCATAGCAACATGCAGGCTCACCTCCAAAAGATGTTTCCTGCTGCCACGAAGATCTGGCAACACTGGCACTAGGTCACACTCTGCAGAAAGAGAAAAAGCAAGTGAGATTGAGAAGCACTTTGCACCAGCCTCAGTCTTACAGAACTCGTGCACTTGGAGTTCGCAGAGAAGGTAGAGTGCGTGGAGAATGTTTTCTCCCCGTAGCCTCTTCTGTTCGGTTATTTGCCGGACCGCAGAAAGCCGCCCGCTTCTCTCTCGCGCTTTGCGAGCGAAAGGCGGCTAGCCGGCGAAGGTGCTTCTTCGGCGGCAGCAAAGCGAAGAATGAGCCGGCACGGCGCCCTGCTGCCGTGCTCCCTGCATTTCACATCCAAACTGTGCCAGCACTCATAACAGCATGCAGGCTCATCTCCAAAGGACGTTTCCCACTGTCACCAAGCTCTGGCAGCACTGGCACTGGGTCAAAAAGTGCAGAGAGAGAAAAAGCAAGAGAGATTGAGAAGCACTTTACCCCAAATTCAGTCTTACAGAACTCGTGCACTTGGAGTTCCCAGAGAAGGTAGAGTGCGTGGGGAAGGTTTTCTCCACGTAGCCGCTTCTGTTCGCATCTTTGCCGCACTGCAGAGAGCCGCCCGCTTCCCTCTCGCGCTTTGCGAGCGAAGGACGCCTAGCCGGCGAAGGTGCGTCTCCTTCGGCAAGAAAGCGAAGCGAGAGCCGGTAGGGCGCCCTGCTGCTGTACTCCCCGCATTTTACTTCCAAACTGCACTAGCACGCATAGCAGCATGCAGGCTCATCTCCAAGGGATGTTTCCTGCCGCCACGAAGTTCTGGCAGCACTGGCACTCGGGACAAAATATGCAGAGAGAGAGGGAGCGAGAGAGAGACAAAAGAACTACGCCCCAGCTTCAGCCTTGCAGAACTCGTGCACTTGGAGTTCCCAGAGAAGGTAGCGTGCGTGGAGAAGGTTTTCTCCACGTAGCCGATTCTGTTCGCATCTTTGCCGGACTGCAGAAAGTCGCCCGCTTCCCTCTCGCGCTTTGCGAGCGAAAAGGCGCCTAGCCGGCGAAGGTGCGTCTTCGGCGGCCAGAAGGCGAAGCGAAAACCGGCACTGTGCCCTGCTGCTGTGCTCGCTGCATTTCACATCCAAACTGCACCAGCACGCATAGCAACATGCAGGCTCACCTCCAAAAGATGTTTCCTGCTGCCACGAAGATTTGGCAATACTGGCACTAGGTCACACTCTGCAGAGAGAGAAAAAGCAAGAGAGATTGAGAAGCACTTTGCCCCAAATTCAGTCTTACAGAACTCGTGCACTTGGAGTTCCCAGAGAAGGTAGCGTGCGTGGAGAAGGTTTTCTCCACGTAGCCGCTTCTGTTCGGTTGTTTGCCGGACCGCAGAAAGCCGCCCGCTTCTCTCTCGCGCTTTGCGAGCGAAAGGCGCCTAGCCGGCGAAGGTGCTTCTTCGGCGGCAGCAAAGCGAAGAATGAGCCGGCACTGCGCCCTGCTGCCGTGCTCCCTGCATTTCACATCCAAACTGTGCCAGCACTCATAACAGCATGCAGGCTCATCTCCAAAGGACGTTTCCCACTGTCACCAAGCTCTGGCAGCACTGGCACTGGGTCAAAAAGTGCAGAGAGAGAAAAAGCAAGAGAGATTGAGAAGCACTTTGCCCCAAATTCAGTCTTATAGAACTCGTGCACTTGGAGTTCCCAGAGAAGGTAGCGTGCGTGGGGAAGGTTTTCTCCACGTAGCCGCTTCTGTTCGCATCTTTGCCGCACCGCAGAGAGTCGCCCGCTTCTCTCTCGCGCTTTGCGAGCGAAAAGGCGCCTAGCCGGCGATGGTGCGTCTTCGGCGGCCAGAAGGCGAAGCGAAAACCGGCACTGTGCCCTGCTGCTGTGCTCGCTGCATTTCACAGCCAAACTGCACCAGCACGCGTAGCAACATGCAGGATCACCTCCAAAAGATGTTTCCCGCTGCCACCAAGGTCTGGCAGCACTGGCACTCGGGACAAAATGTGCAGAGAGAGGGAGCGAGAGAGAGAGAAAAGAACTTCGCCCCAGCTTCAGCCTTGCAGAACTCGTGCACTTGGAGTTCCCAGAGAAGGTAGCGTGCGTGGGGAAGGTTTTCTCTCCGTAGCCGCTTCTGTTCGCATCTTTGCCGGACCGCTGAGAGTCGCCCGCTTCTCTCTCGCGCTTTGCGAGCGAAGGGCGCCTAGCCGGCGAAGGTGCGTCTCCTTCGGCAAGAAAGCGAAGCGAGAGCCGGTACGGCTCCCTGCTGCTGTGCTCGCTGCATTTCACATCCAAACTACACCAACACGCATAGCAGCATGCAGGCTCACCTCCAAAAGATGTTTCCTGCTGCCACGAAGATCTGGCAACACTGGCACTAGGTCACACTCTGTAGAAAGAGAAAAAGCAAGAGAGATTGAGAAGCACTTTGCCCCAGCCTCAGTCTTACAGAACTCGTGCACTTGGAGTTCCCAGAGAAGGTAGAGTGCGTGGAGAATGTTTTCTCCACGTAGCCGCTTCTGTTCGCATCTTTGCCGGACCGCACAAAGCCACCCGCTTCTCTCTCGCGCTTTGCGAGCGAAAGGCGGCTAGCCGCCGAAGGTGCTTCTTCGGCGGCAGCAAAGCGAAGAATGAGCCGGCACGGCGCCCTGCTGCCGTGCTCCCTGCATTTCACATCCAAACTGTGCCAGCACTCATAACAGCATGCAGGCTCATCTCCAAAGGACGTTTGCCACTGTCACCAAGCTCTGGCAGCACTGGCACTGGGTCAAAATATGCAGAGAGAGAAAAAGCAAGAGAGATTGAGAAGCACTTCGCCCCAGCTTCAGTCTTACAGAACTCGTGCACTTGGAGTTCCCAGAGAAGGTAGCGTGCGTGGGGAAGGTTTTCTCCACGTAGCCGCTACTGTTCGCATCTTTGCCGCACTGCAGAGAGCCGCCCGCTTCCCTCTCGCGCTTTGCGAGCGAAGGACGCCTAGCCGGCGAAGGTGCGTCTCCTTCGGCAAGAAAGCGAAGCGAGAGCCGGTACGGCGCCCTGCTGCTGTACTCCCCGCATTTTACTTCCAAACTGCACTAGCACGCATAGCAGCATGCAGGCTCATCTCCAAAGGATGTTTCCTGCCGCCACGAAGTTCTGGCAGCACTGGCACTCGGGACAAAATATGCAGAGAGAGAGGGAGCGAGAGAGAGAGAAAAGAACTTCGCCCCAGCTTCAGCCTTGCAGAACTCGTGCACTTGGAGTTCCCAGAGAAGGTAGCGTGCGTGGAGAAGGTTTTCTCCACGTAGCCGCTTCTGTTCGCATCTTTGCCGGACCGCAGAAAGTCGCCCGCTTCCCTCTCGCGCTTTGCGAGCGAAAAGGCGCCTAGCCGGCGAAGGTGCGTCTTCGGCGGCCAGAAGGAGAAGCGAAAACCGGCACTGTGCCCTGCTGCTGTGCTCGCTGCATTTCACTTCCAAACTACACCAGCACGCATAGCAACATGCAGGCTCATCTCCAAAGGAAGTTTGCCACTGTCACTAAGCTCTGGCAGCACTGGCACTGGGTCAAAATATGCAGCGAGAGAAAAAGCAAGAGAGATTGAGAAGCACTATGCCCCAGCTTCAGTCTTACAGAACTCGTGCACTTGGATTTCCCAGAGAAGGTAGCGTGCGTGGGGAAGGTTTTCTCCACGTAGCCGCTTCTGTTCGCATCTTTGCCGCACCGCACAACGTCGCCCGCTTCCCTCTCGCGCTTTGCGAGCGAAAAGGCGCCTAGCCGGCGATGGTGCGTCTCCTTCGGCAAGAAAGCGAAGCGAGAGCCGGTACGGCGCCCTGCTGCTGTACTCCCCGCATTTTACTTCCAAACTGCACTAGCACGCATAGCAGCATGCAGGCTCATCTCCAAAGGATGTTTCCTGCAGCCACGAAGATCTGGCAATACTGGCACTAGGTCACACTCTGCAGAAAGAGAAAATGCAAGAGAGATTGAGAAGCACTTTGCCCCAGCTTCAGTCTTACAGAACTCGTGCACTTGGAGTTCCCTGAGAAGGTAGCGTGCGTGGGGAAGGTTTTCTCCACGTAGCCTCTTCTGTTCGCATCTTTGCCGGACCGCAGAAAGCCGTCCGCTTCTCTCTCGCGCTTTGCGAGCGAAAAGGCGCCTAGCCGGCGAAGGTGCGTCTTAGGCGGCCAGAAGGCGAAGCGAAAACCGGCACTGTGCCCTGCTGCTGTGCTCCCTGCCTTTCATAGCCACCCTGCACCAGCACGCATAGCAATACATAGCACGAATAGCATACAGGGCTCACCTCCAAAAGTTGTTTCCCGCTGCCACGAAGGTCTGGTAGCACTGGCACTCAAGACAAAATGTGCAGAGAGAGAAGAGGGAGAGAGGGTCAGAAGCACGTTACCCCAAATTCAGTCTTACAGAACTCGTGCACTTGGAGTTCCCAGAGGAGGTAGCGTGCGTGGAGAAGGTTTTTTCCACGTAGCCGCTTCTGTTCGCATCTTTGCCGGACCGCAGAAAGCCGCCCGCTTCTCTCTCGCGCTTTGCGAGCGAAAGGCGGCTAGCCGCCGAAGGTGCTTCTTCGGCGGCAGCAAAGAGAAGAATGAGCCGGCACTGCGCCCTGCTGCCGTGCTCCCTGCATTTCACATCCAAACTGTGCCAGCACTCATAACAGCATGCAGGCTCATCTCCAAAGGAAGTTTCCCACTGTCACCAAGCTCTGGCAGCACTGGCACTGGGTCAAAATGTGCAGAGAGAGAAAAAGCAAGAGAGATTGAGAAGCACTTTACCCCAAATTCAGTCTTACAGAACTCGTGCACTTGGAGTTCCCAGAGAAGGCAGCGTGCGTGGAGAAGGTTTTCTCCACGTAGCCGCTTCTGTTCGCATCTTTGCCGCACTGCAGAGAGCCGCCCGCTTCCCTCTCGCGCTTTGCGAGCGAAGGACGCCTAGCCGGCGAAGGTGCGTCTTCGGCGGCCAGAAGCCGAAGCGAAAACCGGCACTGTGCCCTACTGCTGTGCTCCCTGCCTTTCATAGCCACACTGCACCAGCACGCATAGCAATACAAAGCAGGCATAGCATACAGGGCTCACCTCCAAAAGATGTTTCCCGCTGCCACGAAGGTCTGGCAGCACTGGCACTCAAGACAAAATGTGCAGAGAGAGAAGAGGGAGAGAGGGTGAGAAGCACTTTACCCCAAATTCAGTCTTACAGAACTCGTGCACTTGGTGTTCCCAGAGAAGGTAGCGTGCGTGGAGAAGGTTTTTTCCACGTAGCCGCTTCTGATCGCATGTTTGCCGGACCCCAGAAAGACGCCCGCTTCTCTCTCGCACTTTGCGAGCGAAAGGCGGCTAGCCGGCGAAGGTGCGTCTCCTTCGGCAAGAAAGCGAAGCGAGAGCCGGAACGGCGCCCTGCTGCTGTACTCCCCGCATTTTACTTCCAAACTGCACTAGCACGCATAGCAGCATGCAGGCTCATCTCCAAAGGATGTTTCCTGCAGCCACGGAAGTCTGGCAATACTGGCACTAGGTCACACTCTGCAGAAAGAGATAATGCAAGAGAGATTGAGAAGCACTTTGCCCCAGCTTCAGTCTTACTAAACTCGTGCACTTGGTGTTCCCAGAGACGGTAGCGTGCGTGGAGAAGGTTTTCTCCACGTAGCCTCTTCTGTTCGCATCTTTGCCGCACTGCAGAGAGCCGCCCGCTTCTCTCTCGCGCTTTGCGAGCGAAGGACGCCTAGCCGGCGAAGGTGCGTCTCCTTCGGCAAGAAAGCGAAGCGAGAGCCGGTACGGCGCCCTGCTGCTGTACTCCCCGCATTTTACTTCCAAACTACACCAGCACGCATAGCAACATGCAGGCTCATCTCCAAAAGATGTTTCCTGCTGCCACGAAGATTTGGCAATACTGGCACTAGGTCACACTCTGCAGAGAGAGAAAAAGCAAGAGAGATTGAGAAGCACTTTGCCCCAAATTCAGTCTTAAAGAACTCGTGCACTTGGAGTTCCCAGAGAAGGTAGCGTGCGTAGAGAGTGTTTTCTCCACGTAGCCGCTTCTGTTCGCATCTTTGCCGGACCGCAGAAAGTCGCCCGCTTCCCTCTCGCGCTTTGCGAGCGAAAATGCGCCTAGCCGGCGAAGGTGCGTCTTCGGCGGCCAGAAGGCGAAGCGAAAACCGGCACTGTGCCCTGCTGCTGTGCTCCCTGCATTTCATAGCCAAACTGCACCAGCACTCATAGCAACATACAGGGCTCACCTCCAAAAGATGTTTCCCGCTGCCACGAAGGTCTGGCAGCACTGGCACTCAAGACAAAATGTGCAGAGAGAGAAGAGGGAGAGAGGGTGAGAAGCACTTTACCCCAAATTCAGTCTTACAGAACTCGTGCACTTGGAGTTCCCAGAGAAGGTAGCGTGCGTGGAGAAGGTTTTCTCCACGTAGCCGCTTCTGTTCGCATCTTTGCCGGACCCCAGAAAGACGCCCGCTTCTCTCTCGCGCTTTGCGAGCGAAAGGCGGCTAGCCGGCCAAGGTGCATCTTCGGCGTCTGCAAAGCGAAGAATGAGCCGGCACTGCGCCCTGCTGCCGTGCTCCCTGCATTTCACATCCAAACTGTGCCAGCACTCTTAACAGCATGCAGGCTCATCTCCAAAGGAGGTTTCCTTCTGTCACCAAGCTCTGGCAGCACTGGCACTGGGTCACACAGTGCAGCGAGAGAAAAAGCAAGAGAGATTGAGAAGCACTTCGCCCCAAATTCAGTCTTAGAGATCTCGTGCACTTGGAGTTCCCAGAGAAGGTGGCGTGCGTGGAGAATGTTTTCTCCACGTAGCCTCTTCTGTTCGCGTTTTTGCCGCACCGCTGAGAGTCGCCCGCTTCCCTCTCGCGCTTTGCGAGCGAAGGACGCCTAGCCGGCGAAGGTGCGTCTCCTTCGGCAAGAAAGCGAAGCGAAAGCCCGTACGGCGCCCTGCTGCTGTACTCCCCGCATTTTACTTCCAAACTGCACTAGCACGCATAGCAGCATGCAGGCTCATCTCCAAGGGATGTTTCCTGCCGCCACGAAGTTCTGGCAGCACTGGCACTCGGGACAAAATATGCAGAGAGAGAGGGAGCGAGAGAGAGAGAAAAGAACTTCGCCCCAGCTTCAGCCTTGCAGAACTAGTGCACTTAGAGTTCCCAGAGAAAGTAGCGTGCGTGGAGAAGGTTTTCTCCACGTAGCCGATTCTGTTCGCATCTTTGCCGGACCGCAGAAAGTCGCCCGCTTCCCTCTCGCGCTTTGCGAGCGAAAAGGCGCCTAGCCGGCGAAGGTGCGTCTTCGGCGGCCAGAAGGCGAAGCGAAAACCGGGACTGTGCCCTGCTGCTGTGCTCCCTGCATTTCACATCCAAACTGCACCAGCACGCATAGCAACATACATGGCTCACCTCCAAAAGATGTTTCCCGCTGCCACGAAGGTCTGGCAGCACTGGCACTCAAGACAAAATGTTCAGAGAGAGAAGAGGGAGAGAGGGTGACAAGCACTTTGCCCCAAATTCAGTCTTACAGAACTCGTGCACTTGGAGTTCCCAGAGGAGGTAGCGTGCGTGGAGAATGTTTTCTCCACGTAGCCGCTTCTGTTCGCATCTTTGCCGCACCGCAGAAAGCCGCCCGCGTCTCTCTCGCGCTTTGCGAGCGAAAGGCGGCTAGCCGGCGATGGTGCGTCTCCTTCGGCAAGAAAGCGAAGCGAGAGCCGGAACGGCGCCCCGCTGCTGTACTCCCCGCATTTTACTTCCAAACTGCACTAGCACGCATAGCAGCATGCAGGCTCATCTCCAAAGGATGTTTCCTGCCGCCACGAAGTTCTGGCAGCACTGCCACTCGGGACAAAATATGCAGAGAGAGAGGGAGCGAGAGAGAGACAAAAGAACTTCGCCCCAGCTTCAGCCTTGCAGAACTCGTGCACTTAGAGTTCCCAGAGAAGGTAGCGTGCGTGGAGAAGATTTTCTCCACGTAGCCGATTCTGTTCGCATCTTTGCCGGACCGCAGAAAGCCGCCCGCTTCCCTCTCGCGCTTTGGGAGCGAAAAGGCGCCTAGCCGGCGAAGGTGCGTCTTCGGCGGCCAGAAGGCGAAGCGAAAACCGGCACTGTGCCCTGCTGCTGTGCTCCCTGCATTTCACAGCCAAACTGCACCAGCACGCATAGCAACATACATGGCTCACCTCCAAAAGATGTTTCCCGCTGCCACGAAGGTCTGGCAGCACTGGCACTCAAGACAAAATGTGCAGAGAGAGAAGAGGGAGAGAGGGTGAGAAGCACTTTGCCCCAAATTCAGTCTTACAGAACTCGTGCACTTGGAGTTCCCAGAGGAGGTAGCGTGGGTGGGGAGGCTTTTCTCCACGTAGCCGCTTCTGTTCGCATCTTTGCCGCACTGCAGAGAGCCGCCCGCTTCTCTCTCGCGCTTTGCGAGCGAAGGACTCCAAGCCGGCGAAGGTGCGTCTCCTTCGGCAAGAAAGCGAAGCGAGAGCCGGTACGGCGCCCTGCTGCTGTGCTCGCTGCATTTCACTTCCAAACTACACCAGCACGCATAGCAACATGCAGGCTCATCTCCAAAAGATGTTTCCTGCTGCCACGAAGATCTGGCAACACTGGCACTAGGTCACACTGTGCAGAGAGAGAAAAAGCAAGAGAGATTGAGAAACACTTTGCCCCAGCCTCAGTCATACAGAACTCGTGCACTTGGAGTTCCCAGAGGAGGTAGCGTGCGTGGGAAAGGTTTTCTCCCCGTAGCCTCTTCTGTTCGGTTGTTTGCCGGACCGCAGAAAGCCGCCCGCTTCTCTCTCGCGCTTTGCGAGCGAAAGGCGGCTAGCCGGCGAAGGTGCTTCTTCGGCGGATGGAAAGCGAAGAATGAGCCGGCACTGCGCCCTGCTGCCGTGCTCCCTGCATTTCACATCCAAACTGTGCCAGCACGCATAACAGCATGCAGGCTCATCTCCAAAGGACGTTTCCCACTGTCACCAAGCTCTGGCAGCGCTGGCACTGGGTCAAAATATGCAGAGAGAGAAAAAGCAAGAGAGATTGAGAAGCACTTTGCCCCAAATTCAGTCTTACAGAACTCGTGCACTTGGAGTTCCCAGAGGAGGTAGCGTGCGTGGGGAAGGTTTTCTCCACGTAGCCGCATGTGTTCGCATCTTTGCCGCACTGTAGAGAGCCGCCCGCTTCTCTCTCGCGCTTTGCGAGAGAAGGACGCCTAGTCGGCAAAGGTGCGTCTCCTTCGGCAAGAAAGCGAAGCGAGAGCCGGTAGGGCGCCCTGCTGCTGTACTCCCCGCATTTTACTTCCAAACTGCACTAGCACGCATAGCAGCATGCAGGCTCATCTCCAAAGGATGTTTCCTGCAGCCACGAAGATCTTGCAATACTGGCACTAGGTCACACTCTGCAGAAAGAGAAAATGCAAGAGAGATTGAGAAGCACTTTGCCCCAGCTTCAGTCTTACAGAACTCGTGCACTTGGAGTTCCCAGAGAAGGTAGCGTGCGTGGAGGAGGTTTTCTCCACGTAGCCGCTTCTGTTCGCATCTTTGCCGGACCGCAGAAAGTCGCCCGCTTCCCTCTCGCGCTTTGCGAGCGAAGGGCGCCTAGCCGGCGAAGGTGCGTCTCCTTCGGCAAGAAAGCGAAGCGAGAGCCGGTACGGCTCCCTGCTGCTGTGCTCGCTGCATTTCACATCCAAACTACACCAACACGCATAGCAGCATGCAGGCTCATCTCCAAAGGAAGTTTGCCTTTGCCACGAAGATTTGGCAGCACTGGCACTGGGTCTCACTCTGCAGCGAGAGAAAAAGCAAGAGAGATTGAGAAGCACTTTGCCCCAGCTTCAGTCTTACAGAACTCGTGCACTTGGAGTTCCCAGAGAAGGTAGCGTGCGTGGGGAAGGTTTTCTCCACGTAGCCGCTTCTGTTCGCATCTTTGCCGCACCGCAGAAAGTCGCCCGCTTCCCTCTCGCGCTTTGCGAGCGAAGGACGCCTAGCCGGCGAAGGTGCGTCTTCGGCGGCCAGAAGGCGAAGCGAAAACCGGCACTGTGCCCTGCTGCTGTGCTCGCTGCATTTCACATCCAAACTGCACCAGCACGCATACAATATGCAGGCTCACCTCCAAAAGATGTTTCCTGCTGCCACGAAGATCTGGCAACACTGGCACTAGGTCACACTCTGCAGAAAGAGAAAATGCAAGAGAGATTGAGAAGCACTTTGCCCCAGCCTCAGTCTTACAGAACTCGTGCACTTGGAGTTCGCAGAGAAGGTAGAGTGCGTGGAGAATGTTTTCTCCACGTAGCCGATTCTGTTCGCATCTTTGCCGGACCGCAGAAAGCCGCCCGCTTCTCTCTCGCGCTTTGCGAGCGAAGGACGCCTAGCCGGCGAAGGTGCGTCTTCGGCGGCCAGAAGGCGAAGCGAAAACCGGCACTGTGCCCTGCTGCCGTGCTCCCTGCATTTCACATCCAAACTGTGCCAGCACTCATAACAGCATGCAGGCTCATCTCCAAAGGACGTTTCCCACTGTCACCAAGCTCTGGCAGCACTGGCACTGGGTCAAAATGTGCAGAGAGAGAAAAAGCAAGAGAGATTGAGAAGCACTTTACCCCAAATTCAGTCTTACAGAACTCGTGCACTTGGAGTTCCCAGAGAAGGTAGCGTGCGTGGAGAAGGTTTTCTCCACGTAGCCGCTTCTGTTCGCATCTTTGCCGCACTGCAGAGAGCCGCCCGCTTCCCTCTCGCGCTTTGCGAGCGAAAAGGCGCCTAGCCGGCGAAGGTGCGTCTTCGGCGGCCAGAAGCCGAAGCGAAAACCGGCACTGTGCCCTACTGCTGTGCTCCCTGCCTTTCATAGCCACACTGCACCAGCACGCATAGCAATACAAAGCAGGCATAGCATACAGGGCTCACCTCCAAAAGATGTTTCCCGCTGCCACGAAGGTCTGGCAGCACTGGCACTCAAGACAAAATGTGCAGAGAGAGAAGAGGGAGAGAGGGTGAGAAGCACTTTACCCCAAATTCAGTCTTACAGAACTCGTGCACTTGGTGTTCCCAGAGAAGGTAGCGTGCGTGGAGAAGGTTTTTTCCACGTAGCCGCTTCTGATCGCATCTTTGCCGGACCCCAGAAAGACGCCCGCTTCTCTCTCGCGCTTTGCGAGCGAAAGGCGGCTAGCCGGCGAAGGTGCGTCTCCTTCGGCAAGAAAGCGAAGCGAGAGCCGGAACGGCGCCCTGCTGCTGTACTCCCCGCATTTTACTTCCAAACTGCACTAGCACGCATAGCAGCATGCAGGCTCATCTCCAAAGGATGTTTCCTGCAGCCACGGAAGTCTGGCAACACTGGCACTAGGTCACACTCTGCAGAAAGAGATAATGCAAGAGAGATTGAGAAGCACTTTGCCCCAGCTTCAGTCTTACTAAACTCGTGCACTTGGTGTTCCCAGAGACGGTAGCGTGCGTGGAGAAGGTTTTCTCCACGTAGCCTCTTCTGTTCGCATCTTTGCCGCACTGCAGAGAGCCGCCCGCTTCTCTCTCGCGCTTTGCGAGCGAAGGACGCCTAGCCGGCGAAGGTGCGTCTCCTTCGGCAAGAAAGCGAAGCGAGAGCCGGTACGGCGCCCTGCTGCTGTACTCCCCGCATTTTACTTCCAAACTACACCAGCACGCATAGCAACATGCAGGCTCATCTCCAAAAGATGTTTCCTGCTGCCACGAAGATTTGGCAATACTGGCACTAGGTCACACTCTGCAGAGAGAGAAAAAGCAAGAGAGATTGAGAAGCACTTTGCCCCAAATTCAGTCTTAAAGAACTCGTGCACTTGGAGTTCCCAGAGAAGGTAGCGTGCGTGGAGAGTGTTTTCTCCACGTAGCCGCTTCTGTTCGCATCTTTGCCGGACCGCAGAAAGTCGCCCGCTTCCCTCTCGCGCTTTGCGAGCGAAAATGCGCCTAGCCGGCGAAGGTGCGTCTTCGGCGGCCAGAAGGCGAAGCGAAAACCGGCACTGTGCCCTGCTGCTGTGCTCCCTGCATTTCATAGCCAAACTGCACCAGCACTCATAGCAACATACAGGGCTCACCTCCAAAAGATGTTTCCCGCTGCCACGAAGGTCTGGCAGCACTGGCACTCAAGACAAAATGTGCAGAGAGAGAAGAGGGAGAGAGGGTGAGAAGCACTTTACCCCAAATTCAGTCTTACAGAACTCGTGCACTTGGAGTTCCCAGAGAAGGTAGCGTGCGTGGAGAAGGTTTTCTCCACGTAGCCGCTTCTGTTCGCATCTTTGCCGGACCCCAGAAAGACGCCCGCTTCTCTCTCGCGCTTTGCGAGCGAAAGGCGGCTAGCCGGCCAAGGTGCATCTTCGGCCTCTGCAAAGCGAAGAATGAGCCGGCACTGCGCCCTGCTGCCGTGCTCCCTGCATTTCACATCCAAACTGTGCCAGCACTCTTAACAGCATGCAGGCTCATCTCCAAAGGAGGTTTCCTTCTGTCACCAAGCTCTGGCAGCACTGGCACTGGGTCACACAGTGCAGCGAGAGAAAAAGCAAGAGAGATTGAGAAGCACTTCGCCCCAAATTCAGTCTTAGAGATCTCGTGCACTTGGAGTTCCCAGAGAAGGTGGCGTGCGTGGAGAATGTTTTCTCCACGTAGCCTCTTCTGTTCGCGTTTTTGCCGCACCGCTGAGAGTCGCCCGCTTCCCTCTCGCGCTTTGCGAGCGAAGGACGCCTAGCCGGCGAAGGTGCGTCTCCTTCGGCAAGAAAGCGAAGCGAGAGCCGGTACGGCGCCCTGCTGCTGTACTCCCCGCATTTTACTTCCAAACTGCACTAGCACGCATAGCAGCATGCAGGCTCATCTCCAAAAGATGTTTCCAGCCGCCACGAAGTTCTGGCAGCACTGTCACTCGGGACAAAATATGCAGAGAGAGAGGGAGCGAGAGAGAGAGAAAAGAACTTCGCCCCAGCTTCAGTCTTACAGAACTAGTGCACTTAGAGTTCCCAGAGAAAGTAGCGTGCGTGGAGAAGGTTTTCTCCACGTAGCCGATTCTGTTCGCATCTTTGCCGGACCGCAGAAAGTCGCCCGCTTCCCTCTCGCGCTTTGCGAGCGAAAATGCGCCTAGCCGGCGAAGGTGCGTCTTCGGCGGCCAGAAGGCGAAGCGAAAACCGGGACTGTGCCCTGCTGCTGTGCTCCCTGCATTTCACATCCAAACTGCACCAGCACGCATAGCAACATACATGGCTCACCTCCAAAAGATGTTTCCCGCTGCCACGAAGGTCTGGCAGCACTGGCACTCAAGACAAAATGTTCAGAGAGAGAAGAGGGAGAGAGGGTGAGAAGCACTTTGCCCCAAATTCAGTCTTACAGAACTCGTGCACTTGGAGTTCCCAGAGGAGGTAGCGTGCGTGGAGAATGTTTTCTCCACGTAGCCGCTTCTGTTCGCATCTTTGCCGGACCCCAGAAAGACGCCCGCGTCTCTCTCGCGCTTTGCGAGCGAAAGGCGGCTAGCCGGCGAAGGTGCGTCTCCTTCGGCAAGAAAGCGAAGCGAGAGCCGGAACGGCGCCCCGCTGCTGTACTCCCCGCATTTTACTTCCAAACTGCACTAGCACGCATAGCAGCATGCAGGCTCATCTCCAAAGGATGTTTCCTGCCGCCACGAAGTTCTGGCAGCACTGCCACTCGGGACAAAATATGCAGAGAGAGAGGGAGCGAGAGAGAGACAAAAGAACTTCGCCCCAGCTTCAGCCTTGCAGAACTCGTGCACTTAGAGTTCCCAGAGAAGGTAGCGTGCGTGGAGAAGGTTTTCTCCACGTAGCCGATTCTGTTCGCATCTTTGCCGGACCGCAGAAAGCCGCCCGCTTCCCTCTCGCGCTTTGGGAGCGAAAAGGCGCCTAGCCGGCGAAGGTGCGTCTTCGGCGGCCAGAAGGCGAAGCGAAAACCGGCACTGTGCCCTGCTGCTGTGCTCCCTGCATTTCACAGCCAAACTGCACCAGCACGCATAGCAACATACATGGCTCACCTCCAAAAGATGTTTCCCGCTGCCACGAAGGTCTGGCAGCACTGGCACTCAAGACAAAATGTGCAGAGAGAGAAGAGGGAGAGAGGGTGAGAAGCACTTTGCCCCAAATTCAGTCTTACAGAACTCGTGCACTTGGAGTTCCCAGAGGAGGTAGCGTGGGTGGGGAGGCTTTTCTCCACGTAGCCGCTTCTGTTTGCATCTTTGCCGCACTGCAGAGAGCCGCCCGCTTCTCTCTCGCGCTTTGCGAGCGAAGGACTCCAAGCCGGCGAAGGTGCGTCTCCTTCGGCAAGAAAGCGAAGCGAGAGCCGGTACGGCGCCCTGCTGCTGTGCTCGCTGCATTTCACTTCCAAACTACACCAGCACGCATAGCAACATGCAGGCTCATCTCCAAAAGATGTTTCCTGCTGCCACGAAGATCTGGCAACACTGGCACTAGGTCACACTGTGCAGAGAGAGAAAAAGCAAGAGAGATTGAGAAACACTTTGCCCCAGCCTCAGTCATACAGAACTCGTGCACTTGGAGTTCCCAGAGGAGGTAGCGTGCGTGGGAAAGGTTTTCTCCCCGTAGCCTCTTCTGTTCGGTTGTTTGCCGGACCGCAGAAAGCCGCCCGCTTCTCTCTCGCGCTTTGCGAGCGAAAGGCGGCTAGCCGGCGAAGGTGCTTCTTCGGCGGATGGAAAGCGAAGAATGAGCCGGCACTGCGCCCTGCTGCCGTGCTCCCTGCATTTCACATCCAAACTGTGCCAGCACGCATAACAGCATGCAGGCTCATCTCCAAAGGACGTTTCCCACTGTCACCAAGCTCTGGCAGCGCTGGCACTGGGTCAAAATATGCAGAGAGAGAAAAAGCAAGAGAGATTGAGAAGCACTTCGCCCCAAATTCAGTCTTACAGAACTCGTGCACTTGGAGTTCCCAGAGGAGGTAGCGTGCGTGGGGAAGGTTTTCTCCACGTAGCCGCTTGTGTTCGCATCTTTGCCGCACTGTAGAGAGCCGCCCGCTTCTCTCTCGCGCTTTGCGAGAGAAGGACGCCTAGTCGGCAAAGGTGCGTCTCCTTCGGCAAGAAAGCGAAGCGAGAGCCGGTAGGGCGCCCTGCTGCTGTACTCCCCGCATTTTACTTCCAAACTGCACTAGCACGCATAGCAGCATGCAGGCTCATCTCCAAAGGATGTTTCCTGCAGCCACGAAGATCTTGCAATACTGGCACTAGGTCACACTCTGCAGAAAGAGAAAATGCAAGAGAGATTGAGAAGCACTTTGCCCCAGCTTCAGTCTTACAGAACTCGTGCACTTGGAGTTCCCAGAGAAGGTAGCGTGCGTGGAGGAGGTTTTCTCCACGTAGCCGCTTCTGTTCGCATCTTTGCCGCACTGCAGAAAGCCGCCCGCTTCCCTCTCGCGCTTTGCGAGCGAAGGGCGCCTAGCCGGCGAAGGTGCGTCTCCTTCGGCAAGAAAGCGAAGCGAGAGCCGGTACGGCTCCCTGCTGCTGTGCTCGCTGCATTTCACATCCAAACTACACCAACACGCATAGCAGCATTCAGGCTCATCTCCAAAGGAAGTTTGCATTTGCCACGAAGATTTGGCAGCACTGGCACTGGGTCTCACTCTGCAGCGAGAGAAAAAGCAAGAGAGATTGAGAAGCACTTTGCCCCAGCTTCAGTCTTACAGAACTCGTGCACTTGGAGTTCCCAGAGAAGGTAGCGTGCGTGGGGAAGGTTTTCTCCACGTAGCCGCTTCTGTTCGCATCTTTGCCGCACCGCAGAAAGTCGCCCGCTTCCCTCTCGCGCTTTGCGAGCGAAGGACGCCTAGCCGGCGAAGGTGCGTCTTCGGCGGCCAGAAGGCGAAGCGAAAACCGGCACTGTGCCCTGCTGCTGTGCTCGCTGCATTTCACATCCAAACTGCACCAGCACGCATACAATATGCAGGCTCACCTCCAAAAGATGTTTCCTGCTGCCACGAAGATCTGGCAACACTGGCACTAGGTCACACTCTGCAGAAAGAGAAAATGCAAGAGAGATTGAGAAGCACTTTGCCCCAGCCTCAGTCTTACAGAACTCGTGCACTTGGAGTTCGCAGAGAAGGTAGAGTGCGTGGAGAATGTTTTCTCCACGTAGCCGATTCTGTTCGCATCTTTGCCGGACCGCACAAAGCCGCCCGCTTCTCTCTCGCGCTTTGCGAGCGAAAGGCGGCTAGCCGGCGAAGGTGCTTCTTCGGCGGCAGCAAAGCGAAGAATGAGCCGGCACGGCGCCCTGCTGCCGTGCTCCCTGCATTTCACATCCAAACTGTGCCAGCACTCATAACAGCATGCAGGCTCATCTCCAAAGGACGTTTCCCACTGTCACCAAGCTCTGGCAGCACTGGCACTGGGTCAAAATGTGCAGAGAGAGAAAAAGCAAGAGAGATTGAGAAGCACTTTACCCCAAATTCAGTCTTAGAGATCTCGTGCACTTGGAGTTCCCAGAGAAGGTAGCGTGCGTGGAGAAGGTTTTCTCCACGTAGCCGCTTCTGTTCGCATCTTTGCCGCACTGCAGAGAGCCGCCCGCTTCCCTCTCGCGCTTTGCGAGCGAAAAGGCGCCTAGCCGGCGAAGGTGCGTCTTCGGCGGCCAGAAGCCGAAGCGAAAACCGGCACTGTGCCCTACTGCTGTGCTCCCTGCCTTTCATAGCCACACTGCACCAGCACGCATAGCAATACAAAGCAGGCATAGCATACAGGGCTCACCTCCAAAAGATGTTTCCCGCTGCCACGAAGGTCTGGCAGCACTGGCACTCAAGACAAAATGTGCAGAGAGAGAAGAGGGAGAGAGGGTGAGAAGCACTTTACCCCAAATTCAGTCTTACAGAACTCGTGCACTTGGTGTTCCCAGAGAAGGTAGCGTGCGTGGAGAAGGTTTTTTCCACGTAGCCGCTTCTGATCGCATCTTTGCCGGACCCCAGAAAGACGCCCGCTTCTCTCTCGCGCTTTGCGAGCGAAAGGCGGCTAGCCGGCGAAGGTGCGTCTCCTTCGGCAAGAAAGCGAAGCGAGAGCCGGAACGGCGCCCTGCTGCTGTACTCCCCGCATTTTACTTCCAAACTGCACTAGCACGCATAGCAGCATGCAGGCTCATCTCCAAAGGATGTTTCCTGCAGCCACGGAAGTCTGGCAATACTGGCACTAGGTCACACTCTGCAGAAAGAGATAATGCAAGAGAGATTGAGAAGCACTTTGCCCCAGCTTCAGTCTTACTAAACTCGTGCACTTGGTGTTCCCAGAGACGGTAGCGTGCGTGGAGAAGGTTTTCTCCACGTAGCCTCTTCTGTTCGCATCTTTGCCGCACTGCAGAGAGCCGCCCGCTTCTCTCTCGCGCTTTGCGAGCGAAGGACGCCCAGCCGGCGAAGGTGCGTCTCCTTCGGCAAGAAAGCGAAGCGAGAGCCGGTACGGCGCCCTGCTGCTGTACTCCCCGCATTTTACTTCCAAACTACACCAGCACGCATAGCAACATGCAGGCTCATCTCCAAAAGATGTTTCCTGCTGCCACGAAGATTTGGCAATACTGGCACTAGGTCACACTCTGCAGAGAGAGAAAAAGCAAGAGAGATTGAGAAGCACTTTGCCCCAAATTCAGTCTTAAAGAACTCGTGCACTTGGAGTTCCCAGAGAAGGTAGCGTGCGTGGAGAGTGTTTTCTCCACGTAGCCGCTTCTGTTCGCATCTTTGCCGGACCGCAGAAAGTCGCCCGCTTCCCTCTCGCGCTTTGCGAGCGAAAAGGCGCCTAGCCGGCGAAGGTGCGTCTTCGGCGGCCAGAAGGCGAAGCGAAAACCGGCACTGTGCCCTGCTGCTGTGCTCCCTGCATTTCATAGCCAAACTGCACCAGCACTCATAGCAACATACAGGGCTCACCTCCAAAAGATGTTTCCCGCTGCCACGAAGGTCTGGCAGCACTGGCACTCAAGACAAAATGTGCAGAGAGAGAAGAGGGAGAGAGGGTGAGAAGCACTTTACCCCAAATTCAATCTTACAGAACTCGTGCACTTGGAGTTCCCAGAGAAGGTAGCGTGCGTGGAGAAGGTTTTCTCCACGTAGCCGCTTCTGTTCGCATCTTTGCCGGACCCCAGAAAGACGCCCGCTTCTCTCTCGCGCTTTGCGAGCGAAAGGCGGCTAGCCGGCGAAGGTGCATCTTCGGCGTCTGCAAAGCGAAGAATGAGCCGGCACTGCGCCCTGCTGCCGTGCTCCCTGCATTTCACATCCAAACTGTGCCAGCACTCTTAACAGCATGCAGGCTCATCTCCAAAGGAGGTTTCCTTCTGTCACCAAGCTCTGGCAGCACTGGCACTGGGTCACACAGTGCAGCGAGAGAAAAAGCAAGAGAGATTGAGAAGCACTTCGCCCCAAATTCAGTCTTAGAGATCTCGTGCACTTGGAGTTCCCAGAGAAGGTGGCGTGCGTGGAGAATGTTTTCTCCACGTAGCCTCTTCTGTTCGCGTTTTTGCCGCACCGCTGAGAGTCGCCCGCTTCCCTCTCGCGCTTTGCGAGCGAAGGACGCCTAGCCGGCGAAGGTGCGTCTCCTTCGGCAAGAAAGCGAAGCGAGAGCCGGTACGGCGCCCTGCTGCTGTACTCCCCGCATTTTACTTCCAAACTGCACTAGCACGCATAGCAGCATGCAGGCTCATCTCCAAAAGATGTTTCCTGCCGCCACGAAGTTCTGGCAGCACTGTCACTCGGGACAAAATATGCAGAGAGAGAGGGAGCGAGAGAGAGAGAAAAGAACTTCGCCCCAGATTCAGCCTTGCAGAACTAGTGCACTTAGAGTTCCCAGAGAAGGTAGCGTGCGTGGAGAAGGTTTTCTCCACGTAGCCGATTCTGTTCGCATCTTTGCCGGACCGCAGAAAGTCGCCCGCTTCCCTCTCGCGCTTTGCGAGCGAAAAGGCGCCTAGCCGGCGAAGGTGCGTCTTCGGCGGCCAGAAGGCGAAGCGAAAACCGGGACTGTGCCCTGCTGCTGTGCTCCCTGCATTTCACATCCAAACTGCACCAGCACGCATAGCAACATACATGGCTCACCTCCAAAAGATGTTTCCCGCTGCCACGAAGGTCTGGCAGCACTGGCACTCAAGACAAAATGTTCAGAGAGAGAAGAGGGAGAGAGGGTGAGAAGCACTTTGCCCCAAATTCAGTCTTACAGAACTCGTGCACTTGGAGTTCCCAGAGGAGGTAGCGTGCGTGGAGAAGGTTTTCTCCACGTAGCCGCTTCTGTTCGCATCTTTGCCGCACCGCGGAAAGCCGCCCGCGTCTCTCTCGCGCTTTGCGAGCGAAAGGCGGCTAGCCGGCGAAGGTGCGTCTCCTTCGGCAAGAAAGCGAAGCGAGAGCCGGAACGGCGCCCCGCTGCTGTACTCCCCGCATTTTACTTCCAAACTGCACTAGCACGCATAGCAGCATGCAGGCTCATCTCCAAAGGATGTTTCCTGCCGCCACGAAGTTCTGGCAGCACTGGTACTCGGGACAAAATATGCAGAGAGAGA
Organism: Acanthiza pusilla; assembly: GCA_036630365.1. NCBI lineage: Eukaryota > Metazoa > Chordata > Aves > Passeriformes > Acanthizidae > Acanthiza > Acanthiza pusilla. The sequence continues at coordinate 57,834 of JAXCHO010000311.1, forward strand.
GGGAGCGAGAGAGAGACAAAAGAACTTCGCCCCAGCTTCAGCCTTGCAGAACTCGTGCACTTAGAGTTCCCAGAGAAGGTAGCGTGCGTGGAGAAGGTTTTCTCCACGTAGCCGATTCTGTTCGCATCTTTGCCGGACCGCAGAAAGCCGCCCGCTTCCCTCTCGCGCTTTGGGAGCGAAAAGGCGCCTAGCCGGCGAAGGTGCGTCTTCGGCGGCCAGAAGGCGAAGCGAAAACCGGCACTGTGCCCTGCTGCTGTGCTCCCTGCATTTCACAGCCAAACTGCACCAGCACGCATAGCAACATACATGGCTCACCTCCAAAAGATGTTTCCCGCTGCCACGAAGGTCTGGCAGCACTGGCACTCAAGACAAAATGTGCAGAGAGAGAAGAGGGAGAGAGGGTGAGAAGCACTTTGCCCCAAATTCCGTCTTACAGAACTCGTGCACTTGGAGTTCCCAGAGGAGGTAGCGTGGGTGGGGAGGCTTTTCTCCACGTAGCCGCTTCTGTTTGCATCTTTGCCGCACTGCAGAGAGCCGCCCGCTTCTCTCTCGCGCTTTGCGAGCGAAGGACTCCAAGCCGGCGAAGGTGCGTCTCCTTCGGCAAGAAAGCGAAGAATGAGCCGGTACGGCGCCCTGCTGCTGTGCTCGCTGCATTTCACTTCCAAACTACACCAGCACGCATAGCAACATGCAGGCTCATCTCCAAAAGATGTTTCCTGCTGCCACGAAGATCTGGCAACACTGGCACTAGGTCACACTCTGCAGAGAGAGAAAAAGCAAGAGAGATTGAGAAACACTTTGCCCCAGCCTCAGTCATACAGAACTCGTGCACTTGGAGTTCCCAGAGGAGGTAGCGTGCGTGGGAAAGGTTTTCTCCCCGTAGCCTCTTCTGTTCGGTTGTTTGCCGGACCGCAGAAAGCCGCCCGCTTCTCTCTCGCGCTTTGCGAGCGAAAGGCGGCTAGCCGGCGAAGGTGCTTCTTCGGCGGATGGAAAGCGAAGAATGAGCCGGCACTGCGACCTGCTGCCGTGCTCCCTGCATTTCACATCCAAACTGTGCCAGCACGCATAACAGCATGCAGGCTCATCTCCAAAGGACGTTTCCCACTGTCACCAAGCTCTGGCAGCGCTGGCACTGGGTCAAAATATGCAGAGAGAGAAAAAGCAAGAGAGATTGAGAAGCACTTTGCCCCAAATTCAGTCTTACAGAACTCGTGCACTTGGAGTTCCCAGAGGAGGTAGCGTGCGTGGGGAAGGTTTTCTCCACGTAGCCGCTTGTGTTCGCATCTTTGCCGCACTGCAGAGAGCCGCCCGCTTCTCTCTCGCGCTTTGCGAGAGAAGGACGCCTAGTCGGCAAAGGTGCGTCTCCTTCGGCAAGAAAGCGAAGCGAGAGCCGGTAGGGCGCCCTGCTGCTGTACTCCCCGCATTTTACTTCCAAACTGCACTAGCACGCATAGCAGCATGCAGGCTCATCTCCAAAGGATGTTTCCTGCAGCCACGAAGATCTTGCAATACTGGCACTAGGTCACACTCTGCAGAAAGAGAAAATGCAAGAGAGATTGAGAAGCACTTTGCCCCGCTTCAGTCTTACAGAACTCGTGCACTTGGAGTTCCCAGAGAAGGTAGCGTGCGTGGAGGAGGTTTTCTCCACGTAGCCGCTTCTGTTCGCATCTTTGCCGCACTGCAGAAAGCCGCCCGCTTCCCTCTCGCGCTTTGCGAGCGAAGGGCGCCTAGCCGGCGAAGGTGCGTCTCCTTCGGCAAGAAAGCGAAGCGAGAGCCGGTACGGCTCCCTGCTGCTGTGCTCGCTGCATTTCACATCCAAACTACACCAACACGCATAGCAGCATGCAGGCTCATCTCCAAAGGAAGTTTGCCTTTGCCACGAAGATTTGGCAGCACTGGCACTGGGTCTCACTCTGCAGCGAGAGAAAAAGCAAGAGAGATTGAGAAGCACTTTGCCCCAGCTTCAGTCTTACAGAACTCGTGCACTTGGAGTTCCTAGAGAAGGTAGCGTGCGTGGGGAAGGTTTTCTCCACGTAGCCGCTTCTGTTCGCATCTTTGCCGCACCGCAGAAAGTCGCCCGCTTCCCTCTCGCGCTTTGCGAGCGAAGGACGCCTAGCCGGCGAAGGTGCGTCTTCGGCGGCCAGAAGGCGAAGCGAAAACCGGCACTGTGCCCTGCTGCTGTGCTCGCTGCATTTCACATCCAAACTGCACCAGCACGCATACAATATGCAGGCTCACCTCCAAAAGATGTTTCCTGCTGCCACGAAGATCTGGCAACACTGGCACTAGGTCACACTCTGCAGAAAGAGAAAAAGCAAGAGAGATTGAGAAGCACTTTGCCCCAGCCTCAGTCTTACAGAACTCGTGCACTTGGAGTTCGCAGAGAAGGTAGAGTGCGTGGAGAATGTTTTCTCCACGTAGCCGATTCTGTTCGCATCTTTGCCGGACCGCAGAAAGCCGCCCGCTTCTCTCTCGCGCTTTGCGAGCGAAAGGCGGCTAGCCGGCGAAGGTGCTTCTTCGGCGGCAGCAAAGCGAAGAATGAGCCGGCACGGCGCCCTGCTGCCGTGCTCCCTGCATTTCACATCCAAACTGTGCCAGCACTCATAACAGCATGCAGGCTCATCTCCAAAGGACGTTTCCCACTGTCACCAAGCTCTGGCAGCACTGGCACTGGGTCAAAATGTGCAGAGAGAGAAAAAGCAAGAGAGATTGAGAAGCACTTTACCCCAAATTCAGTCTTACAGAACTCGTGCACTTGGAGTTCCCAGAGAAGGTAGCGTGCGTGGAGAAGGTTTTCTCCACGTAGCCGCTTCTGTTCGCATCTTTGCCGCACTGCAGAGAGCCGCCCGCTTCCCTCTCGCGCTTTGCGAGCGAAAAGGCGCCTAGCCGGCGAAGGTGCGTCTTCGGCGGTCAGAAGCCGAAGCGAAAACCGGCACTGTGCCCTACTGCTGTGCTCCCTGCCTTTCATAGCCACACTGCACCAGCACGCATAGCAATACAAAGCAGGCATAGCATACAGGGCTCACCTCCAAAAGATGTTTCCCGCTGCCACGAAAGGTCTGGCAGCACTGGCACTCAAGACAAAATGTGCAGAGAGAGAAGAGGGAGAGAGGGTGAGAAGCACTTTACCCCAAATTCAGTCTTACAGAACTCGTGCACTTGGTGTTCCCAGAGAAGGTAGCGTGGGTGGAGAAGGTTTTTTCCACGTAGCCGCTTCTGATCGCATCTTTGCCGGACCCCAGAAAGACGCCCGCTTCTCTCTCGCGCTTTGCGAGCGAAAGGCGGCTAGCCGGCGAAGGTGCGTCTCCTTCGGCAAGAAAGCGAAGCGAGAGCCGGTACGGCGCCCTGCTGCTGTACTCCCCGCATTTTACTTCCAAACTGCACTAGCACGCATAGCAACATGCAGGCTCATCTCCAAAGGATGTTTCCTGCAGCCACGGAAGTCTGGCAATACTGGCACTAGGTCACACTCTGCAGAGAGAGAAAAAGCAAGAGAGATTGAGAAGCACTTTGCCCCAAATTCAGTCTTAAAGAACTCGTGCACTTGGAGTTCCCAGAGAAGGTAGCGTGCGTGGAGAGTGTTTTCTCCACGTAGCCGCTTCTGTTCGCATCTTTGCCGGACCGCAGAAAGTCGCCCGCTTCCCTCTCGCGCTTTGCGAGCGAAAATGCGCCTAGCCGGCGAAGGTGCGTCTTCGGCGGCCAGAAGGCGAAGCGAAAACCGGCACTGTGCCCTGCTGCTGTGCTCCCTGCATTTCATAGCCAAACTGCACCAGCACTCATAGCAACATACAGGGCTCACCTCCAAAAGATGTTTCCCGCTGCCACGAAGGTCTGGCAGCACTGGCACTCAAGACAAAATGTGCAGAGAGAGAAGAGGGAGAGAGGGTGAGAAGCACTTTACCCCAAATTCAGTCTTACAGAACTCGTGCACTTGGAGTTCCCAGAGAAGGTAGCGTGCGTGGAGAAGGTTTTCTCCACGTAGCCGCTTCTGTTCGCATCTTTGCCGGACCCCAGAAAGACGCCCGCTTCTCTCTCGCGCTTTGCGAGCGAAAGGCGGCTAGCCGGCCAAGGTGCATCTTCGGCGTCTGCAAAGCGAAGAATGAGCCGGCACTGCGCCCTGCTGCCGTGCTCCCTGCATTTCACATCCAAACTGTGCCAGCACTCTTAACAGCATGCAGGCTCATCTCCAAAGGAGGTTTCCTTCTGTCACCAAGCTCTGGCAGCACTGGCACTGGGTCACACAGTGCAGCGAGAGAAAAAGCAAGAGAGATTGAGAAGCACTTCGCCCCAAATTCAGTCTTAGAGATCTCGTGCACTTGGAGTTCCCAGAGAAGGTGGCGTGCGTGGAGAATGTTTTCTCCACGTAGCCTCTTCTGTTCGCGTTTTTGCCGCACCGCTGAGAGTCGCCCGCTTCCCTCTCGCGCTTTGCGAGCGAAGGACGCCTAGCCGGCGAAGGTGCGTCTCCTTCGGCAAGAAAGCGAAGCGAGAGCCGGTACGGCGCCCTGCTGCTGTACTCCCCGCATTTTACTTCCAAACTGCACTAGCACGCATAGCAGCATGCAGGCTCATCTCCAAAAGATGTTTCCTGCCGCCACGAAGTTCTGGCAGCACTGTCACTCGGGACAAAATATGCAGAGAGAGAGGGAGCGAGAGAGAGAGAAAAGAACTTCGCCCCAGATTCAGCCTTGCAGAACTAGTGCACTTAGAGTTCCCAGAGAAGGTAGCGTGCGTGGAGAAGGTTTTCTCCACGTAGCCGATTCTGTTCGCATCTTTGCCGGACCGCAGAAAGTCGCCCGCTTCCCTCTCGCGCTTTGCGAGCGAAAAGGCGCCTAGCCGGCGAAGGTGCGTCTTCGGCGGCCAGAAGGCGAAGCGAAAACCGGCACTGTGCCCTGCTGCTGTGCTCCCTGCATTTCATAGCCAAACTGCACCAGCACTCATAGCAACATACAGGGCTCACCTCCAAAAGATGTTTCCCGCTGCCACGAAGGTCTGGCAGCACTGGCACTCAAGACAAAATGTGCAGAGAGAGAAGAGGGAGAGAGGGTGAGAAGCACTTTACCCCAAATTCAGTCTTACAGAACTCGTGCACTTGGAGTTCCCAGAGAAGGTAGCGTGCGTGGAGAAGGTTTTCTCCACGTAGCCGCTTCTGTTCGCATCTTTGCCGGACCCCAGAAAGACGCCCGCTTCTCTCTCGCGCTTTGCGAGCGAAAGGCGGCTAGCCGGCCAAGGTGCATCTTCGGCGTCTGCAAAGCGAAGAATGAGCCGGCACTGCGCCCTGCTGCCGTGCTCCCTGCATTTCATATCCAAACTGTGCCAGCACTCTTAACAGCATGCAGGCTCATCTCCAAAGGAGGTTTCCTTCTGTCACCAAGCTCTGGCAGCACTGGCACTGGGTCACACAGTGCAGCGAGAGAAAAAGCAAGAGAGATTAAGAAGCACTTCGCCCCAGCTTCAGTCTTAGAGATCTCGTGCACTTGGAGTTCCCAGAGAAGGTGGCGTGCGTGGAGAATGTTTTCTCCACGTAGCCTCTTCTGTTCGCGTTTTTGCCGCACCGCTGAGAGTCGCCCGCTTCCCTCTCGCGCTTTGCGAGCGAAGGACGCCTAGCCGGCGAAGGTGCGTCTCCTTCGGCAAGAAAGAGAAGCGAGAGCCGGTACGGCGCCCTGCTGCTGTACTCCCCGCATTTTACTTCCAAACTGCACTAGCACGCATAGCAGCATGCAGGCTCATCTCCAAAAGATGTTTCCTGCCGCCACGAAGTTCTGGCAGCACTGTCACTCGGGACAAAATATGCAGAGAGAGAGGGAGCGAGAGAGAGAGAAAAGAACTTCGCCCCAGCTTCAGCCTTGCAGAACTAGTGCACTTAGAGTTCCCAGAGAAGGTAGCGTGCGTGGAGAAGGTTTTCTCCACGTAGCCGATTCTGTTCGCATCTTTGCCGGACCGCAGAAAGTCGCCCGCTTCCCTCTCGCGCTTTGCGAGCGAAAAGGCGCCTAGCCGGCGAAGGTGCGTCTTCGGCGGCCAGAAGGCGAAGCGAAAACCGGCACTGTGCCCTGCTGCTGTGCTCCCTGCATTTCACATCCAAACTGCACCAGCACGCATAGCAACATACATGGCTCACCTCCAAAAGATGTTTCCCGCTGCCACGAAGGTCTGGCAGCACTGGCACTCAAGACAAAATGTTCAGAGAGAGAAGAGGGAGAGAGGGTGAGAAGCACTTTGCCCCAAATTCAGTCTTACAGAACTCGTGCACTTGGAGTTCCCAGAGGAGGTAGCGTGCGTGGAGAATGTTTTCTCCACGTAGCCGCTTCTGTTCGCATCTTTGCCGCACCGCAGAAAGCCGCCCGCGTCTCTCTCGCGCTTTGCGAGCGAAGGACGCCAAGACGGCGAAGGTGCGTCTTCGGCGGCTGCAAAGGGAAGCGAGAGCCGGTAAGGCGCCCTGCTGCTGTACTCCCCGCATTTTACTTCCAAACTGCACCAGCACGCATAGCAACATACAGGGCTCACCTCCAGAAGATGTTTCCCGCTGCCACGAAGGTCTGGCAACACTGTCGCTCAAGACAAAATGTGCAGAGAGAGAAGAGGGAGAGAGGGTGAGAAGCACTTTGCCCCAAATTCAGTCTTACAGAACCCGTGCACTTGGAGTTCCCAGAGAAGGTAGCGTGGGTGGAGAAGGTTTTCTCCACGTAGCCGCTTCTGTTCGCGTTTTTGCCGCACCGCAGAGAGTCGCCCGCTTCTCTCTCGCGCTTTGCGAGCGAAGGACGCCTAGCCGGCGAAGGTGCGTCTTCGGCGGCTGCAAAGCGAAGCGAGAGCCGGTACGGCGCCCTGCTGCTGTACTCCCCGCATTTTACTTCCAAACAGCACTAGCACGCATAGCAGCATGCAGGCTCATCTCCAAAGGATGTTTCCTGCCGCCACGAAGTTCTGGCAGCACTGGTACTCGGGACAAAATATGCAGAGAGAGAGGGAGCGAGAGAGAGAGAAAAGAACTTCGCCCCAGCTTCAGCCTTGCAGAACTCGTGCACTTGGATTTCTCAGAGAAGGTAGCGTGCGTGGAGAAGGTTTTCTCCACGTAGCCTCTTCTGTTCGCGTTTTAGCCGCACCGCTGAGAGTCGCCCGCTTCTCTCTCGCGCTGTGCGAGCGAAGGACGCCTAGACGGCGAAGGTGCGTCTCCTTCGGCAAGAAAGCGAAGCGAGAGCCGGTACGGCGCCCTGCTGCTGTGCTCGCTGCATTTCACATCCAAACTACACCAACACGCATAGCAACATGCAGACTCATCTCCAAAGGAAGTTTGCCGCTGCCACGAAGATTTGGCAGCACTGGCACTGGGTCACACTCTGCAGAAAGAGAAAAAGCAAGAGAGATTGAGAAGCACCTTGCCCCAGCTTCAGTCTTACAGAACTCGTGCACTTGGAGTTCCCAGAGAAGGTAGCGTGCGTGGGGAAGGTTTTCTCCACGTAGCCTCTTCTGTTCGCATCTTTGCCGGACCGCAGAAATTCGCCCGCTTCCCTCTCGCACTTTGCGAGCGAAAAGGCGCCTACCCGGCGAAGGTGCGTCTTCGGCGGCCAGAAGGCGAAGAGAAAACCGGCACTGTGCCCTGCTGCTGTGCTCGCTGCATTTCACAGCCAAACTGCCCCAGCACGCATAACAACATACAGGCTCACCTCCAAAAGATGTTTCCCGCTGCCACGAAGGTCTGGCAGCACTGGCACTCAAGACAAAATGTGCAGAGAGAGAAGAGGGAGAGAGGGAGAGAAGCACTTTGCCCTAAATTCAGTCTTACAGAACTCGTGCACTTGGAGTTCCCAGAGGAGGTAGCGTGCGTGGAGAATGTTTTCTCCACGTAGCCTCTTCTGTTCGCGTTTTTGCCTCACCGCAGAGAGTCGCCCGCTTCTCTCTCGCGCTTTGCGAGCGAAAAGCGACTAGTCGGCGAAGGTGCTTCTATGCTGCTATGCGTGCTAGTGCAGTTTGGAAGTAAAATGCGGGGAGTACAGCAGCAGGGCGCCGTACCGGCTCTCGCTTCGCTTTGCAGCCGCCGAAGACGCGCCTTCGCCGGCTAGGCGTCCTTCGCTTGCAAAGCGCGAGAGAGAAGCAGGTGGCTCTCTGCAGTGCGGCAAAGATGCGAACAGAAGCGGCTACGTGGAGAAAACCTTCTCCACGCACGCTACCTTCTCTGGGAACTCCAAGTGCACGAGTTCTGTAAGACTGAATTTGGGGCAAAGTGCTTCTCTCCCTCTCTCCCTCTTCTCTCTCTGCACATTTTGTCTTGAGTGCCAGTGCTGCCAGACCTTCGTGGCAGCGGGAAACATCTTTTGGAGGTGAGCCTGCATGTTGTTATGCGTGCTGGTGCAGTTTGGCTGTGAAATGCAGCGTGCACAGCAGCAGGGCACAGTGCCGGTTTTCGCTTCGCCTTCTGGCCGCCGAAGACGCACCTTCGCCGGCTAGGCGCCTTTTCGCTCGCAAAGCGCGAGAGGGAAGCGGGCGACTTTCTGCGGTCCGGCAAAGATGCGAATAGAAAACCTTCCCCACGCACGCTACCTTCTCTGGGAACTCCAAGTGCACGAGTTCTGTAAGACTGAAGCTGGGGCAAAGTGCTTCTCAATCTCTCTTGCTTTTTCTCTCTCTGCACATTTTTACCCAGTGCCAGTGCTGCCAGAGCTTGGTGACAGTGGGAAACGTCCTTTGGAGGTGAGCCTGCATGCTGTTATGCGTGCTGTCACAGTTTGGATGTGAAATGCAGGGAGCACGGCAGCAGGACGCAGTGCCGGCTCATTCTTCGCTTTGCAGCCGCCGAAGAAGCACCTTCGCCGGCTAGCCGTCCTTCGCTCGCAAAGCGCGAGAGAGAATCGGGCGTCTTTCTGGGGTCCGGCAAAGATGCGAACAGAAGCGGCTACGTGGAGAAAGCCTTCTCCACGCACGCTACCTTCTCTGGGAACTCCAAGTGCACGAGTTCTGCAAGGCTGAAGCTGGGGCGATGTTCTTTTCTCTCTCTCTCGCTCCCTCTCTCTCTGCATATTTTGTCCCGAGTGCCAGTGCTGCCAGAACTTCGTGGCGGCAGGAAACATCCTTTGGAGATGAGCCTGCATGCTGCTATGCGTGCTAGTGCTGTTTGGAAGTAAAATGCGGGGAGTACAGCAGCAGGGCGCCGTACCGGCTCTCGCTTCTCTTTGCAGCCGCCGAAGACGCACCTTCGCCGGCTAGGCGTCCTTCGCTCGCAAAGCGCGAGAGAGAAGCGGGCGGCTCTCTGCAGTGCGGCAAAGATGCGAACAGAAGCGGCTACGTGGAGAAAACCTTCTCCACGCACGCTACCTTCTCTGGGAACTCGAAGCGCACGAGTTCTGTAAGACTGAATTTAGGGCAAAGTGCTTCTCTCCCTCTCTCCCTCTTCTCTCTCTGCATATTTTGTCCCGAGTGCCAGTGCTGCGAGACCTTCGTGGCAGGGGGAAACATCTTTTGGAGGTGAACCTGCATGCTGCTATGCGTGCTGGTGCAGTTTGGATGTGAAATTCAGCGAGCACAGCAGCAGGGCACAGTGCCGGTTTTCGCTTCGCCTTCTGGCCGCCGAAGTCGCACCTTCGCCGGGTAGGCGCCTTTTCGCTCGCAAAGTGCGAGAGGGAAGCGGGCGACTTTCTGCGGTCCGGCAAAGATGCGAACAGAAGAGGCTACGTGGAGAAAACCTTCTCCACGCACGCCACCTTCTCTGGGAACTCCAAGTGCACGAGTTCTGTAAGACTGAATTTGGGGCAAAGTGCTTCTCTCTCTCTCTCGCTCCTTCTCTCTCTGCACTTTGTGCCCGTGTGCCAGTGTTTCCAGACTTTCGTGGAAGTGAGCTTGGCTTTTGCCTGGACTCTGTCAGCGCTCATATGGAATCAACCACACGATGGCACTCTCGACTTGCTTTTAAAGGAATCGCGCTGTGTCCAGCTCGGAAGCCTCCCAATTCTACAGCCAAGTTGGAAAGGTGCCTGCTCTCAACTCAACTGTCAGCCCCAAAAGATTGCTTTGACCTTCCCCTTCCAACTGCAAACTCTTATTTGCACCACACTCAAACGGCAACACCAACGTCTTTGCCCAAATAATTCTTTTCTCTCTCACAAGAATCTGGCTACAAACTTGAGAGCATCTGGTAAAAGCAGAGCTCACAAAGATGCCAGCTGAGAAAGCTCTTGCTGCCGACAACTTCAACTGCACCCGTCGAGGTACCAGCACACACGCTGCTATCGGCCCTTTCCTTCTCAGCTCTTGCTACCATCCTAACCCTGCAGTCTCACTGAGTCTGCATCCAGTCAGGTCCAGCACCATGGAGGGGAGCTGCTCCCACATGAACGGGACCAGGACAAAAAGCTCAACAGCCTGGCGTTTGCATTCCCACTGACAGTTCAACAGCGCTAAGCCAGAGAACTGCCTATGGGCAAAAGTCTTAAAATTCACTAAGACCAACCAATGTACACATGCAAAGTTGTTTCCTTTGCAAAAGAGAGGAATTAGAAGCCCATCTCCAATGAAATGGCATCCCCTCCTCCAAAATACAGAACATCCAGGGACTGATCCCATGCAAAGGTGCCAGAACACTGTTCCTCGGCATTACCTAGGCTGCTAGGTAGGCTACCCACCAAGACTGAGCAGAGCGGTTTACCTTGTCCAAAAGATGGTGTTGCCAGAATTTCAGAAGGCCACTTCTGAGACGCGGAAACCACCTGCCAAACTGAATCTTTCAAGAGGCCACCTTCCAAAGATGGATTCCATGTCCGTAAAGTGTACAAACTGAAGCAATGCTTCCACACTACATATGTCAGGACAGAAAGCAGCTGGTGCCCCGGACCTCCACTAGGCAGCTTCTTCTCTGCGCCTCCAGCGCTGGGGTTGCGTGCTTTCCTTCCCATGAAAAAGCCTTGCCATTCTCCTTCAGGAACTTACCAAGCCAAAGTTGCATAGCACCTCCAGTATTGCATACGTCCAACAATTACTCCTAGCCAGAAGGGGCCAGGAGAGAAATGTCTTGCTGGACTGTACCTCCCCATGGTACCTTTCCTTCTGCTCCACTGACACTGGCACTATGGCCTTTGCTTCTCAAGGAAAGGCACTCCGAGTCATTTGGCTGGGACTTGCCTTCTCTACCTTGCCTAGTTTTTCCTAGCCTCCTCTTGCTTTGCTTGCCTTTCTTGCATCTGCCTTCCCTTGCCCTGCCTACATCGTCCTTGCTTTGCTTTGCCTTGCCTACCACTCTTTACCTTGCCTTCCATGCAGGCAAGGCAATACAAGGCAAGTGTAGGCAATTGGAGGCAAGTCAAGGGGGAGGTAGACAAGGCCAGAGCAGTGAGGGGAAAGCAAATGGAGTGGTAGGCAAGAGAAGGTCCAGAAGTTAGAGGCAAGGCTAGGCATAAGAAGGTAAGCCCAGTGATGGCTAGGCCAGGCAGAAACAGGAAGGAGTAGGCAAAGCAAGGCCCTGGAGGAAAGCTGTAGCCAGGTGGGGCATGGGCACAGAAGAGAACTCAAAGCCATGGAGGTTTAGCAGGGCAAGAAGAGGAAACTCTTGGGTTGCCAAGGCAAGGCAGCTGCTGGTAGACAAAAGCGGCCAGGAAAGACTGACTTGACTGGTCTTGCTCTCACCTGTGCCAGCTCTAATCTGCACCTAAAACACTGGGGCTACCTGCTTTCCTTCCAATGCAGAAGAACTGTCATCTTGGTCCCAGAGCTCAGAAGACAAATGTGGATTGCCAGTCCAAAATTCTGTACATGCAAGAATTGGTGCCAGAAAAAAGCTGCTGGGACAGACGGGTTTGGCTCCTATGGGCTTCCTCTTCCATGCTCCTGAAACGCTGCGGGTATGTGAAGGCCTTGAAGGCTTCCTGAGGGAAGCAGGCAGGGCAAGGCAAGTTGAAGAAATGCCACGAAAAGAGGGGTCTTGAATTCCAGGTGGGGGAGGGGTGAGCAAGGTCCTGCTAGGCAAGTGACGGCTTTGAGGGCAACAGAAGGCAACTGCTGCATTTACAGGGCAAGGCAAGGCAAGGGAGAGATAAGCAAGACAATGAGAGTTCTAGAAAAAGAAGGGAAGGGAAGGCAAGGCTGGGCCTGGACAAATGGGTGGGGAAGTCAAGGTGGGGATGGCCGAGCAAGTCAGTGCAGGGCAGTGGAGGGATGGAAGAGCGGGAATGGTCACTTAAGTTTATACAACATAACCTGTCAAATTCTTTGCACCCATGCCCACGCAGTAAAAGCAAAAAATCAATTGCTGCTTGATTTTGGAATATAGCATGTCTAATGCTGTCTACATCAATTAACAAGTCAGCTATCGCTATGCTGGTAGCATTACTAAACTTGGCCAACCAACAGCCAGGTTTGTTCAGGCTCCTGAGGCCTTGTGCACTTGCAAGCCCAGGAGCTGATGAAGAGGCAGTGATTATCTTGGCAGTGTTCCAGAACTCAGCTGTATCTCTGCAGGCAGAAGTAAAAGCATGTATGCTGTGAGTATGAGAGTGGTGAGTTCAGTTTTGTTGGCGCCATAGTGCAATTGTCATCTTTAGAGAAAAGAGGGTTACTTTCTCCAAAGTAGATGGACCACCTTTAATTGCCATTGGCACTCTGGTCCATGCTCAGTCCGCACAGATGAAGAAAATGCCCTGCGGGAGTTTCATATGTATACTAAAACTCAAGGTTAGTTTTAGTTTGTGATTGAATTACACCAGTGTGAAACACTTGGGTAGCATGGTGTTGTGGCATTGACCCACCAAGCCATAGGGCTATTCCTTGTGCTGAGAAATGTGAAGGTGGTACAGCTATCTGCATTCAAGGTGCCTAAAATCTGCAGTTCCTGTGGGGGTAAAGCAGGGAATTTCCCACGGGGAGACAATGTATCCGGGCAGGCTGAGGAGGCAGGGGTGCTGTTCCATAACTGTGGCAGTTCAGGGGTGGTGAGAAGGATGCCGATCAGACACTTTGTGAATGGCTTCTGAGGCGCAGCAGTGCTAAGGCATAAGGGATCTTGTCCAGTTGCCTTAGCCAGGGTCACCCAGATGTTTTGCTCCAGGGGGTGTATGGGTTGCAGGTATCCTGTTAAATCACAAACAGAAGAGCAGTTACCTCCCCCCTCTTCCTGCTCCCACCCATTACTCCTGCCGACGTAAGTGCGGAGTGGGTACTTGGCACCAGTGCCATTCCCCTGGAACAGTGATAGTAACCACCTTGTTTGCTTCTGCTCCTATCACCTCAAGTGGCGATAAGACCGGGTTTCCGGGGCGTGGGGGGGGGGTGGATGCCATAGCTTGGCACCTGACAAGCAAGACTATATGGGACTTTGAATGGATAGGGAGGGCAAAACCCACAGAGAAGACTGATCCTATAGTTCCAGTAGGGAGAATATGGGTAGAAGGAGCTGTGTTTTGAGTGCTTAAAGTGAACGGTCTTTCATTTTTCCAGTGTTTGTAACAGTGCAGCTGGAGAATAACTCATCTGAAATGCTGCCTTTTTCAGCCTAGAAATGAAACTCAAGATCCTTTCAGTATAGGAGATAAGATAAAAGTGGATCTTTACTGGAGCTCCAGGGACAGTTCCAGGAAGAATATCCACAAAAGCCCACCCCTCCCCCCGGCTGAATACAGTCTTCTAGGTTTTAGGAAATTAGCATCATTGATCAAAAGCACCAATTCAGAGGACAAGTGGGGATGCAATTCCCCCCAGGTCAAGCCCCTTCTCTGGAGCCCCCCCACCCTTGGTACTAGTTGGACTTGTTGACTAAAATGTGTCTTGAAGATCTTGTTGTCAGGCTTGGTTCCCAGGAAGAAGCAAGACAGGAGAGGGGCCTTGTGCCCTCCAGGGCTTGGAGCTCTGCAATGACTTTGGTCTTTCTGGCTGGGGAAAAACTACTGGCAAGGTCACAAATACAGAAAAGTAAAAAGGCAAAAATCACTTTGGCATCAGAAACAAAGATAAAATTAATGTACAAAGCAAGCTAACATACATCTGAAAACTTCTCTGCTTTCTTCATCTTCCCCTTATGCAAAGAGGCTTTTGATTTGCAGGATTTTCATTTTATCCAAAGGCATTCATTCCCTAGGTGCCAAAACCATCCCACAATGATAAGTGAAATATAGTCAGTAGGGGCAATAGGGACTGGCATCCACCGCAAAGGAGAGGAAAGATCATTTCCAGAACAATAGTTTTATTTAACTGTGGTGAAAAGTGTGAGCTGAGTTTTGTTTAGAATTAGCCAGAAGAAGCTCTTAATTATTCTCTGCTGCTGCTGCTCTTATACCTTTTCATAATTACTGTGGCACATTAAGATTGGCTGCTAGCAAACAATGACAAGGCTGTCTAACAAACAATGGCAATTCAAGCAATAATACAATGAGCTATACAAGCAAAAGTAGAGTTGGTTACAAAAATCGGATGTGCTAGGAAGGCCGGAAGTTGGTATCACAGAGTTAAAAATTGGATGTGCTAGGGAGACCGGAAGTTTTAATCACAGAGTTAAAACTGAAGTGCTAGGAAGACTGGAAGTTTTGTATCATAGAGTTGGATCCAGGTGTGCTAGGGAGACCGGAAGTTTGTATCACAGAGTTAAAACTCAATGTGCTAGGAAAACCGCAAGGAGGAAGTGGAGTCAAGCAAGAAAGTTTTCTTCATTCTCTTTTCTTCATTATCTCGTGGACGTGCACAACAGCACAGGACCAAATATGGCAGGGCCTTTGACATGAATTCAGTCGCAGACACAAGCAGTAAGCAGGTCTAGGGTAGGGAATGGGCATGAAAGGGAATGCACAGCAATGGTGGTTTAGCAAGGCAAGACAGGTGGGGTTCATAGATTGCTGGCAGGCGGAAGTGGCCAGGAAGGACTGATTTGACTGGCCTTGCTCTCACCTGCACCATCTCTAATCTGCACCTAAAACACTAGGGCTACCTGCTTTCCTTCCAATGCAGAAGAACTGTCATTTTGGTTCCGGAGCCCAGAAGACAAATGTGGATTGCCTGTCCAAAATTCCATACATGCAAGAATTGATGCCAGGCAAAAGCTGCTGGGACAGACAGGTCTGGCTTCACGTGACCTCCTATGGGCTTCCTCTTCCATGCTCCTGAAACACTGCGGGTATGTGAAGGCCTTGAAGGCTTCCTGAGGGAAGCAGGCAGGGCAAGGCAAGTTGAAGAATTGTCACGAGAAGAAGGGTCTTGAATTCCAGGTGGGGGAGGGGTGAGCAAGGTCCTGCAAGGCAAGTGAGGGCTTTGAGGGCAACAGAAGGCAACTGCTTCGTTTACAGGGCAAGGCAAGGCAAGGGGGAAGTAGGCAAGGCAATGAGAGTCCCAGAAGGATAAGGGAAGGGAAGGCTGGGCCTGGACAAATGGGTGGGGAAGTCAAGGTGGGGATGGCCGAGCAAATCAGTGCAGGGCAGTGGAGGGATGGAAGAGCGGGAATGGTCACTTAAGTTCATACAACATAACCTGTCAAATTCTTTGCACCCATGCCCACGCAGTAAAAGCAAAAAATCAATTGCTGCTTGATTTTGGAATATAGCATGTCTAATGCTGTCTACATCAATTAACAAGTCAGCTATCGCTATGCTGGTAGCATTACTAAACTTGGCCAACCAACAGTCAGGTTTGTTCAGGCTCCTGAGGCCTTGTGCACTTGCAAGCCCAGGAGCTGATGAAGAGGCAGTGATTATCTTGGCAGTGTTCCAGAACTCAGCTGTATCTCTGCAGGCAGAAGTAAAAGCATGTATGCTGTGAGTATGAGAGTGGTGAGTTCAGTTTTGTTGGCGCCATAGTGCAATTGTCATCTTTAGAGAAAAGAGGGTTACTTTCTCCAAAGTAGATGGACCACCTTTAACTGCCATTGGCACTCTGGTCCATGCTCAGTCCGCACAGATGAAGAAAATGCCCTGCGGGAGTTGCATATGTATATTAAAACTCAAGGTTAGTTTTAGTTTGTGATTGAATTACACCGGTGTGAAACACTTGGGTAGCATGGTGTTGTGGCATTGACCCACCAAGCCATAGGGCTATTCCTTGTGCTGAGAAATGTGAAGGTGGTACAGCTATCTGCATTCAAGGTGCCTAAAATCTGCAGTTCCTGTGGGGGTAAAGCAGGGAATTTCCCACAGGGAGACAATGTATCCGGGCAGGCTGAGGGTGGGGCCTATACTAGGCCTAACTCCATGTTTATTATCTGCAGAAGCTGTTTGGAAATCGAATATAATTAGCTCACGATCCTCTACTGTAAAAACATGTAGCGTGGTGCCAGCTTTACCTGTTTGCCTATACAGCTTTAATAAGACAATTTAAATGCAATTGTTTTTGCCATGTAGACACATGTGCTTTACATCTCAAACCGTTTGTAATTATTTTTACAGAAAACTGTCTTACCATCTGCAAGTTAAGCAGGTCTTAAATGCAATTTTCCAAGAACGTGCAGTGCTATCATCCCTGTGAGTAAAGCTGCATCTCGAAAACATCTTAATAAACTTACATTTATCTTAGAGGAGTGAACAGGCATTTTCCACAGGACTGTAAATCTGCCACAATTTAGATTTATTTCTTGATATTATTCGCAAATGTTTAACTGCTGTATGATGAATTTTCCGTAGTTTCTTGTGCGAAGAAAGTCAAAATAAGTTAAATTCTGCTGTATCTAAAACTCTTAAGGTATACTCTTAATCTTGTATCTAATTTTAGTAAATTTAAAGTTAAAAGAATGCAAAGGCATTCAGAGTGACTACCTCACTGAATTCAAAGGAATATTTTTCTTTCCATAGGTATACCTTAATCAGTATCTGTGTGCATACAAGTGTGAAAGTGCTGCAGCAAATGTACTAAGAATGTTGTTTGAGTCTTTTATGTCTTTTGAGTTTATAAGTCAGACCTGTCAACTTTAAGTTGATCAAAATTTATGTAAAGTCTGTTGGTTTTCAGTTTGATTAAGAAGTTGAATTTTGGTAACCTCTGAAAGAAAGAAAAGAGAAAACAGACGCTTGTAGTCGAGTGAAGAGAATTTCCATGTTTGTGAGTGGTGGTGTTGTTTAGTGAATTTGTAACAGCTGGCAGAGGGGTGCAACTTGCTGCCTCAGAGCCAGAACTGGCTGAGTAGCATCCTGAGGCCAATTCTGTAAAGCATTTTGTGGCCTAAGAGTCAGTTAGCCCCGTAATAACTTTAGCAAAGGCAAGTTTAATTTTGTTTTCCTGTACATGTGTGTGAATTGTCTCTGTTAATTTGTATTTTATCAGCATGTAAGTCTGGGTAGAGGCGCCTATGAGATAGGACTTATTTTTTAAGTGCTTGACATTAATTTTTGCTTTCAATTATGTTAACTTTAAGCTCTGTTAGATTTATCTTAATTTTAAGTGAAGTTAAAGTTCTGTCAAAACATGAAATTCTAGATGTGTTGTTAAAGTAATGATATGAATTTACTAAGCTTTTACAGAGAGCATTACCCAGAAAACATTATTTGATGCTATACATATGTGTCTCTTTGTTCACAGCTATTTGTAATTTGTTTATGGTACCATTGATTATTTAGTTAAAACTAAACCACAACGCTGATCTGCAAGAAGTATATTGCTTTAAAGAATTGATATTAATAGAAGCTTGTTTAGAAGATTTAGAGAGACCCTCTCAGGTAAGGCCTGGGCTCTGGCCAAGCCCTGGCCCTAAGCTGATCGGGTACTGAATCTTTAATCCCAGATGTTTCTACCCTAAAACTGCAATTGAGTCATTTTGGCTCACCAATTCGGCTTGGAGAGCTGGAACCCCTTTTCAGGTAAACTTGACAACCTTGCCCGGGAAAGGTCTTTAAGTCTCACCTGTAAAATGGGACTCTCCCGTGATTGTAGACTCTGGGTAGTAGCTAATAGTTAAATGGTTAATGATCTGTATATTTTTAAAGTACTGTTCTCTTTCTCTTATGTATTGCACCTGTAGTTGTATCTGTTGCCTTAATTACCTTTGCTCATAATGCAAAACCCACAATTGAGTGTATAATAACATGGAATGACAAAGCTCAAATGTTAACCTGTTAACCTAGAGAAGAGAGTATGCATGTGTTCTATCATCAACAAGTTGGAAGCAATTACCTACTCACCTGATCAGAATCAAGAATTAGAGTTCAGAAAAAACCATGGACTCTTTAATCAAGATTAGAGCTTGGCAGAGACTTTAGAGCAACGGTGTATATTGTTTTCACAGTTTCAATTAGCTAAAGTAGTACTTGCTAGAAAAATTATTTTAAGTAACCTTATAGTAACAAGTTGAAGTGGAGAGGTTGCTCAAAGCTGAAGAATCACTGAGTAGCTCAAGAATTTGTGTAAGACAGTGTTGTTGTTGCTTTTGATAATAATAACTTTCAAAAGGTTGTTTTGCTGTGCTTTGCAACGACTGGCTGTCAGCTCAGACTTTCTCCTTGGCTGGCTCAACTGCTGAAGAAAGGACTACGGCTATTGATAATCATTATAATTATTGTTTTAATTGTTCAATTAATGTTTAACTGCTTAACTAAGAAATTAACTAGTGCTTTGTAACCATTAAAGAAACAGGGGGGAATGTGGGAAATGTGGAGGATCTGGCACTGCAATGGTTAAGAGCTAAGGAACATCCAGAGCCACAGCTGCAGCTTGTGGGCCCTTGATAAGCAAGTAAGACTCCCATGAGAAACAAGACCTGAGAAGCACAAGGAGTTCCCATGAGAAGCGGAACTTCTTCAACTTGCCTTGCCCTGCCTGCTTCCCTCAGGAAGCCTTCAAGGCCTTCACATACCCGCAGTGTTTCAGGAGCATGGAAGAGGAAGCCCATAGGAGGTCACGTGAAGCCAGACCTGTCTGTCCCAGCAGCTTTTGCCTGGCATCAATTCTTGCATGTATGGAATTTTGGACAGGCAATCCACATTTGTCTTCTGGGCTCCGGAACCAAAATGACAGTTCTTCTGCATTGGAAGGAAAGCAGGTAGCCCCAGTGTTTTAGGTGCAGATTAGAGATGGTGCAGGTGAGAGCAAGGCCAGTCAAATCAGTCTTTCCTGGCCACTTCCGCCTGCCAGCAATCTATGAACCTCACCTGTCTTGCCTTGCTAAACCACCATTGCTGTGCATTCCCTTTCATGCCCATTCCCTACCCTAGACCTGCTTACTGCTTGTGTCTGCGACTGAATTCATGTCAAAGGCCCTGCCATATTTGGTCCTGTGCTGTTGTGCACGTCCACGAGATAATGAAGGAAAGAGAATGAAGAAAACTTTCTTGCTTGACTCCACTTCCTCCTTGCGGTTTTCCTAGCACATTGAGTTTTAACTCTGTGATACAAACTTCCGGTCTCCCTAGCACATCCAATTTTTAACTCTGTGATACCAACTTCCCGCCTTCCTAGCACATCCGGTTTTTGTAACCAACTCTACTTTTGCTTGTATAGCTCATTGTATTATTGCTTGAATTGCCATTGTTTGTTAGACAGCCTTGTCATTGTTTGCTAGCAGCCAATCTTAATGTGCCACAGTAATTATGAAAAGGTGTAAGAGCAGCAGCAGCAGAGAATAATTAAGAGCTTCTTCTGGCTAATTCTAAACAAAACTCAGCTCCCACTTTTCACCACAGTTAAATAAAACTATTGTTCTGGAAATGATCTTTCCTCTCCTTTGCGGTGGATGCCAGTCCCTATTGTCCCTACTGACTATATTTCACTTATCATTGTGGGATGGTTTTGGCACCTAGGGAATGAATGCCTTTGGATAAAATGAAAATCCTGCAAATCAAAAGCCTCTTTGCATAAGGGGAAGATGAAGAAAGCAGAGAAGTTTTCAGATGTATGTTAGCTTGCTTTGTACATTAATTTTATCTTTGTTTCTGATGCCAAAGTGATTTTTGCCTTTTTACTTTTCTGTATTTGTGACCTTGCCAGTAGTTTTTCCCCAGCCAGAAAGACCAAAGTCATTGCAGAGCTCCAAGCCCTGGAGGGCACAAGGCCCCTCTCCTGTCTTGCTTCTTCCTGGGAACCAAGCCTGACAACAAGATCTTCAAGACACATTTTAGTCAACAAGTCCAACTAGTACCAAGGGTGGGGGGGCTTCAGAGAAGGGGCTTGACCTGGGGGGAATTGCATCCCCCCTTGTCCTCCGAATTGGTGCTTTTGATCAATGATGCTAATTTCCTAAAACCTAGAAGACTGTATTCAGCCGGGGGTTAGGGTTAGGGGTTAGGGTTAGGGGTTAGGGGTTAGGGTTTGGGTTAGGGTTAGGGTTAGGTTTAGGTTTAGGGTTAGGTTTAGGGGTTAGGGTTAGGGTTAGGGTTAGGGTTAGGGTTAGGGTTAGGGAAGGGTCCTTCCTTCCTTCCTTCTTTCCTGGAAGCCCAAGCCCTGGAATGACATCAGTGAGTAAACCTTTTGGTGCCCGCCTTGCCGTGCCAGTCTGACAGGGGTGTGCTTCAGAGCATCTTCTCAAAGTGTTAGTTTGACAGCAGGACATGTTCCTGCCAACGTATCCTGCAGATTTTGTCCTCAACCTTGGTGCCCAGGAAGAAGCAAGACAGGAGAGGGGTCTTGTGCCCCCTGGGGCTTGGAGCTCTGCAATGGCTTTGGTCTCTCGAGCTGGGCAAAAGGGTAGGCAAAAAACTGGCCAGGTTACAAAGAGCAAAAAGAAAGAAGGCAAAAATCCCTGCGGCGTCCCTCTGGCCCTCTGGGTTCCAGCAGCCTCCGTAGCTTGCCAGTGGTGCCCAGGCTTGCGCCGGCTTCCCTGGCGTCAAGAGCCCGTCTCCAGGCCTCCCTGAGGAGTCATGCTGCCACAGGGGAGCCTGGCTTCCAATCCAGTTCCACGGCGTCAACACAGCCAGTGTCTCCAGGGTGCCTGCCTGTGACGCGGTGACAACGCCACCGTGTCACAATGGCCCCTGGCATGGGCAAGCCCCAGGCTGCCACTTGGCCCTTGGCTGCAGGAGCGGCCGGCTGCCTGGCTGGGAGCTCTTGCCTGGCCGGCGGCTGGGGGAGAAGCGGCAGCGCCAGGGCGCATACAGTGCCGTGGCCTCTTCCTGGTGTGCCCACGAGGCCCGAGGCTGGCCCTGCTGCAGGCCTCTTGGCACGCAAGGCCCGCTGCTGTGAGGCCTTGGGTGTGCAGGTGACAGCAGTGTCGTGGCCTGGAGCACGGCTGCTCCAGGCCAGGGGCTGGGGAGTGGGGGCCACGTGGGGTGGGAAAGCGGCAGGGATGATCCCTTGGCCTGCACACTGTGCTGCAGCTGCCCGTGCCGCGGGAGACTGAGCCCCTGTGCGAGCGAGCGAAGGCAAGCAGCCCTCTCCAGCAAACAGCCGGGGCCCTGCCGCCCCCCCAGCTCCCTGCAAAGGCCAGCTTGGGCAGCTTGGAGGCCAAAAGACCAGCGGCACGCAGTCTGCCGCTCCGACTTGTGAGAGAGGTGAGGCAGAAATGTGCCATTTGGAGGGGGTGGGTGCCAGTGTCCTGCAGTCACAGCCACCCCGGGAGCAGAGCCGGAGTTGGGCGGAGCACAGGGGGCGGGAAAGCTGGGAGGGTGGGAAGGAGCAGGCTGCACAGCAAAGCCCCGCCCCCGCCAAGAGGGCAGAGTCATCGGGAAGTCTCTCCTGGAGGCGCTTGAAAGCCCAGCGGGGCGCTTCCCGATGTCAGTGGCGAGCCCGAGCACTGCCAGGTTCCCCGCACAAAGGCTGGCCCTGCTCAATCCCCTGCCGGCGACCCCCGCACCTGCAGCCCCCGTGGCCTGCCCGAGCCCTCCTTCGGTGCGCCGCCTCCCCCGAGCATCCCGCAGGGGCAGCGGCGCTTGCACGCAGCCCCGAAAAGGCTGCATTTCCAGGAGCTGAGCGCTCCCGGCAGGCGGCCACTGGAAAGGGACTTTGCATGGCCGCCACTTCTCGGCACCACGCCGAGCCCGCCCCGCTGCCGCTGCCGCTGCCGCTGCCGCTGCCGCTGCCGCTGCCGGGTCCGTGGCCCCGCTCCCGGGGTGCCCGTGTCCTCCAAGCGCCATTTGCGTTTTTGGCTTGGCCCCTGCTGGCCGCCGTAGGCCACTGCTACCGGTGGCGGCAGCGCCGGCCGGCAGCCACGTCTCTGTAGCCACGGCAACACCCTTGCTCTGCTCCGGGCCCGGCCGGGCCGAGCCGAGCCGAGCTTAGCTGGCGTCGGGGTCCCCTCCCCACCTCGGCCTCGTCCGCTTTGGCGGCTGCCAGGCAGCGGGGACAAGGACGGGCGGGGGGCGGCTTTCCACCAAGCCGGGACAGCAGCAGCTCTTGGGAGTCCCTCCCTTCTCATCCTCCTCCTCTTCCTCCACCTCCTCCTGCGCGGGGGAGTTTTGGGAGGCACGGGAGAGAGCGGCAGGGGCGGGGCAGGGAGGAGCGCCCCAAAGTGCCCCAAAGCTTGTCCACGTTTGGGGGGCTGGGGGAAGGTGGAGTCGGGACAGGGCCGTGTCCCAGCAGCAGCTCGGTGCCCAGGCAGGGCCGGCACTGCAGCCCAGTGAACCAAAGGTTCAGACCAAATTTGCCCCGCCCTGATGCCACAAGATGCCCGGAGATGGGCTGGGGGCAGGCAAAGGGGCTGGCTCAGCCTTGATTTTTTCCCCCTGTGTGCCACGAGAGAGCGCAAAATGCACCTGCATGCCGTGTGCTGAGGGGACTGTCCTGGAGCAGAGCCATTCCCTTAGCAAGCCGTGAGCCCCTGGCCAGCC
Source organism: Acanthiza pusilla (assembly GCA_036630365.1). Taxonomy (NCBI): domain Eukaryota; kingdom Metazoa; phylum Chordata; class Aves; order Passeriformes; family Acanthizidae; genus Acanthiza; species Acanthiza pusilla. The sequence continues at coordinate 80,471 of JAXCHO010000311.1, forward strand.
ACGGGTAGCGGGGCAGGGTCCTGCCAGCACCTCTGCAAGCCAGAAGAGACGAGCCCACCTGGAGCAGGTTGCTGCTAGCACCAATGATCCCGTGGGCTGCCACAAGGCTCTCCCGGCTTGTCAAAGGCGCCCCAGTGTCCCTGTGTTGCCTTTTTCAGCCTAGAAGTGAAAGTCGAGATCATTGGAGTCAAGGAGGTCCTGGAAAAGTGGATCTCTCTTGGAGCTCTAGGGGCAATTCTGGAAGAACAGCCCACCCCTGTCACAGGGCTGAAGACACTTGTCTAGGCTTTAGGAAATTAGCATCATTGACACCAAGCACCAGTTCAGAGGATGAGTGGTGATGCAATTCCCCCCCAGGTCAAGCCCCTTCCTCCTCTGCAGCCCCCCACCCTTGGTACTGAATGGACTTGTTGATGAAAATGAATCTGGAAGATTTTGTTGCCAGGAAGGTCCAAGACAGGAGAGGGGCCTTGTGCCCCCTGGGGCTTGCAGCTCTGCAATGGCTTTGGTCTCTAGCTGGCGAAAAGGGTAGGCAAAAGGACTGGCCAGGTTACAAATAGAGAGAAGAAAAAAGGCAAAAATCACTCCGGCATCCCTCTTTGTTTTAGAGACTAACTAAAGGCTCTACCACGCCTAGTCCCTACTCTGTAGTTAAGCCACGGCACCGCGTCATACGGCCGGCCACGATGCAAAGACTCCCTAGAGACGGCAGTAGTAGGAGCAGGTTGGTCTTTTTTCTTTCCCAGGCCTAGTTCGGTAACTGTGAAGTAGGCCTATTCAAGGTTCGGTGAGCTTATGGAAAGCTGCTTGATGTAGGATTTGAGTTGGCTTCCAAATTGGAACTAAATCCTTCTTCATTTGTTTTCACTTGGATTTCCATAAGAACAACAACTGCTGTTAGTAATGGTAAGGCTAGTAGGAAATGAAGTGCCCTTTTGTTAGGTCAGACTAGATGAGACAAATCATAGACTTCTTGTAAGGCCGAAATGGTGTGTGAAATTGGCTTTTCCAGACGTTCGATCATCTTTCATGTGATCAAACGTTCTGTTTGGAATGACAGCCTCGAGAGCATGGGCTTCATCTTTCACTGAGAGGGCCAAACTTACCAGACCTCACGGTTCCGTATTCGATCCCGTTTGGACAAGTGGTTCTTGCGAAGAGCCTTTGGATCCATTCTGGATGAAAGTTCCGCGCGGATTTGGGGGCTAAATCTGAGTCGGGGTTACCAGCTGTGCAGATAACAGGCACGGATAAGGGAAGCATTGAAATGGCCCCATATGGATTTGTATCCGCTTTTGTCTTCTAGCTGTTTCAGAAGCAGAGGTGTTCTTCACTCTGGAGCAGTGTACTGCGGGTCCTCTGGCCGTAACCTTGCCTTCAGTGAGGGTCATGGGGACTTGGAACGGTGCTCTGGACTTGGTTGGTAAAGTGCCGGTTTTCCCATGGAGCACAGGTTCAGTCTCCAGGCAGGAAGAGGTGGGCACGTGCGTGTGGAGAACATGACGAACGTGCAGAGTTTCGGCAAAGCGGAATTTCCAAGCCGTTCGATACCTTGGCGAGGTAAGCTACTTTCTCATCTCAGCATTTTTCATGCCTTAGACTTCACTTGCTATGGCCTGCCATGCAATATTTCCTAAATATTTCCTGCTGTTGTCTCTCTCCACCTCGGTTGTACACAGACTCTCTGGGGGGCTTGAGGCAAGGCCTAAAACTATGTCTTGGATGTTTTTGACCACTTGGAGTCCTCTGTGTTTTGAGGCTTCCATTGACACATTCAGCCTAAGCATATCCCTTTCTTTCTCTCCTTCTTTCTCTCTCTCTTTATCTCTCTCTTTCTCCCTCTCTCACTTTCTCTCTCAGTCTTTCTCTCCTTCTTTCATTCTTTTCTTTCTCTCTCACTTTCTCTCCCTCCCTCCCTCCCTCCCTCCCTCCCTCCCTCCCTCCCTCCCTCTCTCCCTCCCTCCCTCCCTCCCTCCCTCCCTCCCTCCCTCCCTCCCTCCCTCCCTCCCTCCCTCCCTCCCTCCCTCCTTCCCTTCCTTCCTTCCTCCCTCCCTCCCTCCTTCCCTTCCTTCCTTCCTTCCTTCCTTCCTTCCTTCCTTCCTTCCTTCCTTCCTTCCTTCCTTCCTTCCTTCCTTCCTTCCTTCCTTCCTTCCTTCCTTCCTTCCTTCCTTCCTTCCTTCCTTCCTTCCTTCCTTCCTTCCTTCCTTCCTTCCTTCCTTCCTTCCTTCCTTCCTTCCTTCCTTCCTTCCTTCCTTTCCCTGGAGCAAGTAGGGAATTTCCACATCTCAAGCAATTCTCAAAACTTGACAACCTTTTCCCATCACTGGGGGACCAAGGCGAAAGGAAGCCCAAGCCCTGAAATGACATCAGTGAGCAAACCTTTTGGTGCCCGCCTTGCCGTGCCAGTGTGACAGGGTTGAGCTTCAGAGCATCTCCTCAAAGTGTTAGTTTGACAGCAGGACGTGTTCCTGCCAACGTATCCTGCAGATTTTGTCCTCAACCTTGGTGCCCAGGAAGAAGCAAGAGAGGAGAGGGGTCTTGTGCCCCCTGGGGCTTGGAGCTCTGCAATGGCTTTGGTCTCTCGAGCTGGGCAAAAGGGTAGGCAAAAAACTGGCCAGGTTACAAAGAGCAAAAAGAAAGAAGGCAAAAATCCCTGCGGCGTCCCTCTGGCCCTCTGGGTTCCAGCAGCCTCCGTAGCTTGCCAGTGGTGCCCAGGCTTGCGCCGGCTTCCCTGGCGTCAAGAGCCCGTCTCCAGGCCTCCCTGAGGAGTCGTGCTGCCACAGGGGAGCCTGGCTTCCAATCCAGTTCCACGGCGTCAACACAGCCAGCGTCTCCAGGGTGCCTGCCTGTGATGCGGTGACAACGCCGCCGTGTCACAATGGCTCCTGGCATGGGCAAGCCCCAGGCTGCCACTTGGCCCTTGGCTGCAGGAGCGGCTGGCTGCCTGGCTGGGAGCTCCTGCCTGGCCGGCGGCTGGGGGAGAAGCGGCAGCGCCAGGGCGCATACAGTGCCGTGGCCCCTTCCTGGTGTGCCCACGAGGCCCGAGGCTGGCCCTGCTGCAGGCCTCTTGGCACGCAAGGCCCGCTGCTGTGAGGCCTTGGGTGTGCAGGTGACAGCGGTATCGTGGCCTGGAGCACGGCTGCTCCAGGACGGGGGGTGGGGAGTGGGGGCCACGTGGGGTGGGAAAGTGGCAGGGATGATCCCTTGGCCTGCACACTGTGCTGCAGCTGCCTGTGCCGCGGGAGACTGAGCCCCTGTGCGAGCGAGCGAAGGCAGGCAGCCCTCTCCAGCAAACAGCCGGGGCCCTGCCGCCCCCCCAGCTCCCTGCAAAGGCCAGCTTGGGCAGCTTGGAGGCCAAAAGGCCAGCGGCACGCAGTCTGCCGCTCCGACTTGTGAGAGAGGTGAGGCAGAAATGTGCCATTTGGAGGGGGTGGGTGCCCGTGTCCTGCAGTCACAGCCACCCCGGGAGCAGAGCCGGAGTTGGGCGGAGCACAGGGGGCGGGAAAGCTGGGGGGGTGGGAAGGAGCAGGCTGCGCAGCAAAGCCCCGCCCCCGCCAAGAGGGCAGAGTCATCGGGAAGTCTCTCCTGGAGGCGCTTGAAAGCCCAGCGGGGCGCTTCCCGATGTCAGTGGCGAGCCCGAGCACTGCCAGGTTCCCCGCACAAAGGCTGGCCCTGCTCAATCCCCTGCCGGCGACCCCCGCACCTGCAGCCCCCGTGGCCTGCCCGAGCCCTCCCTCGGCGCACCGCCTTCCCCGAGCATCCCGCAGGGGCAGCGGCGCTTGCGCGCAGCCCCGAAAAGGCTGCACTTCCAGGCGCTGAGCGCTCCCGGCAGGCGGCCACTGGAAAGGGACTTTGCATGGCCGGCACTTCTCGGCGCCACGCCGAGCCCGCCCCGCTGCCGCTGCCGCTGCCGCTGCCGCTGCCGCTGCCGCTGCCGCTGCCGCTGCTGCTGCCGGGTCCGTGGCCCCGCTCCCGGGGTGCCCGTGTCCTCCAAGCGCCATTTGCGTTTTTGGCTTGGCCCCTGCTGGCCGCCGTAGGCCACTGCTACCGGCGGCGGCAGCGCCGGCCGGCAGCCACGTCTCTGTAGCCACGGCAACACCCTTGCTCCGCTCCGGGCCCGGCCGGGCCGAGCCGAGCCGAGCTTAGCTGGCATCGGGGTCCCCTCCCCACCTCGGCCTCGTCCACTTTGGCGGCTGCCAGGCAGCGGGGACAAGGACGGGCGGGGGGCGGCTTTCCACCAAGCCGGGACAGCAGCAGCTCTTGGGAGTCCCTCCCTTCTCATCCTCCTCCTCTTCCTCCACCTCCTCCTGCGCGGGGGAGTTTTGGGAGGCACGGGAGAGAGCGGCAGGGGCGGGGCAGGGAGGAGCGCCCCAAAGTGCCCCAAAGCTTGTCCACGTTTGGGGGGCTGGGGGAAGGTGGAGTCGGGACAGGGCCATGTCCCAGCAGCAGCTCGGTGCCCAGGCAGGGCCGGCACTGCAGCCGAGTGAACCAAAGGTTCCGACCAAATTTGCCCCGCCCTGATGCCACAAGATGCCCGGAGATGGGCTGGGGGCAGGCAAAGGGGCTGGCTCAGCCTTGATTTTTTCCCCCTGTGTGCCACGAGAGAGCGCAAAATGCACCTGCATGCCGTGTGCTGAGGGGGCTGTCCTGGAGCAGAGCCATTCCCCTGGTAAGCCGTGAGCCCCTGGCCAGGCACGGGTAGCGGGGCAGGGTCCTGCCAGCACCTCTGCAAGCCAGAAGAGACGAGCCCACCTGGAGCAGGTTGCTGCTAGCACCAATGATCCCGTGGGCTGCCACAAGGCTCTCCCGGATTGTCAAAGGCGCCCCAGTGTCCCTGTGTTGCCTTTTTCAGCCTAGAAGTGAAAGTTGAGATCATTGGAGTCAAGGAGGTCCTGGAAAAGTGGATCTCTCTTGGAGTTCTAGGGGCAATTCTGGAAGAAGAGCCCACCCCTGTCACAGGGCTGAAGACACTTGTCTAGGCTTTAGGAAATTAGCATCATTGACACCAAGCACCAGTTCAGAGGATGAGTGGTGATGCAATTCCCCCCCAGGTCAAGCCCCTTCCTCCTCTGCAGCCCCCTACCCTTGGTACTGATTGGACTTGTTGATGAAAATGAATCTGGAAGATTTTGTTGCCAGGAAGGTCCAAGACAGGAGAGGGGCCTTGTGCCCCCTGGGGCTTGCAGCTCTGCAATGGCTTTGGTCTCTAGCTGGCAAAAAGGGTAGGCAAAAGGACTGGCCAGGTTACAAATAGAGAGAAGAAAAAAGGCAAAAATCACTCCGGCATCCCTCTTTGTTTTAGAGACTAACTAAAGGCTCTACCACGCCTAGTCCCTACTCTGTAGTTAAGCCACGGCACCGCGTCATACGGCCGGCCACGATGCAAAGACTCCCTAGAGACGGCAGTAGTAGGAGCAGGTTGGTCTTTTTTCTTTCCCAGGCCTAGTTCGGTAACTGTGAAGTAGGCCTATTCAAGGTTCGGTGAGCTTATGGAAAGCTGCTTGATGTAGGATTTGAGTTGGCTTCCAAATTGGAACTAAATCCTTCTTCATTTGTTTTCACTTGGATTTCCATAAGAACAACAACTGCTGTTAGTAATGGTAAGGCTAGTAGGAAATGAAGTGCCCTTTTGTTAGGTCAGACTAGATGAGACAAATCATAGACTTCTTGTAAGGCCGAAATGGTGTGTGAAATTGGCTTTTCCAGACGTTCGATCATCTTTCATGTGATCAAACTTTCTGTTTGGAATGACAGCCTCGAGAGCATGGGCTTCATCTTTCACTGAGAGGGCCAAACTTACCAGACCTCACGGTTCCGTATTCGATCCCGTTTGGACAAGTGGTTCTTGCGAAGAGCCTTTGGATCCATTCTGGATGAAAGTTCCGCGCGGATTTGGGGGCTAAATCTGAGTCGGGGTTACCAGCTGTGCAGATAACAGGCACGGATAAGGGAAGCATTGAAATGGCCCCATATGGATTTGTATCCGCTTTTGTCTTCTAGCTGTTTCAGAAGCAGAGGTGTTCTTCACTCTGGAGCAGTGTACTGCGGGTCCTCTGGCCGTAACCTTGCCTTCAGTGAGGGTCATGGGGACTTGGAACGGTGCTCTGGACTTGGTTGGTAAAGTGCCGGTTTTCCCATGGAGCACAGGTTCAGTCTCCAGGCAGGAAGAGGTGGGCACGTGCGTGTGGAGAACATGACGAACGTGCAGAGTTTCGGCAAAGCGGAATTTCCAAGCCGTTCGATACCTTGGCGAGGTAAGCTACTTTCTCATCTCAGCATTTTTCATGCCTTAGACTTCACTTGCTATGGCCTGCCATGCAATATTTCCTAAATATTTCCTGCTGTTGTCTCTCTCCACCTCGGTTGTACACAGACTCTCTGGGGGGCTTGAGGCAAGGCCTAAATCTATGTCTTGGATGTTTTTGACCACTTGGAGTCCTCTGTGTTTTGAGGCTTCCATTGACACATTCAGCCTAAGCATATCCCTTTCTTTCTCTCCTTCTTTCTCTCTCTCTTTATCTCTCTCTTTCTCCCTCTCTCACTTTCTCTCTCAGTCTTTCTCTCCTTCTTTCATTCTTTTCTTTCTCTCTCACTTTCTCTCCCTCCCTCCCTCCCTCCCTCCCTCCCTCCCTCCCTCCCTCCCTCCCTCCCTCCCTCCCTCCCTCCCTCCCTCCCTCCCTCCCTCCCTCCCTCCCTCCCTCCCTCCCTCCCTCCCTCCCTCCCTCCCTCCCTCCCTCCCTCCCTCCCTCCCTCCCTCCCTCCCTCCCTCCCTCCCTCCCTCCCTCCCTCCTTCCCTTCCTTCCTTCCTTCCTTCCTTCCTTCCTTCCTTCCTTCCTTCCTTCCTTCCTTCCTTCCTTCCTTCCTTCCTTCCTTCCTTCCTTCCTTCCTTCCTTCCTTCCTTCCTTTCCCTGGAGCAAGTAGGGAATTTCCACATCTCAAGCAATTCTCAAAACTTGACAACCTTTTCCCATCACTGGGGGACCAAGGCCAAAGGAAGCCCAAGCCCTGAAATGACATCAGTGAGCAAACCTTTTGGTGCCCGCCTTGCCGTGCCAGTGTGACAGGGTTGAGCTTCAGAGCATCTCCTCAAAGTGTTAGTTTGACAGCAGGACGTGTTCCTGCCAACGTATCCTGCAGATTTTGTCCTCAACCTTGGTGCCCAGGAAGAAGCAAGAGAGGAGAGGGGTCTTGTGCCCCCTGGGGCTTGGAGCTCTGCAATGGCTTTGGTCTCTCGAGCTGGGCAAAAGGGTAGGCAAAAAACTGGCCAGGTTACAAAGAGCAAAAAGAAAGAAGGCAAAAATCCCTGCGGCGTCCCTCTGGCCCTCTGGGTTCCAGCAGCCTCCGTAGCTTGCCAGTGGTGCCCAGGCTTGCGCCGGCTTCCCTGGCGTCAAGAGCCCATCTCCAGGCCTCCCTGAGGAGTCGTGCTGCCACAGGGGAGCCTGGCTTCCAATCCAGTTCCACAGCGTCAACACAGCCAGCGTCTCCAGGGTGCCTGCCTGTGATGCGGTGACAACGCCGCCGTGTCACAATGGCTCCTGGCATGGGCAAGCCCCAGGCTGCCACTTGGCCCTTGGCTGCAGGAGCGGCTGGCTGCCTGGCTGGGAGCTCCTGGCTGGCCGGCGGCTGGGGGAGAAGCGGCAGCGCCAGGGCGCATACAGTGCCGTGGCCCCTTCCTGGTGTGCCCACGAGGCCCGAGGCTGGCCCTGCTGCAGGCCTCTTGGCACGCAAGGCCCGCTGCTGTGAGGCCTTGGGTGTGCAGGTGACAGCGGTATCGTGGCCTGGAGCACGGCTGCTCCAGGCCGGGGGGTGGGGAGTGGGGGCCACGTGGGGTGGGAAAGTGGCAGGGATGATCCCTTGGCCTGCACACTGTGCTGCAGCTGCCCGTGCCGCGGGAGACTGAGCCCCTGTGCGAGCGAGCGAAGGCAGGCAGCCCTCTCCAGCAAACAGCCGGGGCCCTGCCGCCCCCCCAGCTCCCTGCAAAGGCCAGCTTGGGCAGCTTGGAGGCCAAAAGGCCAGCGGCACGCAGTCTGCCGCTCCGACTTGTGAGAGAGGTGAGGCAGAAATGTGCCATTTGGAGGGGGTGGGTGCCCGTGTCCTGCAGTCACAGCCACCCCGGGAGCAGAGCCGGAGTTGGGCGGAGCACAGGGGGCGGGAAAGCTGGGGGGGTGGGAAGGAGCAGGCTGCGCAGCAAAGCCCCGCCCCCGCCAAGAGGGCAGAGTCATCGGGAAGTCTCTCCTGGAGGCGCTTGAAAGCCCAGCGGGGCGCTTCCCGATGTCAGTGGCGAGCCCGAGCACTGCCAGGTTCCCCGCACAAAGGCTGGCCCTGCTCAATCCCCTGCCGGCGACCCCCGCACCTGCAGCCCCCGTGGCCTGCCCGAGCCCTCCCTCGGCGCACCGCCTTCCCCGAGCATCCCGCAGGGGCAGCGGCGCTTGCGCGCAGCCCCGAAAAGGCTGCACTTCCAGGCGCTGAGCGCTCCCGGCAGGCGGCCACTGGAAAGGGACTTTGCATGGCCGGCACTTCTCGGCGCCACGCCGAGCCCGCCCCGCTGCCGCTGCCGCTGCCGCTGCTGCTGCCGCTGCCGCTGCCGCTGCCGCTGCCGCTGCCGCTGCCGCTGCCGCTGCCGGGTCCGTGGCCCCGCTCCCGGGGTGCCCGTGTCCTCCAAGCGCCATTTGCGTTTTTGGCTTGGCCCCTGCTGGCCGCCGTAGGCCACTGCTACCGGCGGCGGCAGCGCCGGCCGGCAGCCACGTCTCTGTAGCCACGGCAACACCCTTGCTCCGCTCCGGGCCCGGCCGGGCCGAGCTGAGCCGAGCTTAGCTGGCATCGGGGTCCCCTCCCCACCTCGGCCTCGTCCGCTTTGGCGGCTGCCAGGCAGCGGGGACAAGGACGGGCGGGGGGCGGCTTTCCACCAAGCCGGGACAGCAGCAGCTCTTGGGAGTCCCTCCCTTCTCATCCTCCTCCTCTTCCTCCACCTCCTCCTGCACAGGGGAGTTTTGGGAGGCACGGGAGAGAGCGGCAGGGGCGGGGCAGGGAGGAGCGCCCTAAAGTGCCCCAAAGCTTGTCCACGTTTGGGGGGCTGGGGGAAGGTGGAGTCGGGACAGGGCCATGTCCCAGCAGCAGCTCGGTGCCCAGGCAGGGCCGGCACTGCAGCCCAGTGAACCAAAGGTTCCGACCAAATTTGCCCCGCCCTGATGCCACAAGATGCCCGGAGATGGGCTGGGGGCAGGCAAAGGGGCTGGCTCAGCCTTGATTTTTTCCCCCTGTGTGCCACGAGAGAGCGCAAAATGCACCTGCATGCCGTGTGCTGAGGGGGCTGTCCTGGAGCAGAGCCATTCCCCTGGTAAGCCGTGAGCCCCTGGCCAGGCATGGGTAGCGGGGCAGGGTCCTGCCAGCACCTCTGCAAGCCAGAAGAGACGAGCCCACCTGGAGCAGGTTGCTGCTAGCACCAATGATCCCGTGGGCTGCCACAAGGCTCTCCCGGCTTGTCAAAGGCGCCCCAGTGTTCCTGTGTTGCCTTTTTCAGCCTAGAAGTGAAAGTTGAGATCATTGGAGTCAAGGAGGTCCTGGAAAAGTGGATCTCTCTTGGAGCTCTAGGGGCAATTCTGGAAGAACAGCCCACCCCTGTCACAGGGCTGAAGACACTTGTCTAGGCTTTAGGAAATTAGCATCATTGACACCAAGCACCAGTTCAGAGGATGAGTGGTGATGCAATTCCCCCCCAGGTCAAGCCCCTTCCTCCTCTGCAGCCCCCTACCCTTGGTACTGATTGGACTTGTTGATGAAAATGAATCTGGAAGATTTTGTTGCCAGGAAGGTCCAAGACAGGAGAGGGGCCTTGTGCCCCCTGGGGCTTGCAGCTCTGCAATGGCTTTGGTCTCTAGCTGGCAAAAAGGGTAGGCAAAAGGACTGGCCAGGTTACAAATAGAGAGAAGAAAAAAGGCAAAAATCACTCCGGCATCCCTCTTTGTTTTAGAGACTAACTAAAGGCTCTACCACGCCTAGTCCCTACTCTGTAGTTAAGCCACGGCACCGCGTCATACGGCCGGCCACGATGCAAAGACTCCCTAGAGACGGCAGTAGTAGGAGCAGGTTGGTCTTTTTTCTTTCCCAGGCCTAGTTCGGTAACTGTGAAGTAGGCCTATTCAAGGTTCGGTGAGCTTATGGAAAGCTGCTTGATGTAGGATTTGAGTTGGCTTCCAAATTGGAACTAAATCCTTCTTCATTTGTTTTCACTTGGATTTCCATAAGAACAACAACTGCTGTTAGTAATGGTAAGGCTAGTAGGAAATGAAGTGCCCTTTTGTTAGGTCAGACTAGATGAGACAAATCATAGACTTCTTGTAAGGCCGAAATGGTGTGTGAAATTGGCTTTTCCAGACGTTCGATCATCTTTCATGTGATCAAACGTTCTGTTTGGAATGACAGCCTCGAGAGCATGGGCTTCATCTTTCACTGAGAGGGCCAAACTTACCAGACCTCACGGTTCCGTATTCGATCCCGTTTGGACAAGTGGTTCTTGCGAAGAGCCTTTGGATCCATTCTGGATGAAAGTTCCGCGCGGATTTGGGGGCTAAATCTGAGTCGGGGTTACCAGCTGTGCAGATAACAGGCACGGATAAGGGAAGCATTGAAATGGCCCCATATGGATTTGTATCCGCTTTTGTCTTCTAGCTGTTTCAGAAGCAGAGGTGTTCTTCACTCTGGAGCAGTGTACTGCGGGTCCTCTGGCCGTAACCTTGCCTTCAGTGAGGGTCATGGGGACTTGGAACGGTGCTCTGGACTTGGTTGGTAAAGTGCCGGTTTTCCCATGGAGCACAGGTTCAGTCTCCAGGCAGGAAGAGGTGGGCACGTGCGTGTGGAGAACATGACGAACGTGCAGAGTTTCGGCAAAGCGGAATTTCCAAGCCGTTCGATACCTTGGCGAGGTAAGCTACTTTCTCATCTCAGCATTTTTCATGCCTTAGACTTCACTTGCTATGGCCTGCCATGCAATATTTCCTAAATATTTCCTGCTGTTGTCTCTCTCCACCTCGGTTGTACACAGACTCTCTGGGGGGCTTGAGGCAAGGCCTAAATCTATGTCTTGGATGTTTTTGACCACTTGGAGTCCTCTGTGTTTTGAGGCTTCCATTGACACATTCAGCCTAAGCATATCCCTTTCTTTCTCTCCTTCTTTCTCTCTCTCTTTATCTCTCTCTTTCTCCCTCTCTCACTTTCTCTCTCAGTCTTTCTCTCCTTCTTTCATTCTTTTCTTTCTCTCTCACTTTCTCTCCCTCCCTCCCTCCCTCCATCCCTTTCTCCATCCTTCCCTCCCTCCCTCCCTCCCTCCCTCCCTCCCTCCCTCCCTCCCTCCCTCCCTCCCTCCCTCCCTCCCTCCCTCCCTCCCTCCCTCCCTCCATCCCTTTCTCCATCCTTCCCTCCCTCCCTCCCTCCCTCCCTCCCTCCCTCCCTCCCTCCCTCCCTTCCTTCCTTCCTTCCTTCCTTCCTTCCTTCCTTCCTTCCTTCCTTCCTTCCTTCCTTCCTTCCTTCCTTCCTTCCTTCCTTCCTTCCTTCCTTCCTTCCTTCCTTCCTTCCTTCCTTCCTTCCTTCCTTCCTTCCTTCCTTCCTTTCTTTCCCTGGAGCAAGTAGGGAATTTCCACATCTCAAGCAATTCTCAAAACTTGACAACCTTTTCCCATCACTGGGGGACCAAGGCCAAAGGAAGCCCAAGCCCTGAAATGACATCAGTGAGTAAACCTTTTGGTGCCCGCCTTGCCGTGCCAGTGTGACAGGGGTGAGCTTCAGAGCATCTCCTCAAAGTGTTAGTTTGACAGCAGGACGTGTTTCTTCCAACGTATCCTGCAGATTTTGTCCTCAACCTTGGTGCCCAGGAAGAAGCAAGAGAGGAGAGGGGTCTTGTGCCCCCTGGGGCTTGGAGCTCTGCAATGGCTTTGGTCTCTCGAGCTTGGCAAAAGGGTAGGCAAAAAACTGGCCAGGTTACAAAGAGCAAAAAGAAAGAAGGCAAAAATCCCTGCGGCGTCCCCCTGGCCCTCTGGGTTCCAGCAGCCTCCGTAGCTTGCCAGTGGTGCCCAGGCTTGCGCCGGCTTCCCTGGCGTCAAGAGCCCGTCTCCAGGCCTCCCTGAGGAGTCGTGCTGCCACAGGGGAGCCTGGCTTCCAATCCAGTTCCACGGCGTCAACACAGCCAGCGTCTCCAGGGTGCCTGCCTGTGATGCGGTGACAACGCCGCCGTGTCACAATGGCCCCTGGCATGGGCAAGCCCCAGGCTGCCACTTGGCCCTTGGCTGCAGGAGCGGCTGGCTGCCTGGCTGGGAGCTCCTGCCTGGCCGGCGGCTGGGGGAGAAGCGGCAGCGCCAGGGCGCATACAGTGCCGTGGCCCCTTCCTGGTGTGCCCACGAGGCCCGAGGCTGGCCCTGCTGCAGGCCTCTTGGCACGCAAGGCCCGCTGCTGTGAGGCCTTGGGTGTGCAGGTGACAGCGGTGTCGTGGCCTGGAGCACGGCTGCTCCAGGCCGGGGGGTGGGGAGTGGGGGCCACGTGGGGTGGGAAAGTGGCAGGGATGATCCCTTGGCCTGCACACTGTGCTGCAGCTGCCCGTGCCGCGGGAGACTGAGCCCCTGTGCGAGCGAGCGAAGGCAGGCAGCCCTCTCCAGCAAACAGCCGGGGCCCTGCCGCCCCCCCAGCTCCCTGCAAAGGCCAGCTTGGGCAGCTTGGAGGCCAAAAGGCCAGCGGCACGCAGTCTGCCGCTCCGACTTGTGAGAGAGGTGAGGCAGAAATGTGCCATTTGGAGGGGGTGGGTGCCCGTGTCCTGCAGTCACAGCCACCCCGGGAGCAGAGCCGGAGTTGAGCGGAGCACAGGGGACGGGAAAGCTGGGGGGGTGGGAAGGAGCAGGCTGCGCAGCAAAGCCCCGCCCCCGCCAAGAGGGCAGAGTCATCGGGAAGTCTCTCCTGGAGGCGCTTGAAAGCCCAGCGGGGCGCTTCCCGATGTCAGTGGCGAGCCCGAGCACTGCCAGGTTCCCCGCACAAAGGCTGGCCCTGCTCAATCCCCTGCCGGCGACCCCCGCACCTGCAGCCCCCGTGGCCTGCCCGAGCCCTCCCTCGGCGCACCGCCTTCCCCGAGCATCCCGCAGGGGCAGCGGCGCTTGCGCGCAGCCCCGAAAAGGCAACATTTCCAGGCGATGAGCGCTCCCGGCAGGCGGCCACTGGAAAGGGACTTTGCAGGACCGGCACTTCTCGGCGCCACGCCGAGCCCGCCCCTCTGCCGCTGCCGCTGCCGCTGCCGCTGCCGCTGCCGGGTCCGTGGCCCCGCTCCCAGGGTGCCCGTGTCCTCCAAGCGCCATTTGCGTTTTTGGCTTGGCCCCTGCTGGCCGCCGTAGGCCACTGCTACCGGCGGCAGCAGCTCTGGCCGGCAGCCACGTCTCTGTAGCCACGGCAACACCCTTGCTCCGCTCCGGGCCCGGCCGGGCCGAGCCGAGCCAAGCTTAGCTGGCATCGGGGTCCCCTCCCCACCTCGGCCTCGTCCGCTTTGGCGGCTGCCAGGCAGCAGGGACAAGGACGGGCGGGGGGCGGCTTTCCACCAAGCCGGGACAGCAGCAGCTCTTGGGAGTCCCTCCCTTCTCATCCTCCTCCTCTTCCTCCACCTCCTCCTGCGCGGGGGAGTTTTGGGAGGCACGGGAGAGAGCGGCAGGGGCGGGGCAGGGAGGAGCGCCCCAAAGTGCCCCAAAGCTTGTCCACGTTTGGGGGGCTGGGGGAAGGTGGAGTCGGGACAGGGCCATGTCCCAGCAGCAGCTCGGTGCCCAGGCAGGGCCGGCACTGCAGCCCAGTGAACCAAAGGTTCCGACCAAATTTGCCCCGCCCTGATGCCACAAGATGCCCGGAGATGGGCTGGGGGCAGGCAAAGGGGCTGGCTCAGCCTTGATTTTTTCCCCCTGTGTGCCACGAGAGAGCGCAAAATGCACCTGCATGCCGTGTGCTGAGGGGGCTGTCCTGGAGCAGAGCCATTCCCCTGGTAAGCCGTGAGCCCCTGGCCAGGCACGGGTAGCGGGGCAGGGTCCTGCCAGCACCTCTGCAAGCCAGAAGAGACGAGCCCACCTGGAGCAGGTTGCTGCTAGCACCAATGATCCCGTGGGCTGCCACAAGGCTCTCCCGGCTTGTCAAAGGCGCCCCAGTGTTCCTGTGTTGCCTTTTTCAGCCTAGAAGTGAAAGTTGAGATCATTGGAGTCAAGGAGGTCCTGGAAAAGTGGATCTCTCTTGGAGCTCTAGGGGCAATTCTGGAAGAAGAGCCCACCCCTGTCACAGGGCTGAAGACACTTGTCTAGGCTTTAGGAAATTAGCATCATTGACACCAAGCACCAGTTCAGAGGATGAGTGGTGATGCAATTCCCCCCCAGGTCAAGCCCCTTCCTCCTCTGCAGCCGCCCACCCTTGGTACTGATTGGACTTGTTGATGAAAATGAATCTGGAAGATTTTGTTGCCAGGAAGGTCCAAGACAGGAGAGGGGCCTTGTGCCCCCTGGGGCTTGCAGCTCTGCAATGGCTTTGGTCTCTAGCTGGCGAAAAGGGTAGGCAAAAGGACTGGCCAGGTTACAAATAGAGAGAAGAAAAAAGGCAAAAATCACTCCGGCATCCCTCTTTGTTTTAGAGACTAACTAAAGGCTCTACCACGCCTAGTCCCTACTCTGTAGTTAAGCCACGGCACCGCGTCATACGGCCGGCCACGATGCAAAGACTCCCTAGAGACGGCAGTAGTAGGAGCAGGTTGGTCTTTTTTCTTTCCCAGGCCTAGTTCGGTAACTGTGAAGTAGGCCTATTCAAGGTTCGGTGAGCTTATGGAAAGCTGCTTGATGTAGGATTTGAGTTGGCTTCCAAATTGGAACTAAATCCTTCTTCATTTGTTTTCACTTGGATTTCCATAAGAACAACAACTGCTGTTAGTAATGGTAAGGCTAGTAGGAAATGAAGTGCCCTTTTGTTAGGTCAGAGTAGATGAGACAAATCATAGACTTCTTGTAAGGCCGATATGGTGTGTGAAATTGGCTTTTCAAGACGTTCGATCATTTTTCATGTGATCCAACGTTCTGTTTGGAATGACAGCCTCGAGAGCATGGGCTTCATCTTTCACTGAGAGGGCCAAACTTACCAGACCACACGGTTCCGTATTCGATCCCGTTTGGACAAGTGGTTCTTGCGAAGAGCCTTTGGATCCATTCTGGATGAAAGTTCCGCGCGGATTTGGGGGCTAAATCTGAGTCGGGGTTACCAGCTGTGCAGATAACAGGCACGGATAAGGGAAGCATTGAAATGGCCCCATATGGATTTGTATCCGCTTTTGTCTTCTAGCTGTTTCAGAAGCAGAGGTGTTCTTCACTCTGGAGCAGTGTACTGCGGGTCCTCTGGCCGTAACCTTGCCTTCAGTGAGGGTCATGGGGACTTGGAACGGTGCTCTGGACTTGGTTGGTAAAGTGCCGGTTTTCCCATGGAGCACAGGTTCAGTCTCCAGGCAGGAAGAGGTGGGCACGTGCGTGTGGAGAACATGACGAACGTGCAGAGTTTCAGCAAAGCGGAATTTCCAAGCCGTTCGATACCTTGGCGAGGTAAGCTGCTTTCTCATCTCAGCATTTTTCTTGCCTTAGACTTCACTCGCTATGGCCTGCCGTGCAATATTTCCTAAATATTTCCTGCTGTTGCCTCTCTCCACCTCGGTTGTACACAGACTCTCTGGAAGGCTTGAGGCAAGGCCTAAACCTATGTCTTGGATGTTTTTGACCACTTGGAGTCCTCTGTGTTTTGAGGCTTCCATTGACACATTCAGCCTAGGCATATCCCTCTCTTTCTCTCCTTCTTTCTCTCTCTCTTTCTCTCTCTTTCTCACTCTCTCACTTTCTCTCTCAGTCTTTCTCTCCTTTCATTCTTTTCTTTCTCTCTCACTTTCTCTCCCACCCTCCCTTCCCTTCCCTTCCCTTCCCTTCCCTTCCCTTCCCTTCCCTTCCCTTCCCTTCCCTTCCCTTCCCTTCCCTTCCCTTCCCTTCCCTTCCCTTCCCTTCCCTTCCCTTCCCTTCCCTTCCCTTCCCTTCCCTTCCCTTCCCTTCCCTTCCCTTCCCTTCCCTTCCCTTCCCTTCCCTTCCCTTCCCTTCCCTTCCCTTCCCTTCCCTTCCCTTCCCTTCCCTTCCCTTCCCTTCCCTTCCCTTCCCTTCCCTTCCCTTCCCTTCCCTTCCCTTCCCTTCCCTTCCCTTCCCTTCCCTTCCCTTCCCTTCCCTTCCCTTCCCTTCCCTTCCCTTCCCTTCCCTTCCCTTCCCTTCCCTTCCCTTCCCTTCCCTTCCCTTCCCTTCCCTTCCCTTCCCTTCCCTTCCCTTCCCTTCCCTTCCCTTCCCTTCCCTTCCCTTCCCTTCCCTTCCCTTCCCTTCCCTTCCCTTCCCTTCCCTTCCCTTCCCTTCCCTTCCCTTCCCTTCCCTTCCCTTCCCTTCCCTTCCCTTCCCTCCTTCCCTCCTTCCCTCCTTCCCTCCTTCCCTCCTTCCCTCCTTCCTTCCTTCCTTCCTTCCTTCCTTCCTTCCTTCCTTCCTTCCTTCCTTCCTTCCTTCCTTCCTTCCTTCCTTCCTTCCTTCCTTCCTTCCTTCCTTCCTTCCTTCCTTCCTTCCTTCCTTCCTTCCTTCCTTCCTTCCTTCCTTCCTTCCTTCCTTCCTTCCTTCCTTTCCTCCCTTCCTCCCTTCCTCCCTTCCTCCCTTCCTCCCTTCCTCCCTTCCTCCCTTCCTCCCTTCCTCCCTTCCCTTCCTTCCTTTCCTTCCTTTCCTTCTTTCCTTCTTTCCTTCCTTCTTTCCTGCTTTCTCGCTTTCTCGCTTTCTCGCTTTCTCGCTTTCTCGCTTTCTCGCTTTCTCGCTTTCTATCTTTCTTTCTTTCTTTCTTTCTTTCTTTCTTTCTTTACCCACCTCCCATCACTGGGGGACCTAGGCCAAAGGAAGCCCAAGCCCTGTAATGACATCAGTGAGTAAACCTTTTGCTGCCCGCCTTGCCGTGCCACTGTGACAGGGGTGAGCTTCAGAGCATCTCATCAAAGTGTTAGTTTGACAGCAGGACGTGTTCCTGCCAACGTGTCCTGCAGATTTTGTCCTCAACCTTGGTGCCCAGGAAGAAGCAAGACAGGAGAGGGGTCTTGTGCCCCCTGGGGCTTGGAGCTCTGCAATGGCTTTGGTCTCTCGAGCTTGGCAAAAGGGTAGGCAAAAGAACTGGCCACGTTACAAAGAGCAAAAAGAAAGAAGGCAAAAATCCCTGTGGCATCCCTCTGGCCCTCTGGGTTCCAGCAGCCTCCGTAGCTTGCCAGTGGTGCCCAGGCTTGCGCCGGCTTCCCTGGCGTCAAGAGCCCGTCTCCAGGCCTCCCTGAGGAGTCGTGCTGCCACAGGGGAGCCTGGCTTCCAATCCAGTTCCACGGCGTCAACACAGCCAGCGTCTCCAGGGTGCCTGCCTGTGATGCGGTGACAACGCCGCCGTGTCACAATGGCCCCTGGCATGGGCAAGCCCCAGGCTGCCACTTGGCCCTTGGCTGCAGGAGCGGCTGGCTGCCTGGCTGGGAGCTCCTGCCTGGCCGGCGGCTGGGGGAGAAGCGGCAGCGCCAGGGCGCATACAGTGCCGTGGCCCCTTCCTGGTGTGCCCACGAGGCCCGAGGCTGGCCCTGCTGCAGGCCTCTTGGCACGCAAGGCCCGCTGCTGTGAGGCCTTGGGTGTGCAGGTGACAGCGGTGTCGTGGCCTGGAGCACGGCTGCTCCAGGCCGGGGGGTGGGGAGTGGGGGCCACGTGGGGTGGGAAAGTGGCAGGGATGATCCCTTGGCCTGCACACTGTGCTGCAGCTGCCCGTGCCGCGGGAGACTGAGCCCCTGTGCGAGCGAGCGAAGGCAGGCAGCCCTCTCCAGCAAACAGCCGGGGCCCTGCCGCCCCCCCAGCTCCCTGCAAAGGCCAGCTTGGGCAGCTTGGAGGCCAAAAGGCCAGCGGCACGCAGTCTGCCGCTCCGACTTGTGAGAGAGGTGAGGCAGAAATGTGCCATTTGGAGGGGGTGGGTGCCCGTGTCCTGCAGTCACAGCCACCCCGGGAGCAGAGCCGGAGTTGGGCGGAGCACAGGGGGCGGGAAAGCTGGGGGGGTGGGAAGGAGCAGGCTGCGCAGCAAAGCCCCGCCCCCGCCAAGAGGGCAGAGTCATCGGGAAGTCTCTCCTGGAGGCGCTTGAAAGCCCAGCGGGGCGCTTCCCGATGTCAGTGGCGAGCCCGAGCACTGCCAGGTTCCCCGCACAAAGGCTGGCCCTGCTCAATCCCCTGCCGGCGACCCCCGCACCTGCAGCCCCCGTGGCCTGCCCGAGCCCTCCCTCGGCGCACCGCCTTCCCCGAGCATCCCGCAGGGGCAGCGGCGCTTGCGCGCAGCCCCGAAAAGGCAACATTTCCAGGCGATGAGCGCTCCCGGCAGGCGGCCACTGGAAAGGGACTTTGCAGGACCGGCACTTCTCGGCGCCACGCCGAGCCCGCCCCGCTGCCGCTGCCGCTGCCGCTGCCGCTGCCGCTGCCGGGTCCGTGGCCCCGCTCCCAGGGTGCCCGTGTCCTCCAAGCGCCATTTGCGTTTTTGGCTTGGCCCCTGCTGGCCGCCGTAGGCCACTGCTACCGGCGGCAGCAGCTCTGGCCGGCAGCCACGTCTCTGTAGCCACGGCAACACCCTTGCTCCGCTCCGGGCCCGGCCGGGCCGAGCCGAGCCAAGCTTAGCTGGCATCGGGGTCCCCTCCCCACCTCGGCCTCGTCCGCTTTGGCGGCTGCCAGGCAGCAGGGACAAGGACGGGCGGGGGGCGGCTTTCCACCAAGCCGGGACAGCAGCAGCTCTTGGGAGTCCCTCCCTTCTCATCCTCCTCCTCTTCCTCCACCTCCTCCTGCGCGGGGGAGTTTTGGGAGGCACGGGAGAGAGCGGCAGGGGCGGGGCAGGGAGGAGCGCCCCAAAGTGCCCCAAAGCTTGTCCACGTTTGGGGGGCTGGGGGAAGGTGGAGTCGGGACAGGGCCATGTCCCAGCAGCAGCTCGGTGCCCAGGCAGGGCCGGCACTGCAGCCCAGTGAACCAAAGGTTCCGACCAAATTTGCCCCGCCCTGATGCCACAAGATGCCCGGAGATGGGCTGGGGGCAGGCAAAGGGGCTGGCTCAGCCTTGATTTTTTCCCCCTGTGTGCCACGAGAGAGCGCAAAATGCACCTGCATGCCGTGTGCTGAGGGGGCTGTCCTGGAGCAGAGCCATTCCCCTGGTAAGCCGTGAGCCCCTGGCCAGGCACGGGTAGCGGGGCAGGGTCCTGCCAGCACCTCTGCAAGCCAGAAGAGACGAGCCCACCTGGAGCAGGTTGCTGCTAGCACCAATGATCCCGTGGGCTGCCACAAGGCTCTCCCGGCTTGTCAAAGGCGCCCCAGTGTTCCTGTGTTGCCTTTTTCAGCCTAGAAGTGAAAGTTGAGATCATTGGAGTCAAGGAGGTCCTGGAAAAGTGGATCTCTCTTGGAGCTCTAGGGGCAATTCTGGAAGAAGAGCCCACCCCTGTCACAGGGCTGAAGACACTTGTCTAGGCTTTAGGAAATTAGCATCATTGACACCAAGCACCAGTTCAGAGGATGAGTGGTGATGCAATTCCCCCCCAGGTCAAGCCCCTTCCTCCTCTGCAGCCGCCCACCCTTGGTACTGATTGGACTTGTTGATGAAAATGAATCTGGAAGATTTTGTTGCCAGGAAGGTCCAAGACAGGAGAGGGGCCTTGTGCCCCCTGGGGCTTGCAGCTCTGCAATGGCTTTGGTCTCTAGCTGGCGAAAAGGGTAGGCAAAAGGACTGGCCAGGTTACAAATAGAGAGAAGAAAAAAGGCAAAAATCACTCCGGCATCCCTCTTTGTTTTAGAGACTAACTAAAGGCTCTACCACGCCTAGTCCCTACTCTGTAGTTAAGCCACGGCACCGCGTCATACGGCCGGCCACGATGCAAAGACTCCCTAGAGACGGCAGTAGTAGGAGCAGGTTGGTCTTTTTTCTTTCCCAGGCCTAGTTCGGTAACTGTGAAGTAGGCCTATTCAAGGTTCGGTGAGCTTATGGAAAGCTGCTTGATGTAGGATTTGAGTTGGCTTCCAAATTGGAACTAAATCCTTCTTCATTTGTTTTCACTTGGATTTCCATAAGAACAACAACTGCTGTTAGTAATGGTAAGGCTAGTAGGAAATGAAGTGCCCTTTTGTTAGGTCAGAGTAGATGAGACAAATCATAGACTTCTTGTAAGGCCGATATGGTGTGTGAAATTGGCTTTTCAAGACGTTCGATCATTTTTCATGTGATCCAACGTTCTGTTTGGAATGACAGCCTCGAGAGCATGGGCTTCATCTTTCACTGAGAGGGCCAAACTTACCAGACCACACGGTTCCGTATTCGATCCCGTTTGGACAAGTGGTTCTTGCGAAGAGCCTTTGGATCCATTCTGGATGAAAGTTCCGCGCGGATTTGGGGGCTAAATCTGAGTCGGGGTTACCAGCTGTGCAGATAACAGGCACGGATAAGGGAAGCATTGAAATGGCCCCATATGGATTTGTATCCGCTTTTGTCTTCTAGCTGTTTCAGAAGCAGAGGTGTTCTTCACTCTGGAGCAGTGTACTGCGGGTCCTCTGGCCGTAACCTTGCCTTCAGTGAGGGTCATGGGGACTTGGAACGGTGCTCTGGACTTGGTTGGTAAAGTGCCGGTTTTCCCATGGAGCACAGGTTCAGTCTCCAGGCAGGAAGAGGTGGGCACGTGCGTGTGGAGAACATGACGAACGTGCAGAGTTTCAGCAAAGCGGAATTTCCAAGCCGTTCGATACCTTGGCGAGGTAAGCTGCTTTCTCATCTCAGCATTTTTCTTGCCTTAGACTTCACTCGCTATGGCCTGCCGTGCAATATTTCCTAAATATTTCCTGCTGTTGCCTCTCTCCACCTCGGTTGTACACAGACTCTCTGGAAGGCTTGAGGCAAGGCCTAAACCTATGTCTTGGATGTTTTTGACCACTTGGAGTCCTCTGTGTTTTGAGGCTTCCATTGACACATTCAGCCTAGGCATATCCCTCTCTTTCTCTCCTTCTTTCTCTCTCTTTTCTCACTCTCTCACTTTCTCTCTCAGTCTTTCTCTCCTTTCATTCTTTTCTTTCTCTCTCACTTTCTCTCCCACCCTCCCTTCCCTTCCCTTCCCTTCCCTTCCCTTCCCTTCCCTTCCCTTCCCTTCCCTTCCCTTCCCTTCCCTTCCCTTCCCTTCCCTTCCCTTCCCTTCCCTTCCCTTCCCTTCCCTTCCCTTCCCTTCCCTTCCCTTCCCTTCCCTTCCCTTCCCTTCCCTTCCCTTCCCTTCCCTTCCCTTCCCTTCCCTTCCCTTCCCTTCCCTTCCCTTCCCTTCCCTTCCCTTCCCTTCCCTTCCCTTCCCTTCCCTTCCCTTCCCTTCCCTTCCCTTCCCTTCCCTTCCCTTCCCTTCCCTTCCCTTCCCTTCCCTTCCCTTCCCTTCCCTTCCCTTCCCTTCCCTTCCCTTCCCTTCCCTTCCCTTCCCTTCCCTTCCCTTCCCTTCCCTTCCCTTCCCTTCCCTTCCCTTCCCTTCCCTTCCCTTCCCTTCCCTTCCCTTCCCTTCCCTTCCCTTCCCTTCCCTTCCCTTCCCTTCCCTTCCCTTCCCTTCCCTCCTTCCCTCCTTCCCTCCTTCCCTCCTTCCCTCCTTCCCTCCTTCCCTCCTTCCTTCCTTCCTTCCTTCCTTCCTTCCTTCCTTCCTTCCTTCCTTCCTTCCTTCCTTCCTTCCTTCCTTCCTTCCTTCCTTCCTTCCTTCCTTCCTTCCTTCCTTCCTTCCTTCCTTCCTTCCTTCCTTCCTTTCCTCCCTTCCTCCCTTCCTCCCTTCCTCCCTTCCTCCCTTCTCCCTTCCTCCCTTCCTCCCTTCCCTTCCTTCCTTTCCTTCCTTTCCTTCTTTCCTTCTTTCCTTCCTTCTTTCCTGCTTTCTCGCTTTCTCCTTTCTCGCTTTCTCGCTTTCTCGCTTTCTCGCTTTCTCGCTTTCTCGCTTTCTATCTTTCTTTCTTTCTTTCTTTCTTTCTTTCTTTCTTTACCCACCTCCCATCACTGGGGGACCTAGGCCAAAGGAAGCCCAAGCCCTGTAATGACATCAGTGAGTAAACCTTTTGCTGCCCGCCTTGCCGTGCCACTGTGACAGGGGTGAGCTTCAGAGCATCTCATCAAAGTGTTAGTTTGACAGCAGGACGTGTTCCTGCCAACGTGTCCTGCAGATTTTGTCCTCAACCTTGGTGCCCAGGAAGAAGCAAGACAGGAGAGGGGTCTTGTGCCCCCTGGGGCTTGGAGCTCTGCAATGGCTTTGGTCTCTCGAGCTTGGCAAAAGGGTAGGCAAAAGAACTGGCCACGTTACAAAGAGCAAAAAGAAAGAAGGCAAAAATCCCTGTGGCATCCCTCTGGCCCTCTGGGTTCCAGCAGCCTCCGTAGCTTGCCAGTGGTGCCCAGGCTTGCGCCGGCTTCCCTGGCGTCAAGAGCCCGTCTCCAGGCCCGTCTCCAGGCCTCCCTGAGGAGTCGTGCTGCCACAGGGGAGCCTGGCTTCCAATCCAGTTCCACGGCGTCAACACAGCCAGCGTCTCCAGGGTGCCTGCCTGTGATGCGGTGACAACGCCGCCGTGTCACAATGGCCCCTGGCATGGGCAAGCCCCAGGCTGCCACTTGGCCCTTGGCTGCAGGAGCGGCTGGCTGCCTGGCTGGGAGCTCCTGCCTGGCCGGCGGCTGGGGGAGAAGCGGCAGCGCCAGGGCGCATACAGTGCCGTGGCCCCTTCCTGGTGTGCCCACGAGGCCCGAGGCTGGCCCTGCTGCAGGCCTCTTGGCACGCAAGGCCCGCTGCTGTGAGGCCTTGGGTGTGCAGGTGACAGCGGTGTCGTGGCCTGGAGCACGGCTGCTCCAGGCCGGGGGGTGGGGAGTGGGGGCCACGTGGGGTGGGAAAGTGGCAGGGATGATCCCTTGGCCTGCACACTGTGCTGCAGCTGCCCGTGCCGCGGGAGACTGAGCCCCTGTGCGAGCGAGCGAAGGCAGGCAGCCCTCTCCAGCAAACAGCCGGGGCCCTGCCGCCCCCCCAGCTCCCTGCAAAGGCCAGCTTGGGCAGCTTGGAGGCCAAAAGGCCAGCGGCACGCAGTCTGCCGCTCCGACTTGTGAGAGAGGTGAGGCAGAAATGTGCCATTTGGAGGGGGTGGGTGCCCGTGTCCTGCAGTCACAGCCACCCCGGGAGCAGAGCCGGAGTTGGGCGGAGCACAGGGGGCGGGAAAGCTGGGGGGGTGGGAAGGAGCAGGCTGCGCAGCAAAGCCCCGCCCCCGCCAAGAGGGCAGAGTCATCGGGAAGTCTCTCCTGGAGGCGCTTGAAAGCCCAGCGGGGCGCTTCCCGATGTCAGTGGCGAGCCCGAGCACTGCCAGGTTCCCCGCACAAAGGCTGGCCCTGCTCAATCCCCTGCCGGCGACCCCCGCACCTGCAGCCCCCGTGGCCTGCCCGAGCCCTCCCTCGGCGCGCCGCCTTCCCCGAGCATCCCGCAGGGGCAGCGGCGCTTGCGCGCAGCCCCGAAAAGGCTGCACTTCCAGGCGCTGAGCGCTCCCGGCAGGCGGCCACTGGAAAGGGACTTTGCATGGCCGGCACTTCTCGGCGCCACGCCGAGCCCGCCCCGCTGCCGCTGCCGCTGCCGCTGCCGGGTCCGTGGCCCCGCTCCCGGGGTGCCCGTGTCCTCCAAGCGCCATTTGCGTTTTTGGCTTGGCCCCTGCTGGCCGCCGTAGGCCACTGCTACCGGCGGCGGCAGCGCCGGCCGGCAGCCACGTCTCTGTAGCCACGGCAACACCCTTGCTCCGCTCCGGGCCCGGCCGGGCCGAGCCGAGCCGAGCTTAGCTGGCATCGGGGTCCCCTCCCCACCTCGGCCTCGTCCGCTTTGGCGGCTGCCAGGCAGCGGGGACAAGGACGGGCGGGGGGCGGCTTTCCACCAAGCCGGGACAGCAGCAGCTCTTGGGAGTCCCTCCCTTCTCATCCTCCTCCTCTTCCTCCACCTCCTCCTGCGCGGGGGAGTTTTGGGAGGCACGGGAGAGAGCGGCAGGGGCGGGGCAGGGAGGAGCGCCCCAAAGTGCCCCAAAGCTTGTCCACGTTTGGGGGGCTGGGGGAAGGTGGAGTCGGGACAGGGCCATGTCCCAGCAGCAGCTCGGTGCCCAGGCAGGGCCGGCACTGCAGCCGAGTGAACCAAAGGTTCCGACCAAATTTGCCCCGCCCTGATGCCACAAGATGCCCGGAGATGGGCTGGGGGCAGGCAAAGGGGCTGGCTCAGCCTTGATTTTTTCCCCCTGTGTGCCACGAGAGAGCGCAAAATGCACCTGCATGCCGTGTGCTGAGGGGGCTGTCCTGGAGCAGAGCCATTCCCCTGGTAAGCCGTGAGCCCCTGGCCAGGCATGGGTAGCGGGGCAGGGTCCTGCCAGCACCTCTGCAAGCCAGAAGAGACGAGCCCACCTGGAGCAGGTTGCTGCTAGCACCAATGATCCCGTGGGCTGCCACAAGGCTCTCCCGGCTTGTCAAAGGCGCCCCAGTGTCCCTGTGTTGCCTTTTTCAGCCTAGAAGTGAAAGTTGAGATCATTGGAGTCAAGGAGGTCCTGGAAAAGTGGATCTCTCTTGGAGCTCTAGGGGCAATTCTGGAAGAACAGCCCACCCCTGTCACAGGGCTGAAGACACTTGTCTAGGCTTTAGGAAATTAGCATCATTGACACCAAGCACCAGTTCAGAGGATGAGTGGTGATGCAATTCCCCCCCAGGTCAAGCCCCTTCCTCCTCTGCAGCCCCCTACCCTTGGTACTGATTGGACTTGTTGATGAAAATGAATCTGGAAGATTTTGTTGCCAGGAAGGTCCAAGACAGGAGAGGGGCCTTGTGCCCCCTGGGGCTTGCAGCTCTGCAATGGCTTTGGTCTCTAGCTGGCGAAAAGGGTAGGCAAAAGGACTGGCCAGGTTACAAATAGAGAGAAGAAAAAAGGCAAAAATCACTCCGGCATCCCTCTTTGTTTTAGAGACTAACTAAAGGCTCTACCACGCCTAGTCCCTACTCTGTAGTTAAGCCACGGCACCGCGTCATACGGCCGGCCACGATGCAAAGACTCCCTAGAGACGGCAGTAGTAGGAGCAGGTTGGTCTTTTTTCTTTCCCAGGCCTAGTTCGGTAACTGTGAAGTAGGCCTATTCAAGGTTCGGTGAGCTTATGGAAAGCTGCTTGATGTAGGATTTGAGTTGGCTTCCAAATTGGAACTAAATCCTTCTTCATTTGTTTTCACTTGGATTTCCATAAGAACAACAACTGCTGTTAGTAATGGTAAGGCTAGTAGGAAATGAAGTGCCCTTTTGTTAGGTCAGACTAGATGAGACAAATCATAGACTTCTTGTAAGGCCGAAATGGTGTGTGAAATTGGCTTTTCCAGACGTTCGATCATCTTTCATGTGATCAAACGTTCTGTTTGGAATGACAGCCTCGAGAGCATGGGCTTCATCTTTCACTGAGAGGGCCAAACTTACCAGACCTCACGGTTCCGTATTCGATCCCGTTTGGACAAGTGGTTCTTGCGAAGAGCCTTTGGATCCATTCTGGATGAAAGTTCCGCGCGGATTTGGGGGCTAAATCTGAGTCGGGGTTACCAGCTGTGCAGATAACAGGCACGGATAAGGGAAGCATTGAAATGGCCCCATATGGATTTGTATCCGCTTTTGTCTTCTAGCTGTTTCAGAAGCAGAGGTGTTCTTCACTCTGGAGCAGTGTACTGCGGGTCCTCTGGCCGTAACCTTGCCTTCAGTGAGGGTCATGGGGACTTGGAACGGTGCTCTGGACTTGGTTGGTAAAGTGCCGGTTTTCCCATGGAGCACAGGTTCAGTCTCCAGGCAGGAAGAGGTGGGCACGTGCGTGTGGAGAACATGACGAACGTGCAGAGTTTCGGCAAAGCGGAATTTCCAAGCCGTTCGATACCTTGGCGAGGTAAGCTACTTTCTCATCTCAGCATTTTTCATGCCTTAGACTTCACTTGCTATGGTCTGCCATGCAATATTTCCTAAATATTTCCTGCTGTTGTCTCTCTCCACCTCGGTTGTACACAGACTCTCTGGGGGGCTTGAGGCAAGGCCTAAATCTATGTCTTGGATGTTTTTGACCACTTGGAGTCCTCTGTGTTTTGAGGCTTCCATTGACACATTCAGCCTAAGCATATCCCTTTCTTTCTCTCCTTCTTTCTCTCTCTCTTTATCTCTCTCTTTCTCCCTATCTCAATTTCTCTCTCAGTCTTTCTCTCCTTCTTTCATTCTTTTCTTTCTCTCTCACTTTCCCTCCCACCCTCCCTCCCTCCCTCCCTCCCTCCCTCCCTCCCTCCCTCCCTCCCTGCTTCCCTCTCTCCCTCCCTTCCTTCCTTCCTTCCTTCCTTCCTTCCTTCCTTCCTCCCTCCCTCCCTCCCTCCCTCCCTCCCTCCCTCCCTCCTTCCCTCTCTCCCTTCCTTCCTTCCTTCCTTCCTTCCATCCTTCCTTCCTTCCTTCCTTCCTTCCTTCCTTCCTTCCTTCCTTCCTTCCTTCCTTCCTTCCTTCCTTCCTTCCTTCCTTCCTTCCTTCCTTCCTTCCTTCCTTCCTTCCTTCCTTCCTTCCTTTCCCTGGAGCAAGTAGGGAATTTCCACATCTCAAGCAATTCTCAAAACTTGACAACCTTTTCCCATCACTGGGGGACCAAGGCCAAAGGAAGCCCAAGCCCTGAAATGACATCAGTGAGCAAACCTTTTGGTGCCCGCCTTGCCGTGCCAGTGTGACAGGGGTGAGCTTCAGAGCATCTCCTCAAAGTGTTAGTTTGACAGCAGGACGTGTTCCTGCCAACGTGTCCTGCAGATTTTGTCCTCAACCTTGGTGCCCAGGAAGAAGCAAGACAGGAGAGGGGTCTTGTGCCCGCTGGGGCTTGGAGCTCTGCAATGGCTTTGGTCTCTCGAGCTGGGCAAAAGGGTAGGCAAAAGAACTGGCCACGTTACAAAGAGCAAAAAGAAAGAAGGCAAAAATCCCTGCGGCGTCCCTCTGGCCCTCTGGGTTCCAGCAGCCTCCGTAGCTTGCCAGTGGTGCCCAGGCTTGCGCCGGCTTCCCTGGCGTCAAGAGCCCGTCTCCAGGCCTCCCTGAGGAGTCGTGCTGCCACAGGGGAGCCTGGCTTCCAATCCAGTTCCACGGCGTCAACACAGCCAGCGTCTCCAGGGTGCCTGCCTGTGATGCGGTGACAACGCCGCCGTGTCACAATGGCCCCTGGCATGGGCAAGCCCCAGGCTGCCACTTGGCCCCTGGCTGCAGGAGCGGCTGGCTGCCTGGCTGGGAGCTCCTGCCTGGCCGGCAGCTGGGGGAGAAGCGGCAGCGCCAGGGCGCATACAGTGCCGTGGCCCCTTCCTGGTGTGCCCACGAGGCCCGAGGCTGGCCCTGCTGCAGGCCTCTTGGCACGCAAGGCCCGCTGCTGTGAGGCCTTGGGTGTGCAGGTGACAGCGGTGTCGTGGCCTGGAGCACGGCTGCTCCAGGCCGGGGGGTGGGGAGTGGGGGCCACGTGGGGTGGGAAAGTGGCAGGGATGATCCCTTGGCCTGCACACTGTGCTGCAGCTGCCCGTGCCGCGGGAGACTGAGCCCCTGTGCGAGTGAGCGAAGGCAGGCAGCCCTCTCCAGCAAACAGCCGGGGCCCTGCCGCCCCCCCAGCTCCCTGCAAAGGCCAGCTTGGGCAGCTTGGAGGCCAAAAGGCCAGCGGCACGCAGTCTGCCGCTCCGACTTGTGAGAGAGGTGAGGCAGAAATGTGCCATTTGGAGGGGGTGGGTGCCCGTGTCCTGCAGTCACAGCCACCCCGGGAGCAGAGCCGGAGTTGGGCGGAGCACAGGGGGCGGGAAAGCTGGGGGGGTGGGAAGGAGCAGGCTGCGCAGCAAAGCCCCGCCCCCGCCAAGAGGGCAGAGTCATCGGGAAGTCTCTCCTGGAGGCGCTTGAAAGCCCAGCGGGGCGCTTCCCGATGTCAGTGGCGAGCCCGAGCACTGCCAGGTTCCCCGCACAAAGGCTGGCCCTGCTCAATCCCCTGCCGGCGACCCCCGCACCTGCAGCCCCCGTGGCCTGCCCGAGCCCTCCCTCGGCGCGCCGCCTTCCCCGAGCATCCCGCAGGGGCAGCGGCGCTTGCGCGCAGCCCCGAAAAGGCTGCACTTCCAGGCGCTGAGCGCTCCCAGCAGGCGGCCACTGGAAAGGGACTTTGCATGGCCGGCACTTCTCGGCGACACGCCGAGCCCGCCCCGCTGCCGCTGCCGCTGCCGCTGCCGCTGCCGGGTCCGTGGCCCCGCTCCCGGGGTGCCCGTGTCCTCCAAGCGCCATTTGCGTTTTTGGCTTGGCCCCTGCTGGCCGCCGTAGGCCACTGCTACCGGCGGCGGCAGCGCCGGCCGGCAGCCACGTCTCTGTAGCCACGGCAACACCCTTGCTCCGCTCCGGGCCCGGCCGGGCCGAGCCGAGCCGAGCTTAGCTGGCATCGGGGTCCCCTCCCCACCTCGGCCTCGTCCGCTTTGGCGGCTGCCAGGCAGCGGGGACAAGGACGAGCGGGGGGCGGCTTTCCACCAAGCCGGGACAGCAGCAGCTCTTGGGAGTCCCTCCCTTCTCATCCTCCTCCTCTTCCTCCACCTCCTCCTGCGCGGGGGAGTTTTGGGAGGCACGGGAGAGAGCGGCAGGGGCGGGGCAGGGAGGAGCGCCCCAAAGTGCCCCAAAGCTTGTCCACGTTTGGGGGGCTGGGGGAAGGTGGAGTCGGGACAGGGCCATGTCCCAGCAGCAGCTCGGTGCCCAGGCAGGGCCGGCACTGCAGCCGAGTGAACCAAAGGTTCCGACCAAATTTGCCCCGCCCTGATGCCACAAGATGCCCGGAGATGGGCTGGGGGCAGGCAAAGGGGCTGGCTCAGCCTTGATTTTTTCCCCCTGTGTGCCACGAGAGAGCGCAAAATGCACCTGCATGCCGTGTGCTGAGGGGGCTGTCCTGGAGCAGAGCCATTCCCCTGGTAAGCCGTGAGCCCCTGGCCAGGCACGGGTAGCGGGGCAGGGTCCTGCCAGCACCTCTGCAAGCCAGAAGAGACGAGCCCACCTGGAGCAGGTTGCTGCTAGCACCAATGATCCCGTGGGCTGCCACAAGGCTCTCCCGGCTTGTCAAAGGCGCCCCAGTGTCCCTGTGTTGCCTTTTTCAGCCTAGAAGTGAAAGTTGAGATCATTGGAGTCAAGGAGGTCCTGGAAAAGTGGATCTCTCTTGGAGCTCTAGGGGCAATTCTGGAAGAACAGCCCACCCCTGTCACAGGGCTGAAGACACTTGTCTAGGCTTTAGGAAATTAGCATCATTGACACCAAGCACCAGTTCAGAGGATGAGTGGTGATGCAATTCCCCCCCAGGTCAAGCCCCTTCCTCCTCTGCAGCCCCCTACCCTTGGTACTGATTGGACTTGTTGATGAAAATGAATCTGGAAGATTTTGTTGCCAGGAAGGTCCAAGACAGGAGAGGGGCCTTGTGCCCCCTGGGGCTTGCAGCTCTGCAATGGCTTTGGTCTCTAGCTGGCGAAAAGGGTAGGCAAAAGGACTGGCCAGGTTACAAATAGAGAGAAGAAAAAAGGCAAAAATCACTCCGGCATCCCTCTTTGTTTTAGAGACTAACTAAAGGCTCTACCACGCCTAGTCCCTACTCTGTAGTTAAGCCACGGCACCGCGTCATACGGCCGGCCACGATGCAAAGACTCCCTAGAGACGGCAGTAGTAGGAGCAGGTTGGTCTTTTTTCTTTCCCAGGCCTAGTTCGGTAACTGTGAAGTAGGCCTATTCAAGGTTCGGTGAGCTTATGGAAAGCTGCTTGATGTAGGATTTGAGTTGGCTTCCAAATTGGAACTAAATCCTTCTTCATTTGTTTTCACTTGGATTTCCATAAGAACAACAACTGCTGTTAGTAATGGTAAGGCTAGTAGGAAATGAAGCGCCCTTTTGTTAGGTCAGACTAGATGAGACAAATCATAGACTTCTTGTAAGGCCGAAATGGTGTGTGAAATTGGCTTTTCCAGACGTTCGATCATCTTTCATGTGATCAAACGTTCTGTTTGGAATGACAGCCTCGAGAGCATGGGCTTCATCTTTCACTGAGAGGGCCAAACTTACCAGACCTCACGGTTCCGTATTCGATCCCGTTTGGACAAGTGGTTCTTGCGAAGAGCCTTTGGATCCATTCTGGATGAAAGTTCCGCGCGGATTTGGGGGCTAAATCTGAGTCGGGGTTACCAGCTGTGCAGATAACAGGCACGGATAAGGGAAGCATTGAAATGGCCCCATATGGATTTGTATCCGCTTTTGTCTTCTAGCTGTTTCAGAAGCAGAGGTGTTCTTCACTCTGGAGCAGTGTACTGCGGGTCCTCTGGCCGTAACCTTGCCTTCAGTGAGGGTCATGGGGACTTGGAACGGTGCTCTGGACTTGGTTGGTAAAGTGCCGGTTTTCCCATGGAGCACAGGTTCAGTCTCCAGGCAGGAAGAGGTGGGCACGTGCGTGTGGAGAACATGACGAACGTGCAGAGTTTCGGCAAAGCGGAATTTCCAAGCCGTTCGATACCTTGGCGAGGTAAGCTACTTTCTCATCTCAGCATTTTTCATGCCTTAGACTTCACTTGCTATGTCCTGCCATGCAATATTTCCTAAATATTTCCTGCTGTTGTCTCTCTCCACCTCGGTTGTACACAGACTCTCTGGGGGGCTTGAGGCAAGGCCTAAATCTATGTCTTGGATGTTTTTGACCACTTGGAGTCCTCTGTGTTTTGAGGCTTCCATTGACACATTCAGCCTAAGCATATCCCTTTCTTTCTCTCCTTCTTTCTCTCTCTCTTTATCTCTCTCTTTCTCCCTCTCTCACTTTCTCTCTCAGTCTTTCTCTCCTTCTTTCATTCTTTTCTTTCTCTCTCACTTTCTCTCCCTCCCTCCCTCCCTCCCTCCCTCCCTCCCTCCCTCCCTCCCTCCCTCCCTCCCTCCCTCCCTCCCTCCCTCCCTCCCTCCCTCCATCCCTCCCTCCCTCCCTCCCTCCCTCCCTCCCTCCCTCCCTCCCTCCCTCCCTCCCTCCCTCCCTCCCTCCCTCCCTCCTTCCCTCTCTCCCTCCCTTCCTTCCTTCCTTCCTTCCTTCCTTCCTTCCTTCCTTCCTTCCTTCCTTCCTTCCTTCCTTCCTTCCTTCCTTCCTTCCTTCCTTCCTTCCTTCCTTCCTTCCGCACCATTCCTTCCTTCCTTCCTTCCTTCCTTCCTTCCTTCCTTCCTTTCCCTGGAGCAAGTAGGGAATTTCCACATCTCAAGCAATTCTCAAAACTTGACAACCTTTTCCCATCACTGGGGGACCAAGGCCAAAGGAAGCCCAAGCCCTGAAATGACATCAGTGAGCAAACCTTTTGGTGCCCGCCTTGCCGTGCCAGTGTGACAGGGGTGAGCTTCAGAGCATCTCCTCAAAGTGTTAGTTTGACAGCAGGACGTGTTCCTTCCAACGTATCCTGCAGATTTTGTCCTCAACCTTGGTGCCCAGGAAGAAGCAAGACAGGAGAGGGGTCTTGTGCCCCCTGGGGCTTGGAGCTCTGCAATGGCTTTGGTCTCTCGAGCTGGGCAAAAGGGTAGGCAAAAGAACTGGCCACGTTACAAAGAGCAAAAAGAAAGAAGGCAAAAATCCCTGCGGCGTCCCTCTGGCCCTCTGGGTTCCAGCAGCCTCCGTAGCTTGCCAGTGGTGCCCAGGCTTGCGCCGGCTTCCCTGGCGTCAAGAGCCCGTCTCCAGGCCTCCCTGAGGAGTCGTGCTGCCACAGGGGAGCCTGGCTTCCAATCCAGTTCCACGGCGTCAACACAGCCAGCGTCTCCAGGGTGCCTGCCTGTGATGCGGTGACAACGCCGCCGTGTCACAATGGCCCCTGGCATGGGCAAGCCCCAGGCTGCCACTTGGCCCTTGGCTGCAGGAGCGGCTGGCTGCCTGGCTGGGAGCTCCTGCCTGGCCGGCGGCTGGGGGAGAAGCGGCAGCGCCAGGGCGCATACAGTGCCGTGGCCCCT
The DNA here is from genome assembly GCA_036630365.1 of Acanthiza pusilla. Taxonomy (NCBI): domain Eukaryota; kingdom Metazoa; phylum Chordata; class Aves; order Passeriformes; family Acanthizidae; genus Acanthiza; species Acanthiza pusilla. Next base: position 112,534 of record JAXCHO010000311.1, read on the forward strand.
TCCTGGTGTGCCCACGAGGCCCGAGGCTGGCCCTGCTGCAGGCCTCTTGGCACGCAAGGCCCGCTGCTGTGAGGCCTTGGGTGTGCAGGTGACAGCGGTGTCGTGGCCTGGAGCACGGCTGCTCCAGGCCGGGGGGTGGGGAGTGGGGGCCACGTGGGGTGGGAAAGTGGCAGGGATGATCCCTTGGCCTGCACACTGTGCTGCAGCTGCCCGTGCCGCGGGAGACTGAGCCCCTGTGCGAGCGAGCGAAGGCAGGCAGCCCTCTCCAGCAAACAGCTGGGGCCCTGCCGCCCCCCCAGCTCCCTGCAAAGGCCAGCTTGGGCAGCTTGGAGGCCAAAAGGCCAGCGGCACGCAGTCTGCCGCTCCGACTTGTGAGAGAGGTGAGGCAGAAATGTGCCATTTGGAGGGGGTGGGTGCCCGTGTCCTGCAGTCACAGCCACCCCGGGAGCAGAGCCGGAGTTGGGCGGAGCACAGGGGGCGGGAAAGCTGGGGGGGTGGGAAGGAGCAGGCTGCGCAGCAAAGCCCCGCCCCCGCCAAGAGGGCAGAGTCATCGGGAAGTCTCTCCTGGAGGCGCTTGAAAGCCCAGCGGGGCGCTTCCCGATGTCAGTGGCGAGCCCGAGCACTGCCAGGTTCCCCGCACAAAGGCTGGCCCTGCTCAATCCCCTGCCGGCGACCCCCGCACCTGCAGCCCCCGTGGCCTGCCCGAGCCCTCCCTCGGCGCGCCGCCTTCCCCGAGCATCCCGCAGGGGCAGCGGCGCTTGCGCGCAGCCCCGAAAAGGCTGCACTTCCAGGCGCTGAGCGCTCCCGGCAGGCGGCCACTGGAAAGGGACTTTGCATGGCCGGCACTTCTCGGCGCCACGCCGAGCCCGCCCCGCTGCCGCTGCCGCTGCCGCTGCCGCTGCCGGGTCCGTGGCCCCGCTCCCGGGGTGCCCGTGTCCTCCAAGCGCCATTTGCGTTTTTGGCTTGACCCCTGCTGGCCGCCGTAGGCCACTGCTACCGGCGGCGGCAGCGCCGGCCGGCAGCCACGTCTCTGTAGCCACGGCAACACCCTTGCTCCGCTCCGGGCCCGGCCGGGCCGAGCCGAGCCGAGCTTAGCTGGCATCGGGGTCCCCTCCCCACCTCGGCCTCGTCCGCTTTGGCGGCTGCCAGGCAGCGGGGACAAGGACGGGCGGGGGGCGGCTTTCCACCAAGCCGGGACAGCAGCAGCTCTTGGGAGTCCCTCCCTTCTCATCCTCCTCCTCTTCCTCCACCTCCTCCTGCGCGGGGGAGTTTTGGGAGGCACGGGAGAGAGCGGCAGGGGCGGGGCAGGGAGGAGCGCCCCAAAGTGCCCCAAAGCTTGTCCACATTTGGGGGGCTGGGGGAAGGTGGAGTCGGGACAGGGCCATGTCCCAGCAGCAGCTCGGTGCCCAGGCAGGGCCGGCACTGCAGCCCAGTGAACCAAAGGTTCCGACCAAATTTGCCCCGCCCTGATGCCACAAGATGCCCGGAGATGGGCTGGGGGCAGGCAAAGGGGCTGGCTCAGCCTTGATTTTTTCCCCCTGTGTGCCACGAGAGAGCGCAAAATGCACCTGCATGCCGTGTGCTGAGGGGGCTGTCCTGGAGCAGAGCCATTCCCCTGGTAAGCCGTGAGCCCCTGGCCAGGCATGGGTAGCGGGGCAGGGTCCTGCCAGCACCTCTGCAAGCCAGAAGAGACGAGCCCACCTGGAGCAGGTTGCTGCTAGCACCAATGATCCCGTGGGCTGCCACAAGGCTCTCCCGGCTTGTCAAAGGCGCCCCAGTGTCCCTGTGTTGCCTTTTTCAGCCTAGAAGTGAAAGTTGAGATCATTGGAGTCAAGGAGGTCCTGGAAAAGTGGATCTCTCTTGGAGCTCTAGGGGCAATTCTGGAAGAACAGCCCACCCCTGTCACAGGGCTGAAGACACTTGTCTAGGCTTTAGGAAATTAGCATCATTGACACCAAGCACCAGTTCAGAGGATGAGTGGTGATGCAATTCCCCCCCAGGTCAAGCCCCTTCCTCCTCTGCAGCCCCCTACCCTTGGTACTGATTGGACTTGTTGATGAAAATGAATCTGGAAGATTTTGTTGCCAGGAAGGTCCAAGACAGGAGAGGGGCCTTGTGCCCCCTGGGGCTTGCAGCTCTGCAATGGCTTTGGTCTCTAGCTGGCGAAAAGGGTAGGCAAAAGGACTGGCCAGGTTACAAATAGAGAGAAGAAAAAAGGCAAAAATCACTCCGGCATCCCTCTTTGTTTTAGAGACTAACTAAAGGCTCTACCACGCCTAGTCCCTACTCTGTAGTTAAGCCACGGCACCGCGTCATACGGCCGGCCACGATGCAAAGACTCCCTAGAGACGGCAGTAGTAGGAGCAGGTTGGTCTTTTTTCTTTCCCAGGCCTAGTTCGGTAACTGTGAAGTAGGCCTATTCAAGGTTCGGTGAGCTTATGGAAAGCTGCTTGATGTAGGATTTGAGTTGGCTTCCAAATTGGAACTAAATCCTTCTTCATTTGTTTTCACTTGGATTTCCATAAGAACAACAACTGCTGTTAGTAATGGTAAGGCTAGTAGGAAATGAAGTGCCCTTTTGTTAGGTCAGACTAGATGAGACAAATCATAGACTTCTTGTAAGGCCGAAATGGTGTGTGAAATTGGCTTTTCCAGACGTTCGATCATCTTTCATGTGATCAAACGTTCTGTTTGGAATGACAGCCTCGAGAGCATGGGCTTCATCTTTCACTGAGAGGGCCAAACTTACCAGACCTCACGGTTCCGTATTCGATCCCGTTTGGACAAGTGGTTCTTGCGAAGAGCCTTTGGATCCATTCTGGATGAAAGTTCCGCGCGGATTTGGGGGCTAAATCTGAGTCGGGGTTACCAGCTGTGCAGATAACAGGCACGGATAAGGGAAGCATTGAAATGGCCCCATATGGATTTGTATCCGCTTTTGTCTTCTAGCTGTTTCAGAAGCAGAGGTGTTCTTCACTCTGGAGCAGTGTACTGCGGGTCCTCTGGCCGTAACCTTGTCTTCAGTGAGGGTCATGGGGACTTGGAACGGTGCTCTGGACTTGGTTGGTAAAGTGCCGGTTTTCCCATGGAGCACAGGTTCAGTCTCCAGGCAGGAAGAGGTGGGCACGTGCGTGTGGAGAACATGACAAACGTGCAGAGTTTCAGCAAAGCGGAATTTCCAAGCCGTTCGATACCTTGGCGAGGTAAGCTACTTTCTCATCTCAGCATTTTTCATGCCTTAGACTTCACTTGCTATGGCCTGCCATGCAATATTTCCTATATATTTCCTGCTGTTGTCTCTCTCCACCTCGGTTGTACACAGACTCTCTGGGGGGCTTGAGGCAAGGCCTAAATCTATGTCTTGGATGTTTTTGACCACTTGGAGTCCTCTGTGTTTTGAGGCTTCCATTGACACATTCAGCCTAAGCATATCCCTTTCTTTCTCTCCTTCTTTCTCTCTCTCTTTATCTCTCTCTTTCTCCCTATCTCACTTTCTCTCTCAGTCTTTCTCCCCTTCTTTCATTCTTTTCTTTCTCTCTCACTTTGTCTCCCTCCCTCCCTCCCTCCCTCCCTCCCTCCCTCCCTCCCTCCCTCCTCCCTCCCTCCCTCCCTCCCCTCCCTCCCTCCCTCCCTCCCTCCCTCCCTCCCTCCCTCCCTCCCTCCCTCCCTCCCTCCCTCCCTCCCTCCCTCCCTCTCTCCCTTCTTCCTTCCTCCCTTCCTTCCTTCCTTCCTTCCTTCCTTCCTTCCTTCCTTCCTTCCTTCCTTCCTTCCTTCCTTCCTTCCTTCCTTCCTTCCTTCCTTCCTTCCTTCCTTCCTTCCTCACCATTCCTTCCTTCCTTCCTTCCTTCCTTCCTTCCTTCCTTCCTTCCTTCCTTCCTTCCTTCCTTCCTTCCTTCCTTCCTTCCTTCCTTCCTTCCTTCCTTCCTTCCTTCCTTCCTTCCTTCCTTCCTTCCTTCCTTCCTTCCTTCCTTCCTTCCTTCCTTCCTTCCTTCCTTCCTTCCTTCCTTCCTTCCCTCCTTCCTTCCTTCCTTCCTTCCTTTCCCTGGAGCAAGTAGGGAATTTCCACATCTCAAGCAATTCTCAAAACTTGACAACCTTTTCCCATCACTGGGGGACCAAGGCCAAAGGAAGCCCAAGCCCTGAAATGACATCAGTGAGCAAACCTTTTGGTGCCCGCCTTGCCGTGCCAGTGTGACAGGGGTGAGCTTCAGAGCATCTCCTCAAAGTGTTAGTTTGACAGCAGGACGTGTTTCTTCCAACGTATCCTGCAGATTTTGTCCTCAACCTTGGTGCCCAGGAAGAAGCAAGACAGGAGAGGGGTCTTGTGCCCCCTGGGGCTTGGAGCTCTGCAATGGCTTTGGTCTCTCGAGCTGGGCAAAAGGGTAGGCAAAAAACTGGCCAGGTTACAAAGAGCAAAAAGAAAGAAGGCAAAAATCCCTGCGGCGTCCCTCTGGCCCTCTGGGTTCCAGCAGCCTCCGTAGCTTGCCAGTGGTGCCCAGGCTTGCGCCGGCTTCCCTGGCGTCAAGAGCCCGTCTCCAGGCCTCCCTGAGGAGTCGTGCTGCCACAGGGGAGCCTGGCTTCCAATCCAGTTCCACGGCGTCAACACAGCCAGCGTCTCCAGGGTGCCTGCCTGTGATGCAGTGACAACGCCGCCGTGTCACAATGGCCCCTGGCATGGGCAAGCCCCAGGCTGCCACTTGGCCCTTGGCTGCAGGAGCGGCTGGCTGCCTGGCTGGGAGCTCCTGCCTGGCCGGCGGCTGGGGGAGAAGCGGCAGCGCCAGGGCGCATACAGTGCCGTGGCCCCTTCCTGGTGTGCCCACGAGGCCCGAGGCTGGCCCTGCTGCAGGCCTCTTGGCACGCAAGGCCCGCTGCTGTGAGGCCTTGGGTGTGCAGGTGACAGCGGTGTCGTGGCCTGGAGCACGGCTGCTCCAGGCCGGGGGGTGGGGAGTGGGGGCCACGTGGGGTGGGAAAGTGGCAGGGATGATCCCTTGGCCTGCACACTGTGCTGCAGCTGCCCGTGCCACGGGAGACTGAGCCCCTGTGCGAGCGAGCGAAGGCAGGCAGCCCTCTCCAGCAAACAGCCGGGGCCCTGCCGCCCCCCCAGCTCCCTGCAAAGGCCAGCTTGGGCAGCTTGGAGGCCAAAAGGCCAGCGGCACGCAGTCTGCCGCTCCGACTTGTGAGAGAGGTGAGGCAGAAATGTGCCATTTGGAGGGGGTGGGTGTCCGTGTCCTGCAGTCACAGCCACCCCGGGAGCAGAGCCGGAGTTGGGCGGAGCACAGGGGGCGGGAAAGCTGGGGGGGTGGGAAGGAGCAGGCTGCGCAGCAAAGCCCCGCCCCCGCCAAGAGGGCAGAGTCATCGGGAAGTCTCTCCTGGAGGCGCTTGAAAGCCCAGCGGGGCGCTTCCCGATGTCAGTGGCGAGCCCGAGCACTGCCAGGTTCCCCGCACAAAGGCTGGCCCTGCTCAATCCCCTGCCGGCGACCCCCGCACCTGCAGCCCCCGTGGCCTGCCCGAGCCCTCCCTCGGCGCGCCGCCTTCCCCGAGCATCCCGCAGGGGCAGTGGCGCTTGCGCGCAGCCCCGAAAAGGCTGCACTTCCAGGCGCTGAGCGCTCCCGACAGGCGGCCACTGGAAAGGGACTTTGCATGGCCGGCACTTCTCGGCGACACGCCGAGCCCGCCCCGCTGCCGCTGCCGCTGCCGCTGCCGCTGCCGGGTCCGTGGCCCCGCTCCCGGGGTGCCCGTGTCCTCCAAGCGCCATTTGCGTTTTTGGCTTGGCCCCTGCTGGCCGCCGTAGGCCACTGCTACCGGCGGCAGCAGCGCCGGCCGGCAGCCACGTCTCTGTAGCCACGGCAACACCCTTGCTCTGCTCCGGGCCCGGCCGGGCCGAGCCGAGCCGAGCTTAGCTGGCATGGGGGTCCCCTCCCCACCTCGGCCTCGTCCGCTTTGGCGGCTGCCAGGCAGCGGGGACAAGGACGGGCGGGGGGCGGCTTTCCACCAAGCCGGGACAGCAGCAGCTCTTGGGAGTCCCTCCCTTCTCATCCTCCTCCTCTTCCTCCACCTCCTCCTGCGCGGGGGAGTTTTGGGAGGCACGGGAGAGAGCGGCAGGGGCGGGGCAGGGAGGAGCGCCCCAAAGTGCCCCAAAGCTTGTCCACATTTGGGGGGCTGGGGGAAGGTGGAGTCGGGACAGGGCCATGTCCCAGCAGCAGCTCGGTGCCCAGGCAGGGCCGGCACTGCAGCCCAGTGAACCAAAGGTTCCGACCAAATTTGCCCCGCCCTGATGCCACAAGATGCCCGGAGATGGGCTGGGGGCAGGCAAAGGGGCTGGCTCAGCCTTGATTTTTTCCCCCTGTGTGCCACGAGAGAGCGCAAAATGCACCTGCATGCCGTGTGCTGAGGGGGCTGTCCTGGAGCAGAGCCATTCCCCTGGTAAGCCGTGAGCCCCTGGCCAGGCATGGGTAGCGGGGCAGGGTCCTGCCAGCACCTCTGCAAGCCAGAAGAGACGAGCCCACCTGGAGCAGGTTGCTGCTAGCACCAATGATCCCGTGGGCTGCCACAAGGCTCTCCCGGCTTGTCAAAGGCGCCCCAGTGTCCCTGTGTTGCCTTTTTCAGCCTAGAAGTGAAAGTTGAGATCATTGGAGTCAAGGAGGTCCTGGAAAAGTGGATCTCTCTTGGAGCTCTAGGGGCAATTCTGGAAGAACAGCCCACCCCTGTCACAGGGCTGAAGACACTTGTCTAGGCTTTAGGAAATTAGCATCATTGACACCAAGCACCAGTTCAGAGGATGAGTGGTGATGCAATTCCCCCCCAGGTCAAGCCCCTTCCTCCTCTGCAGCCCCCTACCCTTGGTACTGATTGGACTTGTTGATGAAAATGAATCTGGAAGATTTTGTTGCCAGGAAGGTCCAAGACAGGAGAGGGGCCTTGTGCCCCCTGGGGCTTGCAGCTCTGCAATGGCTTTGGTCTCTAGCTGGCGAAAAGGGTAGGCAAAAGGACTGGCCAGGTTACAAATAGAGAGAAGAAAAAAGGTAAAAATCACTCCGGCATCCCTCTTTGTTTTAGAGACTAACTAAAGGCTCTACCACGCCTAGTCCCTACTCTGTAGTTAAGCCACGGCACCGCGTCATACGGCCGGCCACGATGCAAAGACTCCCTAGAGACGGCAGTAGTAGGAGCAGGTTGGTCTTTTTTCTTTCCCAGGCCTAGTTCGGTAACTGTGAAGTAGGCCTATTCAAGGTTCGGTGAGCTTATGGAAAGCTGCTTGATGTAGGATTTGAGTTGGCTTCCAAATTGGAACTAAATCCTTCTTCATTTGTTTTCACTTGGATTTCCATAAGAACAACAACTGCTGTTAGTAATGGTAAGGCTAGTAGGAAATGAAGTGCCCTTTTGTTAGGTCAGACTAGATGAGACAAATCATAGACTTCTTGTAAGGCCGAAATGGTGTGTGAAATTGGCTTTTCCAGACGTTCGATCATCTTTCATGTGATCAAACGTTCTGTTTGGAATGACAGCCTCGAGAGCATGGGCTTCATCTTTCACTGAGAGGGCCAAACTTACCAGACCTCACGGTTCCGTATTCGATCCCGTTTGGACAAGTGGTTCTTGCGAAGAGCCTTTGGATCCATTCTGGATGAAAGTTCCGCGCGGATTTGGGGGCTAAATCTGAGTCGGGGTTACCAGCTGTGCAGATAACAGGCACGGATAAGGGAAGCATTGAAATGGCCCCATATGGATTTGTATCCGCTTTTGTCTTCTAGCTGTTTCAGAAGCAGAGGTGTTCTTCACTCTGGAGCAGTGTACTGCGGGTCCTCTGGCCGTAACCTTGCCTTCAGTGAGGGTCATGGGGACTTGGAACGGTGCTCTGGACTTGGTTGGTAAAGTGCCGGTTTTCCCATGGAGCACAGGTTCAGTCTCCAGGCAGGAAGAGGTGGGCACGTGCGTGTGGAGAACATGACGAACGTGCAGAGTTTCGGCAAAGCGGAATTTCCAAGCCGTTCGATACCTTGGCGAGGTAAGCTACTTTCTCATCTCAGCATTTTTCATGCCTTAGACTTCACTTGCTATGGCCTGCCATGCAATATTTCCTAAATATTTCCTGCTGTTGTCTCTCTCCACCTCGGTTGTACACAGACTCTCTGGGGGGCTTGAGGCAAGGCCTAAAACTATGTCTTGGATGTTTTTGACCACTTGGAGTCCTCTGTGTTTTGAGGCTTCCATTGACACATTCAGCCTAAGCATATCCCTTTCTTTCTCTCCTTCTTTCTCTCTCTCTTTATCTCTCTCTTTCTCCCTATCTCACTTTCTCTCTCAGTCTTTCTCTCCTTCTTTCATTCTTTTCTTTCTCTCTCACTTTCCCTCCCTCCCTCCCTCCCTCCCTCCCTCCCTCCCTCCCTCCCTCCCTCCCTCCCTCCCTCCCTCCCTTCCTTCCTTCCTTCCTTCCTTCCTTCCTTCCTTCCTTCCTTCCTTCCTTCCTTCCTTCCTTCCTTCCTTCCTTCCTTCCTTCCTTCCTTCCGCACCATTCCTTCCTTCCTTCCGCACCATACCTTCCTTCCTTCCTTCCTTCCTTCCTTCCTTCCTTCCTTCCTTCCTTCCTTCCTTCCTTCCTTCCTTCCTTCTTTCCTTCCTTCCTTCCTTCCTTCCTTCCTTCCTTCCTTCCTTCCTTCCTTCCTTCCTTCCTTCCTTCCTTCCTTCCTTCCTTCCTTCCTTCCTTCCTTCCTTCCTTTCCCTGGAGCAAGTAGGGAATTTCCACATCTCAAGCAATTCTCAAAACTTGACAACCTTTTCCCATCACTGGGGGACCAAGGCCAAAGGAAGCCCAAGCCCTGAAATGACATCAGTGAGCAAACCTTTTGGTGCCCGCCTTGCCGTGCCAGTGTGACAGGGGTGAGCTTCAGAGCATCTCCTCAAAGTGTTAGTTTGACAGCAGGACGTGTTCCTTCCAACGTATCCTGCAGATTTTGTCCTCAACCTTGGTGCCCAGGAAGAAGCAAGACAGGAGAGGGGTCTTGTGCCCCCTGGGGCTTGGAGCTCTGCAATGGCTTTGGTCTCTCGAGCTGGGCAAAAGGGTAGGCAAAAAACTGGCCAGGTTACAAAGAGCAAAAAGAAAGAAGGCAAAAATCCCTGCGGCGTCCCTCTGGCCCTCTGGGTTCCAGCAGCCTCCGTAGCTTGCCAGTGGTGCCCAGGCTTGCGCCGGCTTCCCTGGCGTCTAGAGCCCGTCTCCAGGCCTCCCTGAGGAGTCGTGCTGCCACAGGGGAGCCTGGCTTCCAATCCAGTTCCACGGCGTCAACACAGCCAGCGTCTCCAGGGTGCCTGCCTGTGATGCGGTGACAACGCCGCCGTGTCACAATGGCCCCTGGCATGGGCAAGCCCCAGGCTGCCACTTGGCCCTTGGCTGCAGGAGCGGCTGGCTGCCTGGCTGGGAGCTCCTGCCTGGCCGGCGGCTGGGGGAGAAGCGGCAGCGCCAGGGCGCATACAGTGCCGTGGCCCCTTCCTGGTGTGCCCACGAGGCCCGAGGCTGGCCCTGCTGCAGGCCTCTTGGCACGCAAGGCCCGCTGCTGTGAGGCCTTGGGTGTGCAGGTGACAGCGGTGTCGTGGCCTGGAGCACGGCTGCTCCAGGCCGGGGGGTGGGGAGTGGGGGCCACGTGGGGTGGGAAAGTGGCAGGGATGATCCCTTGGCCTGCACACTGTGCTGCAGCTGCCCGTGCCGCGGGAGACTGAGCCCCTGTGCGAGCGAGCGAAGGCAGGCAGCCCTCTCCAGCAAACAGCCGGGGCCCTGCCGCCCCCCCAGCTCCCTGCAAAGGCCAGCTTGGGCAGCTTGGAGGCCAAAAGGCCAGCGGCACGCAGTCTGCCGCTCCGACTTGTGAGAGAGGTGAGGCAGAAATGTGCCATTTGGAGGGGGTGGGTGCCCGTGTCCTGCAGTCACAGCCACCCCGGGAGCAGAGCCGGAGTTGGGCGGAGCACAGGGGGCGGGAAAGCTGGGGGGGTGGGAAGGAGCAGGCTGCGCAGCAAAGCCCCGCCCCCGCCAAGAGGGCAGAGTCATCGGGAAGTCTCTCCTGGAGGCGCTTGAAAGCCCAGCGGGGCGCTTCCCGATGTCAGTGGCGAGCCCGAGCACTGCCAGGTTCCCCGCACAAAGGCTGGCCCTGCTCAATCCCCTGCCGGCGACCCCCGCACCTGCAGCCCCCGTGGCCTGCCCGAGCCCTCCCTCGGCGCGCCGCCTTCCCCGAGCATCCCGCAGGGGCAGCGGCGCTTGCGCGCAGCCCCGAAAAGGCTGCACTTCCAGGCGCTGAGCGCTCCCGGCAGGCGGCCACTGGAAAGGGACTTTGCATGGCCGGCACTTCTCGGCGCCACGCCGAGCCCGCCCCGCTGCCGCTGCCGCTGCCGCTGCCGCTGCCGGGTCCGTGGCCCCGCTCCCGGGGTGCCCGTGTCCTCCAAGCGCCATTTGCGTTTTTGGCTTGGCCCCTGCTGGCCGCCGTAGGCCACTGCTACCGGCGGCGGCAGCGCCGGCCGGCAGCCACGTCTCTGTAGCCACGGCAACACCCTTGCTCTGCTCCGGGCCCGGCCGGGCCGAGCCGAGCCGAGCTTAGCTGGCATCGGGGTCCCCTCCCCACCTCGGCCTCGTCCGCTTTGGCGGCTGCCAGGCAGCGGGGACAAGGACGGGCGGGGGGCGGCTTTCCACCAAGCCGGGACAGCAGCAGCTCTTGGGAGTCCCTCCCTTCTCATCCTCCTCCTCTTCCTCCGCCTCCTCCTGCGCGGGGGAGTTTTGGGAGGCACGGGAGAGAGCGGCAGGGGCGGGGCAGGGAGGAGCGCCCCAAAGTGCCCCAAAGCTTGTCCACGTTTGGGGGGCTGGGGGAAGGTGGAGTCGGGACAGGGCCATGTCCCAGCAGCAGCTCGGTGCCCAGGCAGGGCCGGCACTGCAGCCGAGTGAACCAAAGGTTCCGACCAAATTTGCCCCGCCCTGATGCCACAAGATGCCCGGAGATGGGCTGGGGGCAGGCAAAGGGGCTGGCTCAGCCTTGATTTTTTCCCCCTGTGTGCCACGAGAGAGCGCAAAATGCACCTGCATGCCGTGTGCTGAGGGGGCTGTCCTGGAGCAGAGCCATTCCCCTGGTAAGCCGTGAGCCCCTGGCCAGGCATGGGTAGCGGGGCAGGGTCCTGCCAGCACCTCTGCAAGCCAGAAGAGACGAGCCCACCTGGAGCAGGTTGCTGCTAGCACCAATGATCCCGTGGGCTGCCACAAGGCTCTCCCGGCTTGTCAAAGGCGCCCCAGTGTCCCTGTGTTGCCTTTTTCAGCCTAGAAGTGAAAGTTGAGATCATTGGAGTCAAGGAGGTCCTGGAAAAGTGGATCTCTCTTGGAGCTCTAGGGGCAATTCTGGAAGAACAGCCCACCCCTGTCACAGGGCTGAAGACACTTGTCTAGGCTTTAGGAAATTAGCATCATTGACACCAAGCACCAGTTCAGAGGATGAGTGGTGATGCAATTCCCCCCCAGGTCAAGCCCCTTCCTCCTCTGCAGCCCCCTACCCTTGGTACTGATTGGACTTGTTGATGAAAATGAATCTGGAAGATTTTGTTGCCAGGAAGGTCCAAGACAGGAGAGGGGCCTTGTGCCCCCTGGGGCTTGCAGCTCTGCAATGGCTTTGGTCTCTAGCTGGCGAAAAGGGTAGGCAAAAGGACTGGCCAGGTTACAAATAGAGAGAAGAAAAAAGGCAAAAATCACTCCGGCATCCCTCTTTGTTTTAGAGACTAACTAAAGGCTCTACCACGCCTAGTCCCTACTCTGTAGTTAAGCCACGGCACCGCGTCATACGGCCGGCCACGATGCAAAGACTCCCTAGAGACGGCAGTAGTAGGAGCAGGTTGGTCTTTTTTCTTTCCCAGGCCTAGTTCGGTAACTGTGAAGTAGGCCTATTCAAGGTTCGGTGAGCTTATGGAAAGCTGCTTGATGTAGGATTTGAGTTGGCTTCCAAATTGGAACTAAATCCTTCTTCATTTGTTTTCACTTGGATTTCCATAAGAACAACAACTGCTGTTAGTAATGGTAAGGCTAGTAGGAAATGAAGTGCCCTTTTGTTAGGTCAGACTAGATGAGACAAATCATAGACTTCTTGTAAGGCCGAAATGGTGTGTGAAATTGGCTTTTCCAGACGTTCGATCATCTTTCATGTGATCAAACGTTCTGTTTGGAATTACAGCCTCGAGAGCATGGGCTTCATCTTTCACTGAGAGGGCCAAACTTACCAGACCTCACGGTTCCGTATTCGATCCCGTTTGGACAAGTGGTTCTTGCGAAGAGCCTTTGGATCCATTCTGGATGAAAGTTCCGCGCGGATTTGGGGGCTAAATCTGAGTCGGGGTTACCAGCTGTGCAGATAACAGGCACGGATAAGGGAAGCATTGAAATGGCCCCATATGGATTTGTATCCGCTTTTGTCTTCTAGCTGTTTCAGAAGCAGAGGTGTTCTTCACTCTGGAGCAGTGTACTGCGGGTCCTCTGGCCGTAACCTTGCCTTCAGTGAGGGTCATGGGGACTTGGAACGGTGCTCTGGACTTGGTTGGTAAAGTGCCGGTTTTCCCATGGAGCACAGGTTCAGTCTCCAGGCAGGAAGAGGTGGGCACGTGCGTGTGGAGAACATGACGAACGTGCAGAGTTTCGGCAAAGCGGAATTTCCAAGCCGTTCGATACCTTGGCGAGGTAAGCTACTTTCTCATCTCAGCATTTTTCATGCCTTAGACTTCACTTGCTATGGCCTGCCATGCAATATTTCCTAAATATTTCCTGCTGTTGTCTCTCTCCACCTCGGTTGTACACAGACTCTCTGGGGGGCTTGAGGCAAGGCCTAAATCTATGTCTTGGATGTTTTTGACCACTTGGAGTCCTCTGTGTTTTGAGGCTTCCATTGACACATTCAGCCTAAGCATATCCCTTTCTTTCTCTCCTTCTTTCTCTCTCTCTTTATCTCTCTCTTTCTCCCTCTCTCACTTTCTCTCTCAGTCTTTCTCTCCTTCTTTCATTCTTTTCTTTCTCTCTCACTTTCTCTCCCTCCCTCCCTCCCTCCCTCCCTCCCTCCCTCCCTCCCTCCCTCCCTCCCTCCCTCCCTCCCTCCCTCCCTCCCTCCCTCCCTCCCTCCCTCCCTCCCTCCCTCCCCCCCTCCGTCCCTCCCTCCCTTCCTCCCTTCCTCCCTTCCTTCCTTCCTTCCTTCCTTCCTTCCTTCCTTCCTTCCTTCCGCACCATTCCTTCCTTCCTTCCTTCCTTCCTTCCTTCCTTCCTTCCTTCCTTCCTTCCTTCCTTCCGCACCATTCCTTCCTTCCTTCCTTCCTTCCTTCCTTCCTTCCTTCCTTCCTTCCTTCCTTCCTTCCTTCCTTCCTTCCTTCCTTCCTTCCTTCCTTCCTTCCTTCCTTCCTTCCTTCCTTCCTTCCTTCCTTCCTTCCTTCCTTCCTTCCTTCCTTCCTTCCTTCCTTCCTTCCTTTCCCTGGAGCAAGTAGGGAATTTCCACATCTCAAGCAATTCTCAAAACTTGACAACCTTTTCCCATCACTGGGGGACCAAGGCCAAAGGAAGCCCAAGCCCTGAAATGACATCAGTGAGCAAACCTTTTGGTGCCCGCCTTGCCGTGCCAGTGTGACAGGGGTGAGCTTCAGAGCATCTCCTCAAAGTGTTAGTTTGACAGCAGGACGTGTTCCTTCCAACGTATCCTGCAGATTTTGTCCTCAACCTTGGTGCCCAGGAAGAAGCAAGACAGGAGAGGGGTCTTGTGCCCCCTGGGGCTTGGAGCTCTGCAATGGCTTTGGTCTCTCGAGCTGGGCAAAAGGGTAGGCAAAAAACTGGCCAGGTTACAAAGAGCAAAAAGAAAGAAGGCAAAAATCCCTGCGGCGTCCCTCTGGCCCTCTGGGTTCCAGCAGCCTCCGTAGCTTGCCAGTGGTGCCCAGGCTTGCACCGGCTTCCCTGGCGTCAAGAGCCCGTCTCCAGGCCTCCATGAGGAGTCGTGCTGCCACAGGGGAGCCTGGCTTCCAATCCAGTTCCACGGCGTTAACACAGCCAGCGTCTCCAGGGTGCCTGCCTGTGATGCGGTGACAACGCCGCCGTGTCACAATGGCCCCTGGCATGGGCAAGCCCCAGGCTGCCACTTGGCCCTTGGCTGCAGGAGCGGCTGGCTGCCTGGCTGGGAGCTCCTGCCTGGCCGGCGGCTGGGGGAGAAGCGGCAGCGCCAGGGCGCATACAGTGCCGTGGCCCCTTCCTGGTGTGCCCACGAGGCCCGAGGCTGGCCCTGCTGCAGGCCTCTTGGCACGCAAGGCCCGCTGCTGTGAGGCCTTGGGTGTGCAGGTGACAGCGGTGTCGTGGCCTGGAGCACGGCTGCTCCAGGCCGGGGGGTGGGGAGTGGGGGCCACGTGGGGTGGGAAAGTGGCAGGGATGATCCCTTGGCCTGCACACTGTGCTGCAGCTGCCCGTGCCGCGGGAGACTGAGCCCCTGTGCGAGCGAGCGAAGGCAGGCAGCCCTCTCCAGCAAACAGCCGGGGCCCTGCCGCCCCCCCAGCTCCCTGCAAAGGCCAGCTTGGGCAGCTTGGAGGCCAAAAGGCCAGCGGCACGCAGTCTGCCGCTCCGACTTGTGAGAGAGGTGAGGCAGAAATGTGCCATTTGGAGGGGGTGGGTGCCCGTGTCCTGCAGTCACAGCCACCCCGGGAGCAGAGCCGGAGTTGGGCGGAGCACAGGGGGCGGGAAAGCTGGGGGGGTGGGAAGGAGCAGGCTGCGCAGCAAAGCCCCGCCCCCGCCAAGAGGGCAGAGTCATCGGGAAGTCTCTCCTGGAGGCGCTTGAAAGCCCAGCGGGGCGCTTCCCGATGTCAGTGGCGAGCCCGAGCACTGCCAGGTTCCCCGCACAAAGGCTGGCCCTGCTCAATCCCCTGCCGGCGACCCCCGCACCTGCAGCCCCCGTGGCCTGCCCGAGCCCTCCCTCGGCGCGCCGCCTTCCCCGAGCATCCCGCAGGGGCAGCGGCGCTTGCGCGCAGCCCCAAAAAGGCTGCACTTCCAGGCGCTGAGCGCTCCCGGCAGGCGGCCACTGGAAAGGGACTTTGCATGGCCGGCACTTCTCGGCGCCACGCCGAGCCCGCCCCGCTGCCGCTGCCGCTGCCGCTGCCGCTGCCGCTGCCGCTGCCGCTGCCGGGTCCGTGGCCCCGCTCCCGGGGTGCCCGTGTCCTCCAAGCGCCATTTGCGTTTTTGGCTTGGCCCCTGCTGGCCGCCGTAGGCCACTGCTACCGGCGGCGGCAGCGCCGGCCGGCAGCCACGTCTCTGTAGCCACGGCAACACCCTTGCTCCGCTCCGGGCCCGGCCGGGCCGAGCCGAGCCGAGCTTAGCTGGCATCGGGGTCCCCTCCCCACCTCGGCCTCGTCCGCTTTGGCGGCTGCCAGGCAGCGGGGACAAGGACGGGCGGGGGGCGGCTTTCCACCAAGCCGGGACAGCAGCAGCTCTTGGGAGTCCCTCCCTTCTCATCCTCCTCCTCTTCCTCCACCTCCTCCTGCGCGGGGGAGTTTTGGGAGGCACGGGAGAGAGCGGCAGGGGCGGGGCAGGGAGGAGCGCCCCAAAGTGCCCCAAAGCTTGTCCACGTTTGGGGGGCTGGGGGAAGGTGGAGTCGGGACAGGGCCATGTCCCAGCAGCAGCTCGGTGCCCAGGCAGGGCCGGCACTGCAGCCCAGTGAACCAAAGGTTCCGACCAAATTTGCCCCGCCCTGATGCCACAAGATGCCCGGAGATGGGCTGGGGGCAGGCAAAGGGGCTGGCTCAGCCTTGATTTTTTCCCCCTGTGTGCCACGAGAGAGCGCAAAATGCACCTGCATGCCGTGTGCTGAGGGGGCTGTCCTGGAGCAGAGCCATTCCCCTGGTAAGCCGTGAGCCCCTGGCCAGGCATGGGTAGCGGGGCAGGGTCCTGCCAGCACCTCTGCAAGCCAGAAGAGACGAGCCCACCTGGAGCAGGTTGCTGCTAGCACCAATGATCCCGTGGGCTGCCACAAGGCTCTCCCGGCTTGTCAAAGGTGCCCCAGTGTCCCTGTGTTGCCTTTTTCAGCCTAGAAGTGAAAGTTGAGATCATTGGAGTCAAGGAGGTCCTGGAAAAGTGGATCTCTCTTGGAGCTCTAGGGGCAATTCTGGAAGAACAGCCCACCCCTGTCACAGGGCTGAAGACACTTGTCTAGGCTTTAGGAAATTAGCATCATTGACACCAAGCACCAGTTCAGAGGATGAGTGGTGATGCAATTCCCCCCCAGGTCAAGCCCCTTCCTCCTCTGCAGCCCCCTACCCTTGGTACTGATTGGACTTGTTGATGAAAATGAATCTGGAAGATTTTGTTGCCAGGAAGGTCCAAGACAGGAGAGGGGCCTTGTGCCCCCTGGGGCTTGCAGCTCTGCAATGGCTTTGGTCTCTAGCTGGCGAAAAGGGTAGGCAAAAGGACTGGCCAGGTTACAAATAGAGAGAAGAAAAAAGGCAAAAATCACTCCGGCATCCCTCTTTGTTTTAGAGACTAACTAAAGGCTCTACCACGCCTAGTCCCTACTCTGTAGTTAAGCCACGGCACCGCGTCATACGGCCGGCCACGATGCAAAGACTCCCTAGAGACGGCAGTAGTAGGAGCAGGTTGGTCTTTTTTCTTTCCCAGGCCTAGTTCGGTAACTGTGAAGTAGGCCTATTCAAGGTTCGGTGAGCTTATGGAAAGCTGCTTGATGTAGGATTTGAGTTGGCTTCCAAATTGGAACTAAATCCTTCTTCATTTGTTTTCACTTGGATTTCCATAAGAACAACAACTGCTGTTAGTAATGGTAAGGCTAGTAGGAAATGAAGTGCCCTTTTGTTAGGTCAGACTAGATGAGACAAATCATAGACTTCTTGTAAGGCCGAAATGGTGTGTGAAATTGGCTTTTCCAGACGTTCGATCATCTTTCATGTGATCAAACGTTCTGTTTGGAATGACAGCCTCGAGAGCATGGGCTTCATCTTTCACTGAGAGGGCCAAACTTACCAGACCTCACGGTTCCGTATTCGATCCCGTTTGGACAAGTGGTTCTTGCGAAGAGCCTTTGGATCCATTCTGGATGAAAGTTCCGCGCGGATTTGGGGGCTAAATCTGAGTCGGGGTTACCAGCTGTGCAGATAACAGGCACGGATAAGGGAAGCATTGAAATGGCCCCATATGGATTTGTATCCGCTTTTGTCTTCTAGCTGTTTCAGAAGCAGAGGTGTTCTTCACTCTGGAGCAGTGTACTGCCGGTCCTCTGGCCGTAACCTTGCCTTCAGTGAGGGTCATGGGGACTTGGAACGGTGCTCTGGACTTGGTTGGTAAAGTGCCGGTTTTCCCATGGAGCACAGGTTCAGTCTCCAGGCAGGAAGAGGTGGGCACGTGCGTGTGGAGAACATGACGAACGTGCAGAGTTTCGGCAAAGCGGAATTTCCAAGCCGTTCGATACCTTGGCGAGGTAAGCTACTTTCTCATCTCAGCATTTTTCATGCCTTAGACTTCACTTGCTATGGCCTGCCATGCAATATTTCCTAAATATTTCCTGCTGTTGTCTCTCTCCACCTCGGTTGTACACAGACTCTCTGGGGGGCTTGAGGCAAGGCCTAAAACTATGTCTTGGATGTTTTTGACCACTTGGAGTCCTCTGTGTTTTGAGGCTTCCATTGACACATTCAGCCTAAGCATATCCCTTTCTTTCTCTCCTTCTTTCTCTCTCTCTTTATCTCTCTCTTTCTCCCTATCTCACTTTCTCTCTCAGTCTTTCTCTCCTTCTTTCATTCTTTTCTTTCTCTCTCACTTTCCCTCCCTCCCTCCCTCCCTCCCTCCCTCCCTCCCTCCCTCCCTCCCTCCCTCCCTCCCTCCCTCCCTCCCTCCCTCCCTCCCTCCCTTCCTTCCTTCCTTCCTTCCTTCCTTCCTTCCTTCCTTCCTTCCTTCCTTCCTTCCTTCCTTCCGCACCATTCCTTCCGCACCATTCCTTCCTTCCTTCCTTCCTTCCTTCCTTCCTTCCTTCCTTCCTTCCTTCCTTCCTTCCTTCCTTCCTTCCTTCCTTCCTTCCTTCCTTCCTTCCTTCCTTCCTTCCTTCCTTCCTTCCTTCCTTCCTTCCTTCCTTCCTTCCTTCCTTCCTTCCTTCCTTCCTTCCTTCCTTCCGCACCATTCCTTTCTTTCCCTGGAGGAAGTAGGGAATTTCCACATCTCAAGCAATTCTCAAAACTTGACAACCTTTTCCCATCACTGGGGGACCAAGGCCAAAGGAAGCCCAAGCCCTGAAATGACATCAGTGAGCAAACCTTTTGGTGCCCGCCTTGCCGTGCCAGTGTGACAGGGGTGAGCTTCAGAGCATCTCCTCAAAGTGTTAGTTTGACAGCAGGACGTGTTCCTTCCAACGTATCCTGCAGATTTTGTCCTCAACCTTGGTGCCCAGGAAGAAGCAAGACAGGAGAGGGGTCTTGTGCCCCCTGGGGCTTGGAGCTCTGCAATGGCTTTGGTCTCTCGAGCTGGGCAAAAGGGTAGGCAAAAAACTGGCCAGGTTACAAAGAGCAAAAAGAAAGAAGGCAAAAATCCCTGCGGCGTCCCTCTGGCCCTCTGGGTTCCAGCAGCCTCCGTAGCTTGCCAGTGGTGCCCAGGCTTGCGCCGGCTTCCCTGGCGTCAAGAGCCCGTCTCCAGGCCTCCCTGAGGAGTCGTGCTGCCACAGGGGAGCCTGGCTTCCAATCCAGTTCCACGGCGTCAACACAGCCAGCGTCTCCAGGGTGCCTGCCTGTGATGCGGTGACAACGCCGCCGTGTCACAATGGCCCCTGGCATGGGCAAGCCCCAGGCTGCCACTTGGCCCTTGGCTGCAGGAGCGGCTGGCTGCCTGGCTGGGAGCTCCTGCCTGGCCGGCGGCTGGGGGAGAAGCGGCAGCGCCAGGGCGCATACAGTGCCGTGGCCCCTTCCTGGTGTGCCCACGAGGCCCGAGGCTGGCCCTGCTGCAGGCCTCTTGGCACGCAAGGCCCGCTGCTGTGAGGCCTTGGGTGTGCAGGTGACAGCGGTGTCGTGGCCTGGAGCACGGCTGCTCCAGGCCGGGGGGTGGGGAGTGGGGGCCACGTGGGGTGGGAAAGTGGCAGGGATGATCCCTTGGCCTGCACACTGTGCTGCAGCTGCCCGTGCCGCGGGAGACTGAGCCCCTGTGCGAGCGAGCGAAGGCAGGCAGCCCTCTCCAGCAAACAGCCGGGGCCCTGCCGCCCCCCCAGCTCCCTGCAAAGGCCAGCTTGGGCAGCTTGGAGGCCAAAAGGCCAGCGGCACGCAGTCTGCCGCTCCGACTTGTGAGAGAGGTGAGGCAGAAATGTGCCATTTGGAGGGGGTGGGTGCCCGTGTCCTGCAGTCACAGCCACCCCGGGAGCAGAGCCGGAGTTGGGCGGAGCACAGGGGGCGGGAAAGCTGGGGGGGTGGGAAGGAGCAGGCTGCGCAGCAAAGCCCCGCCCCCGCCAAGAGGGCAGAGTCATCGGGAAGTCTCTCCTGGAGGCGCTTGAAAGCCCAGCGGGGCGCTTCCCGATGTCAGTGGCGAGCCCGAGCACTGCCAGGTTCCCCGCACAAAGGCTGGCCCTGCTCAATCCCCTGCCGGCGACCCCCGCACCTGCAGCCCCCGTGGCCTGCCCGAGCCCTCCCTCGGCGCGCCGCCTCCCCCGAGCATCCCGCAGGGGCAGCGGCGCTTGCGCGCAGCCCCGAAAAGGCTGCACTTCCAGGCGCTGAGCGCTCCCGGCAGGCGGCCACTGGAAAGGGACTTTGCATGGCCGGCACTTCTCGGCGCCACGCCGAGCCCGCCCCGCTGCCGCTGCCGCTGCCGGGTCCGTGGCCCCGCTCCCGGGGTGCCCGTGTCCTCCAAGCGCCATTTGCGTTTTTGGCTTGGCCCCTGCTGGCCGCCGTAGGCCACTGCTACCGGCGGCGGCAGCGCCGGCCGGCAGCCACGTCTCTGTAGCCACGGCAACACCCTTGCTCCGCTCCGGGCCCGGCCGGGCCGAGCCGAGCCGAGCCGAGCTTAGCTGGCATCGGGGTCCCCTCCCCACCTCGGCCTCGTCCGCTTTGGCGGCTGCCAGGCAGCGGGGACAAGGACGGGCGGGGGGCGGCTTTCCACCAAGCCGGGACAGCAGCAGCTCTTGGGAGTCCCTCCCTTCTCATCCTCCTCCTCTTCCTCCACCTCCTCCTGCGCGGGGGAGTTTTGGGAGGCACGGGAGAGAGCGGCAGGGGCGGGGCAGGGAGGAGCGCCCCAAAGTGCCCCAAAGCTTGTCCACGTTTGGGGGGCTGGGGGAAGGTGGAGTCGGGACAGGGCCATGTCCCAGCAGCAGCTCGGTGCCCAGGCAGGGCCGGCACTGCAGCCCAGTGAACCAAAGGTTCCGACCAAATTTGCCCCGCCCTGATGCCACAAGATGCCCGGAGATGGGCTGGGGGCAGGCAAAGGGGCTGGCTCAGCCTTGATTTTTTCCCCCTGTGTGCCACGAGAGAGCGCAAAATGCACCTGCATGCCGTGTGCTGAGGGGGCTGTCCTGGAGCAGAGCCATTCCCCTGGTAAGCCGTGAGCCCCTGGCCAGGCATGGGTAGCGGGGCAGGGTCCTGCCAGCACCTCTGCAAGCCAGAAGAGACGAGCCCACCTGGAGCAGGTTGCTGCTAGCACCAATGATCCCGTGGGCTGCCACAAGGCTCTCCAGGCTTGTCAAAGGCGCCCCAGTGTCCCTGTGTTGCCTTTTTCAGCCTAGAAGTGAAAGTTGAGATCATTGGAGTCAAGGAGGTCCTGGAAAAGTGGATCTCTCTTGGAGCTCTAGGGGCAATTCTGGAAGAACAGCCCACCCCTGTCACAGGGCTGAAGACACTTGTCTAGGCTTTAGGAAATTAGCATCATTGACACCAAGCACCAGTTCAGAGGATGAGTGGTGATGCAATTCCCCCCCAGGTCAAGCCCCTTCCTCCTCTGCAGCCCCCTACCCTTGGTACTGATTGGACTTGTTGATGAAAATGAATCTGGAAGATTTTGTTGCCAGGAAGGTCCAAGACAGGAGAGGGGCCTTGTGCCCCCTGGGGCTTGCAGCTCTGCAATGGCTTTGGTCTCTAGCTGGCGAAAAGGGTAGGCAAAAGGACTGGCCAGGTTACAAATAGAGAGAAGAAAAAAGGCAAAAATCACTCCGGCATCCCTCTTTGTTTTAGAGACTAACTAAAGGCTCTACCACGCCTAGTCCCTACTCTGTAGTTAAGCCACGGCACCGCGTCATACGGCCGGCCACGATGCAAAGACTCCCTAGAGACGGCAGTAGTAGGAGCAGGTTGGTCTTTTTTCTTTCCCAGGCCTAGTTCGGTAACTGTGAAGTAGGCCTATTCAAGGTTCGGTGAGCTTATGGAAAGCTGCTTGATGTAGGATTTGAGTTGGCTTCCAAATTGGAACTAAATCCTTCTTCATTTGTTTTCACTTGGATTTCCATAAGAACAACAACTGCTGTTAGTAATGGTAAGGCTAGTAGGAAATGAAGTGCCCTTTTGTTAGGTCAGACTAGATGAGACAAATCATAGACTTCTTGTAAGGCCGAAATGGTGTGTGAAATTGGCTTTTCCAGATGTTCGATCATCTTTCATGTGATCAAACGTTCTGTTTGGAATGACAGCCTCGAGAGCATGGGCTTCATCTTTCACTGAGAGGGCCAAACTTACCAGACCTCACGGTTCCGTATTCGATCCCGTTTGGACAAGTGGTTCTTGCGAAGAGCCTTTGGATCCATTCTGGATGAAAGTTCCGCGCGGATTTGGGGGCTAAATCTGAGTCGGGGTTACCAGCTGTGCAGATAACAGGCACGGATAAGGGAAGCATTGAAATGGCCCCATATGGATTTGTATCCGCTTTTGTCTTCTAGCTGTTTCAGAAGCAGAGGTGTTCTTCACTCTGGAGCAGTGTACTGCGGGTCCTCTGGCCGTAACCTTGCCTTCAGTGAGGGTCATGGGGACTTGGAACGGTGCTCTGGACTTGGTTGGTAAAGTGCCGGTTTTCCCATGGAGCACAGGTTCAGTCTCCAGGCAGGAAGAGGTGGGCACGTGCGTGTGGAGAACATGACGAACGTGCAGAGTTTCGGCAAAGCGGAATTTCCAAGCCGTTCGATACCTTGGCGAGGTAAGCTACTTTCTCATCTCAGCATTTTTCATGCCTTAGACTTCACTTGCTATGGTCTGCCATGCAATATTTCCTAAATATTTCCTGCTGTTGTCTCTCTCCACCTCGGTTGTACACAGACTCTCTGGGGGGCTGGAGGCAAGGCCTAAATCTATGTCTTGGATGTTTTTGACCACTTGGAGTCCTCTGTGTTTTGAGGCTTCCATTGACACATTCAGCCTAAGCATATCCCTTTCTTTCTCTCCTTCTTTCTCTCTCTCTTTATCTCTCTCTTTCTCCCTATCTCACTTTCTCTCTCAGTCTTTCTCTCCTTCTTTCATTCTTTTCTTTCTCTCTCACTTTCTCTCCCTCCCTCCCTCCCTCCCTCCCTCCCTCCCTCCCTCCCTCCCTCCCTCCCTCCCTCCCTCCCTCCCTCCCTCCCTCCCTCCCTCCCTCCCTCCCTCCCTCCCTCCCTCCCTCCCTCCCTCCCTCCCTCTCTCCCTCCCTTCCTCCCTCTCTTCCTCCCTCCCTTCCTTCCTTCCTTCCTTCCTTCCTTCCTTCCTTCCTTCCTTCCTTCCTTCCTTCCTTCCTTCCTTCCTTCCTTCCTTCCTTCCTTCCTTCCGCACCATTCCTTCCTTTCTTTCCCTGGAGCAAGTAGGGAATTTCCACATCTCAAGCAATTCTCAAAACTTGACAACCTTTTCCCATCACTGGGGGACCAAGGCCAAAGGAAGCCCAAGCCCTGAAATGACATCAGTGAGCAAACCTTTTGGTGCCCGCCTTGCCGTGCCAGTGTGACAGGGGTGAGCTTCAGAGCATCTCCTCAAAGTGTTAGTTTGACAGCAGGACGTGTTCCTTCCAACGTATCCTGCAGATTTTGTCCTCAACCTTGGTGCCCAGGAAGAAGCAAGACAGGAGAGGGGTCTTGTGCCCCCTGGGGCTTGGAGCTCTGCAATGGCTTTGGTCTCTCGAGCTGGGCAAAAGGGTAGGCAAAAAACTGGCCAGGTTACAAAGAGCAAAAAGAAAGAAGGCAAAAATCCCTGCGGCGTCCCTCTGGCCCTCTGGGTTCCAGCAGCCTCCGTAGCTTGCCAGTGGTGCCCAGGCTTGCGCCGGCTTCCCTGGCGTCAAGAGCCCGTCTCCAGGCCTCCCTGAGGAGTCGTGCTGCCACAGGGGAGCCTGGCTTCCAATCCAGTTCCACGGCGTCAACACAGCCAGCGTCTCCAGGGTGCCTGCCTGTGATGCGGTGACAACGCCGCCG
This sequence comes from Acanthiza pusilla, assembly GCA_036630365.1. Taxonomy (NCBI): domain Eukaryota; kingdom Metazoa; phylum Chordata; class Aves; order Passeriformes; family Acanthizidae; genus Acanthiza; species Acanthiza pusilla. Next base: position 135,888 of record JAXCHO010000311.1, read on the forward strand.
TGTCACAATGGCCCCTGGCATGGGCAAGCCCCAGGCTGCCACTTGGCCCTTGGCTGCAGGAGCGGCTGGCTGCCTGGCTGGGAGCTCCTGCCTGGCCGGCGGCTGGGGGAGAAGCGGCAGCGCCAGGGCGCATACAGTGCCGTGGCCCCTTCCTGGTGTGCCCACGAGGCCCGAGGCTGGCCCTGCTGCAGACCTCTTGGCACGCAAGGCCCGCTGCTGTGAGGCCTTGGGTGTGCAGGTGACAGCGGTGTCGTGGCCTGGAGCACGGCTGCTCCAGGCCGGGGGGTGGGGAGTGGGGGCCACGTGGGGTGGGAAAGTGGCAGGGATGATCCCTTGGCCTGCACACTGTGCTGCAGCTGCCCGTGCCGCGGGAGACTGAGCCCCTGTGCGAGCGAGCGAAGGCAGGCAGCCCTCTCCAGCAAACAGCCGGGGCCCTGCCGCCCCCCCAGCTCCCTGCAAAGGCCAGCTTGGGCAGCTTGGAGGCCAAAAGGCCAGCGGCACGCAGTCTGCCGCTCCGACTTGTGAGAGAGGTGAGAAAGAAATGTGCCATTTGGAGGGGGTGGGTGCCCGTGTCCTGCAGTCACAGCCACCCCGGGAGCAGAGCCGGAGTTGGGCGGAGCACAGGGGGCGGGAAAGCTGGGGGGGTGGGAAGGAGCAGGCTGCGCAGCAAAGCCCCGCCCCCGCCAAGAGGGCAGAGTCATCGGGAAGTCTCTCCTGGAGGCGCTTGAAAGCCCAGCGGGGCGCTTCCCGATGTCAGTGGCGAGCCCGAGCACTGCCCGGTTCCCCGCACAAAGGCTGGCCCTGCTCAATCCCCTGCCGGCGACCCCCGCACCTGCAGCCCCCGTGGCCTGCCCGAGCCCTCCCTCGGCGCGCCGCCTCCCCCGAGCATCCCGCAGGGGCAGCGGCGCTTGCGCGCAGCCCCGAAAAGGCTGCACTTCCAGGCGCTGAGCGCTCCCGGCAGGCGGCCACTGGAAAGGGACTTTGCATGGCCGGCACTTCTCGGCGCCACGCCGAGCCCGCCCCGCTGCCGCTGCCGCTGCCGCTGCCGGGTCCGTGGCCCCGCTCCCGGGGTGCCCGTGTCCTCCAAGCGCCATTTGCGTTTTTGGCTTGGCCCCTGCTGGCCGCCGTAGGCCACTGCTACCGGCGGCGGCAGCGCCGGCCGGCAGCCACGTCTCTGTAGCCACGGCAACACCCTTGCTCCGCTCCGGGCCCGGCCGGGCCGAGCCGAGCCGAGCTTAGCTGGCATCGGGGTCCCCTCCCCACCTCGGCCTCGTCCGCTTTGGCGGCTGCCAGGCAGCGGGGACAAGGACGGGCGGGGGGCGGCTTTCCACCAAGCCGGGACAGCAGCAGCTCTTGGGAGTCCCTCCCTTCTCATCCTCCTCCTCTTCCTCCACCTCCTCCTGCGCGGGGGAGTTTTGGGAGGCACGGGAGAGAGCGGCAGGGGCGGGGCAGGGAGGAGCGCCCCAAAGTGCCCCAAAGCTTGTCCACGTTTGGGGGGCTGGGGGAAGGTGGAGTCGGGACAGGGCCATGTCCCAGCAGCAGCTCGGTGCCCAGGCAGGGCCGGCACTGCAGCCCAGTGAACCAAAGGTTCCGACCAAATTTGCCCCGCCCTGATGCCACAAGATGCCCGGAGATGGGCTGGGGGCAGGCAAAGGGGCTGGCTCAGCCTTGATTTTTTCCCCCTGTGTGCCACGAGAGAGCGCAAAATGCACCTGCATGCCGTGTGCTGAGGGGGCTGTCCTGGAGCAGAGCCATTCCCCTGGTAAGCCGTGAGCCCCTGGCCAGGCATGGGTAGCGGGGCAGGGTCCTGCCAGCACCTCTGCAAGCCAGAAGAGACGAGCCCACCTGGAGCAGGTTGCTGCTAGCACCAATGATCCCGTGGGCTGCCACAAGGCTCTCCCGGCTTGTCAAAGGCGCCCCAGTGTCCCTGTGTTGCCTTTTTCAGCCTAGAAGTGAAAGTTGAGATCATTGGAGTCAAGGAGGTCCTGGAAAAGTGGATCTCTCTTGGAGCTCTAGGGGCAATTCTGGAAGAACAGCCCACCCCTGTCACAGGGCTGAAGACACTTGTCTAGGCTTTAGGAAATTAGCATCATTGACACCAAGCACCAGTTCAGAGGATGAGTGGTGATGCAATTCCCCCCCAGGTCAAGCCCCTTCCTCCTCTGCAGCCCCCTACCCTTGGTACTGATTGGACTTGTTGATGAAAATGAATCTGGAAGATTTTGTTGCCAGGAAGGTCCAAGACAGGAGAGGGGCCTTGTGCCCCCTGGGGCTTGCAGCTCTGCAATGGCTTTGGTCTCTAGCTGGCGAAAAGGGTAGGCAAAAGGACTGGCCAGGTTACAAATAGAGAGAAGAAAAAAGGCAAAAATCACTCCGGCATCCCTCTTTGTTTTAGAGACTAACTAAAGGCTCTACCACGCCTAGTCCCTACTCTGTAGTTAAGCCACGGCACCGCGTCATACGGCCGGCCACGATGCAAAGACTCCCTAGAGACGGCAGTAGTAGGAGCAGGTTGGTCTTTTTTCTTTCCCAGGCCTAGTTCGGTAACTGTGAAGTAGGCCTATTCAAGGTTCGGTGAGCTTATGGAAAGCTGCTTGATGTAGGATTTGAGTTGGCTTCCAAATTGGAACTAAATCCTTCTTCATTTGTTTTCACTTGGATTTCCATAAGAACAACAACTGCTGTTAGTAATGGTAAGGCTAGTAGGAAATGAAGTGCCCTTTTGTTAGGTCAGACTAGATGAGACAAATCATAGACTTCTTGTAAGGCCGAAATGGTGTGTGAAATTGGCTTTTCCAGACGTTCGATCATCTTTCATGTGATCAAACGTTTGATCAAACGTTCTGTTTGGAATGACAGCCTCGAGAGCATGGGCTTCATCTTTCACTGAGAGGGCCAAACTTACCAGACCTCACGGTTCCGTATTCGATCCCGTTTGGACAAGTGGTTCTTGCGAAGAGCCTTTGGATCCATTCTGGATGAAAGTTCCGCGCGGATTTGGGGGCTAAATCTGAGTCGGGGTTACCAGCTGTGCAGATAACAGGCACGGATAAGGGAAGCATTGAAATGGCCCCATATGGATTTGTATCCGCTTTTGTCTTCTAGCTGTTTCAGAAGCAGAGGTGTTCTTCACTCTGGAGCAGTGTACTGCGGGTCCTCTGGCCGTAACCTTGCCTTCAGTGAGGGTCATGGGGACTTGGAACGGTGCTCTGGACTTGGTTGGTAAAGTGCCGGTTTTCCCATGGAGCACAGGTTCAGTCTCCAGGCAGGAAGAGGTGGGCACGTGCGTGTGGAGAACATGACGAATGTGCAGAGTTTCGGCAAAGCGGAATTTCCAAGCCGTTCGATACCTTGGCGAGGTAAGCTACTTTCTCATCTCAGCATTTTTCATGCCTTAGACTTCACTTGCTATGGCCTGCCATGCAATATTTCCTAAATATTTCCTGCTGTTGTCTCTCTCCACCTCGGTTGTACACAGACTCTCTGGGGGGCTTGAGGCAAGGCCTAAATCTATGTCTTGGATGTTTTTGACCACTTGGAGTCCTCTGTGTTTTGAGGCTTCCATTGACACATTCAGCCTAAGCATATCCCTTTCTTTCTCTCCTTCTTTCTCTCTCTCTTTATCTCTCTCTTTCTCCCTATCTCACTTTCTCTCTCAGTCTTTCTCTCCTTCTTTCATTCTTTTCTTTCTCTCTCACTTTCTCTCCCTCCCTCCCTCCCTCCCTCCCTCCCTCCCTCCCTCCCTCCCTCCCTCCCTCCCTCCCTCCCTCCCTCCCTCCCTCCCTCCCTCCCTCCCTCCCTCCCTCCCTCCCTCCCTCCCTCCCTCCCTCCCTCCCTCCCTCTCTTCCTCCCTTCCTTCCTTCCTTCCTTCCTTCCTTCCTTCCTTCCTTCCTTCCTTCCTTCCTTCCTTCCTTCCTTCCTTCCTTCCTTCCTTCCTTCCTTCCTTCCTTCCTTCCTTCCTTCCTTCCTTCCTTCCTTCCTTCCTTCCTTCCTTCCTTCCTTCCTTCCTTCCGCACCATTCCTTCCTTTCCCTGGAGCAAGTAGGGAATTTCCACATCTCAAGCAATTCTCAAAACTTGACAACCTTTTCCCATCACTGGGGGACCAAGGCCAAAGGAAGCCCAAGCCCTGAAATGACATCAGTGAGCAAACCTTTTGGTGCCCGCCTTGCCGTGCCAGTGTGACAGGGGTGAGCTTCAGAGCATCTCCTCAAAGTGTTAGTTTGACAGCAGGACGTGTTCCTTCCAACGTATCCTGCAGATTTTGTCCTCAACCTTGGTGCCCAGGAAGAAGCAAGACAGGAGAGGGGTCTTGTGCCCCCTGGGGCTTGGAGCTCTGCAATGGCTTTGGTCTCTCGAGCTGGGCAAAAGGGTAGGCAAAAAACTGGCCAGGTTACAAAGAGCAAAAAGAAAGAAGGCAAAAATCCCTGCGGCGTCCCTCTGGCCCTCTGGGTTCCAGCAGCCTCCGTAGCTTGCCAGTGGTGCCCAGGCTTGCGCCGGCTTCCCTGGCGTCAAGAGCCCGTCTCCAGGCCTCCCTGAGGAGTCGTGCTGCCACAGGGGAGCCTGGCTTCCAATCCAGTTCCACGGCGTCAACACAGCCAGCGTCTCCAGGGTGCCTGCCTGTGATGCGGTGACAACGCCGCCGTGTCACAATGGCCCCTGGCATGGGCAAGCCCCAGGCTGCCACTTGGCCCTTGGCTGCAGGAGCGGCTGGCTGCCTGGCTGGGAGCTCCTGCCTGGCCGGCGGCTGGGGGAGAAGCGGCAGCGCCAGGGCGCATACAGTGCCGTGGCCCCTTCCTGGTGTGCCCACGAGGCCCGAGGCTGGCCCTGCTGCAGGCCTCTTGGCACGCAAGGCCCGCTGCTGTGAGGCCTTGGGTGTGCAGGTGACAGCGGTGTCGTGGCCTGGAGCACGGCTGCTCCAGGCCGGGGGGTGGGGAGTGGGGGCCACGTGGGGTGGGAAAGTGGCAGGGATGATCCCTTGGCCTGCACACTGTGCTGCAGCTGCCCGTGCCGCATGAGACTGAGCCCCTGTGCGAGCGAGCGAAGGCAGGCAGCCCTCTCTAGCAAACAGGCGGGGCCCTGCCGCCCCCCCAGCTCCCTGCAAAGGCCAGCTTGGGCAGCTTGGAGGCCAAAAGGCCAGCGGCACGCAGTCTGCCGCTCCGACTTGTGAGAGAGGTGAGGCAGAAATGTGCCATTTGGAGGGGGTGGGTGCCCGTGTCCTGCAGTCACAGCCACCCCGGGAGCAGAGCCGGAGTTGGGCGGAGCACAGGGGGCGGGAAAGCTGGGGGGGTGGGAAGGAGCAGGCTGCGCAGCAAAGCCCCGCCCCCGCCAAGAGGGCAGAGTCATCGGGAAGTCTCTCCTGGAGGCGCTTGAAAGCCCAGCGGGGCGCTTCCCGATGTCAGTGGCGAGCCCGAGCACTGCCAGGTTCCCCGCACAAAGGCTGGCCCTGCTCAATCCCCTGCCGGCGACCCCCGCACCTGCAGCCCCCGTGGCCTGCCCGAGCCCTCCCTCGGCGCGCCGCCTCCCCCGAGCATCCCACAGGGGCAGCGGCGCTTGCGCGCAGCCCCGAAAAGGCTGCACTTCCAGGCCCTGAGCGCTCCCGGCAGGCGGCCACTGGAAAGGGACTTTGCATGGCCGGCACTTCTCGGCGCCACGCCGAGCCCGCCCCGCTGCCGCTGCCGCTGCCGCTGCCGCTGCCGCTGCCGCTGCCGGGTCCGTGGCCCCGCTCCCGGGGTGCCCGTGTCCTCCAAGCGCCATTTGCGTTTTTGGCTTGGCCCCTGCTGGCCGCCGTAGGCCACTGCTACCGGCGGCGGCAGCGCCGGCCGGCAGCCACGTCTCTGTAGCCACGGCAACACCCTTGCTCCGCTCCGGGCCCGGCCGGGCCGAGCCGAGCCGAGCTTAGCTGGCATCGGGGTCCCCTCCCCACCTCGGCCTCGTCCGCTTTGGCGGCTGCCAGGCAGCGGGGACAAGGACGGGCGGGGGGCGGCTTTCCACCAAGCCGGGACAGCAGCAGCTCTTGGGAGTCCCTCCCTTCTCATCCTCCTCCTCTTCCTCCACCTCCTCCTGCGCGGGGGAGTTTTGGGAGGCACGGGAGAGAGCGGCAGGGGCGGGGCAGGGAGGAGCGCCCCAAAGTGCCCCAAAGCTTGTCCACGTTTGGGGGGCTGGGGGAAGGTGGAGTCGGGACAGGGCCATGTCCCAGCAGCAGCTCGGTGCCCAGGCAGGGCCGGCACTGCAGCCGAGTGAACCAAAGGTTCCGACCAAATTTGCCCCGCCCTGATGCCACAAGATGCCCGGAGATGGGCTGGGGGCAGGCAAAGGGGCTGGCTCAGCCTTGATTTTTTCCCCCTGTGTGCCACGAGAGAGCGCAAAATGCACCTGCATGCCGTGTGCTGAGGGGGCTGTCCTGGAGCAGAGCCATTCCCCTGGTAAGCCGTGAGCCCCTGGCCAGGCATGGGTAGCGGGGCAGGGTCCTGCCAGCACCTCTGCAAGCCAGAAGAGACGAGCCCACCTGGAGCAGGTTGCTGCTAGCACCAATGATCCCGTGGGCTGCCACAAGGCTCTCCCGGCTTGTCAAAGGCGCCCCAGTGTCCCTGTGTTTCCTTTTTCAGCCTAGAAGTGAAAGTTGAGATCATTGGAGTCAAGGAGGTCCTGGAAAAGTGGATCTCTCTTGGAGCTCTAGGGGCAATTCTGGAAGAACAGCCCACCCCTGTCACAGGGCTGAAGACACTTGTCTAGGTTTTAGGAAATTAGCATCATTGACACCAAGCACCAGTTCAGAGGATGAGTGGTGATGCAATTCCCCCCCAGGTCAAGCCCCTTCCTCCTCTGCAGCCCCCTACCCTTGGTACTGATTGGACTTGTTGATGAAAATGAATCTGGAAGATTTTGTTGCCAGGAAGGTCCAAGACAGGAGAGGGGCCTTGTGCCCCCTGGGGCTTGCAGCTCTGCAATGGCTTTGGTCTCTAGCTGGCGAAAAGGGTAGGCAAAAGGACTGGCCAGGTTACAAATAGAGAGAAGAAAAAAGGCAAAAATCACTCCGGCATCCCTCTTTGTTTTAGAGACTAACTAAAGGCTCTACCACGCCTAGTCCCTACTCTGTAGTTAAGCCACGGCACCGCGTCATACGGCCGGCCACGATGCAAAGACTCCCTAGAGACGGCAGTAGTAGGAGCAGGTTGGTCTTTTTTCTTTCCCAGGCCTAGTTCGGTAACTGTGAAGTAGGCCTATTCAAGGTTCGGTGAGCTTATGGAAAGCTGCTTGATGTAGGATTTGAGTTGGCTTCCAAATTGGAACTAAATCCTTCTTCATTTGTTTTCACTTGGATTTCCATAAGAACAACAACTGCTGTTAGTAATGGTAAGGCTAGTAGGAAATGAAGTGCCCTTTTGTTAGGTCAGACTAGATGAGACAAATCATAGACTTCTTGTAAGGCCGAAATGGTGTGTGAAATTGGCTTTTCCAGACGTTCGATCATCTTTCATGTGATCAAACGTTCTGTTTGGAATGACAGCCTCGAGAGCATGGGCTTCATCTTTCACTGAGAGGGCCAAACTTACCAGACCTCACGGTTCCGTATTCGATCCCGTTTGGACAAGTGGTTCTTGCGAAGAGCCTTTGGATCCATTCTGGATGAAAGTTCCGCGCGGATTTGGGGGCTAAATCTGAGTCGGGGTTACCAGCTGTGCAGATAACAGGCACGGATAAGGGAAGCATTGAAATGGCCCCATATGGATTTGTATCCGCTTTTGTCTTCTAGCTGTTTCAGAAGCAGAGGTGTTCTTCACTCTGGAGCAGTGTACTGCCGGTCCTCTGGCCGTAACCTTGCCTTCAGTGAGGGTCATGGGGACTTGGAACGGTGCTCTGGACTTGGTTGGTAAAGTGCCGGTTTTCCCATGGAGCACAGGTTCAGTCTCCAGGCAGGAAGAGGTGGGCACGTGCGTGTGGAGAACATGACGAACGTGCAGAGTTTCGGCAAAGCGGAATTTCCAAGCCGTTCGATACCTTGGCGAGGTAAGCTACTTTCTCATCTCAGCATTTTTCATGCCTTAGACTTCACTTGCTATGGCCTGCCATGCAATATTTCCTAAATATTTCCTGCTGTTGTCTCTCTCCACCTCGGTTGTACACAGACTCTCTGGGGGGCTTGAGGCAAGGCCTAAAACTATGTCTTGGATGTTTTTGACCACTTGGAGTCCTCTGTGTTTTGAGGCTTCCATTGACACATTCAGCCTAAGCATATCCCTTTCTTTCTCTCCTTCTTTCTCTCTCTCTTTATCTCTCTCTTTCTCCCTATCTCACTTTCTCTCTCAGTCTTTCTCTCCTTCTTTCATTCTTTTCTTTCTCTCTCACTTTCCCTCCCTCCCTCCCTCCCTCCCTCCCTCCCTCCCTCCCTCCCTCCCTCCCTCCCTCCCTCCCTCCCTCCCTCCCTCCCTCCCTCCCTCCCTCCCTCCCTCCCTTCCTTCCTTCCTTCCTTCCTTCCTTCCTTCCTTCCTTCCTTCCTTCCTTCCTTCCTTCCTTCCGCACCATTCCTTCCGCACCATTCCTTCCTTCCTTCCTTCCTTCCTTCCTTCCTTCCTTCCTTCCTTCCTTCCTTCCTTCCTTCCTTCCTTCCTTCCTTCCTTCCTTCCTTCCTTCCTTCCTTCCTTCCTTCCTTCCTTCCTTCCTTCCTTCCTTCCTTCCTTCCTCCTTCCTTCCTTCCTTCCTTCCTTTCCCTGGAGCAAGTAGGTAATTTCCACATCTCAAGCAATTCTCAAAACTTGACAACCTTTTCCCATCACTGGGGGACCAAGGCCAAAGGAAGCCCAAGCCCTGAAATGACATCAGTGAGCAAACCTTTTGGTGCCCGCCTTGCCGTGCCAGTGTGACAGGGGTGAGCTTCAGAGCATCTCCTCAAAGTGTTAGTTTGACAGCAGGACGTGTTCCTTCCAACGTATCCTGCAGATTTTGTCCTCAACCTTGGTGCCCAGGAAGAAGCAAGACAGGAGAGGGGTCTTGTGCCCCCTGGGGCTTGGAGCTCTGCAATGGCTTTGGTCTCTCGAGCTGGGCAAAAGGGTAGGCAAAAAACTGGCCAGGTTACAAAGAGCAAAAAGAAAGAAGGCAAAAATCCCTGCGGCGTCCCTCTGGCCCTCTGGTTCCAGCAGCCTCCGTAGCTTGCCAGTGGTGCCCAGGCTTGCGCCGGCTTCCCTGGCGTCAAGAGCCCGTCTCCAGGCCTCCCTGAGGAGTCGTGCTGCCACAGGGGAGCCTGGCTTCCAATCCAGTTCCACGGCGTCAACACAGCCAGCGTCTCCAGGGTGCCTGCCTGTGATGCGGTGACAACGCCGCCGTGTCACAATGGCCCCTGGCATGGGCAAGCCCCAGGCTGCCACTTGGCCCTTGGCTGCAGGAGCGGCTGGCTGCCTGGCTGGGAGCTCCTGGCTGGCCGGCGGCTGGGGGAGAAGCGGCAGCGCCAGGGCGCATACAGTGCCGTGGCCCCTTCCTGGTGTGCCCACGAGGCCCGAGGCTGGCCCTGCTGCAGGCCTCTTGGCACGCAAGGCCCGCTGCTGTGAGGCCTTGGGTGTGCAGGTGACAGCGGTGTCGTGGCCTGGAGCACGGATGCTCCAGGCCGGGGGGTGGGGAGTGGGGGGCCACGTGGGGTGGGAAAGTGGCAGGGATGATCCCTTGGCCTGCACACTGTGCTGCAGCTGCCCGTGCCGCGGGAGACTGAGCCCCTGTGCGAGCGAGCGAAGGCAGGCAGCCCTCTCCAGCAAACAGGCGGGGCCCTGCCGCCCCCCCAGCTCCCTGCAAAGGCCAGCTTGGGCAGCTTGGAGGCCAAAAGGCCAGCGGCACGCAGTCTGCCGCTCCGACTTGTGAGAGAGGTGAGGCAGAAATGTGCCATTTGGAGGGGGTGGGTGCCCGTGTCCTGCAGTCACAGCCACCCCGGGAGCAGAGCCGGAGTTGGGCGGAGCACAGGGGGCGGGAAAGCTGGGGGGGTGGGAAGGAGCAGGCTGCGCAGCAAAGCCCCGCCCCCGCCAAGAGGGCAGAGTCATCGGGAAGTCTCTCCTGGAGGCGCTTGAAAGCCCAGCGGGGCGCTTCCCGATGTCAGTGGCGAGCCCGAGCACTGCCAGGTTCCCCGCACAAAGGCTGGCCCTGCTCAATCCCCTGCCGGCGACCCCCGCACCTGCAGCCCCCGTGGCCTGCCCGAGCCCTCCCTCGGCGCGCCGCCTCCCCCGAGCATCCCGCAGGGGCAGCGGCGCTTGCGCGCAGCCCCGAAAAGGCTGCACTTCCAGGCCCTGAGCGCTCCCGGCAGGCGGCCACTGGAAAGGGACTTTGCATGGCCGGCACTTCTCGGCGCCACGCCGAGCCCGCCCCGCTGCCGCTGCCGCTGCCGCTGCCGCTGCCGCTGCCGCTGCCGCTGCCGCTGCCGGGTCCGTGGCCCCGCTCCCGGGGTGCCCGTGTCCTCCAAGCGCCATTTGCGTTTTTGGCTTGGCCCCTGCTGGCCGCCGTAGGCCACTGCTACCGGCGGCGGCAGCGCCGGCCGGCAGCCACGTCTCTGTAGCCACGGCAACACTCTTGCTCCGCTCCGGGCCCGGCCGGGCCGAGCCGAGCCGAGCTTAGCTGGCATCGGGGTCCCCTCCCCACCTCGGCCTCGTCCGCTTTGGCGGCTGCCAGGCAGCGGGGACAAGGACGGGCGGGGGGCGGCTTTCCACCAAGCCGGGACAGCAGCAGCTCTTGGGAGTCCCTCCCTTCTCATCCTCCTCCTCTTCCTCCACCTCCTCCTGCGCGGGGGAGTTTTGGGAGGCACGGGAGAGAGCGGCAGGGGCGGGGCAGGGAGGAGCGCCCCAAAGTGCCCCAAAGCTTGTCCACGTTTGGGGGGCTGGGGGAAGGTGGAGTCGGGACAGGGCCATGTCCCAGCAGCAGCTCGGTGCCCAGGCAGGGCCGGCACTGCAGCCGAGTGAACCAAAGGTTCCGACCAAATTTGCCCCGCCCTGATGCCACAAGATGCCCGGAGATGGGCTGGGGGCAGGCAAAGGGGCTGGCTCAGCCTTGATTTTTTCCCCCTGTGTGCCACGAGAGAGCGCAAAATGCACCTGCATGCCGTGTGCTGAGGGGGCTGTCCTGGAGCAGAGCCATTCCCCTGGTAAGCCGTGAGCCCCTGGCCAGGCATGGGTAGCGGGGCAGGGTCCTGCCAGCACCTCTGCAAGCCAGAAGAGACGAGCCCACCTGGAGCAGGTTGCTGCTAGCACCAATGATCCCGTGGGCTGCCACAAGGCTCTCCCGGCTTGTCAAAGGCGCCCCAGTGTCCCTGTGTTGCCTTTTTCAGCCTAGAAGTGAAAGTTGAGATCATTGGAGTCAAGGAGGTCCTGGAAAAGTGGATCTCTCTTGGAGCTCTAGGGGCAATTCTGGAAGAACAGCCCACCCCTGTCACAGGGCTGAAGACACTTGTCTAGGTTTTAGGAAATTAGCATCATTGACACCAAGCACCAGTTCAGAGGATGAGTGGTGATGCAATTCCCCCCCAGGTCAAGCCCCTTCCTCCTCTGCAGCCCCCTACCCTTGGTACTGATTGGACTTGTTGATGAAAATGAATCTGGAAGATTTTGTTGCCAGGAAGGTCCAAGACAGGAGAGGGGCCTTGTGCCCCCTGGGGCTTGCAGCTCTGCAATGGCTTTGGTCTCTAGCTGGCGAAAAGGGTAGGCAAAAGGACTGGCCAGGTTACAAATAGAGAGAAGAAAAAAGGCAAAAATCACTCCGGCATCCCTCTTTGTTTTAGAGACTAACTAAAGGCTCTACCACGCCTAGTCCCTACTCTGTAGTTAAGCCACGGCACCGCGTCATACGGCCGGCCACGATGCAAAGACTCCCTAGAGACGGCAGTAGTAGGAGCAGGTTGGTCTTTTTTCTTTCCCAGGCCTAGTTCGGTAACTGTGAAGTAGGCCTATTCAAGGTTCGGTGAGCTTATGGAAAGCTGCTTGATGTAGGATTTGAGTTGGCTTCCAAATTGGAACTAAATCCTTCTTCATTTGTTTTCACTTGGATTTCCATAAGAACAACAACTGCTGTTAGTAATGGTAAGGCTAGTAGGAAATGAAGTGCCCTTTTGTTAGGTCAGACTAGATGAGACAAATCATAGACTTCTTGTAAGGCCGAAATGGTGTGTGAAATTGGCTTTTCCAGACGTTCGATCATCTTTCATGTGATCAAACATTCTGTTTGGAATGACAGCCTCGAGAGCATGGGCTTCATCTTTCACTGAGAGGGCCAAACTTACCAGACCTCACGGTTCCGTATTCGATCCCGTTTGGACAAGTGGTTCTTGCGAAGAGCCTTTGGATCCATTCTGGATGAAAGTTCCGCGCGGATTTGGGGGCTAAATCTGAGTCGGGGTTACCAGCTGTGCAGATAACAGGCACGGATAAGGGAAGCATTGAAATGGCCCCATATGGATTTGTATCCGCTTTTGTCTTCTAGCTGTTTCAGAAGCAGAGGTGTTCTTCACTCTGGAGCAGTGTACTGCGGGTCCTCTGGCCGTAACCTTGCCTTCAGTGAGGGTCATGGGGACTTGGAACGGTGCTCTGGACTTGGTTGGTAAAGTGCCGGTTTTCCCATGGAGCACAGGTTCAGTCTCCAGGCAGGAAGAGGTGGGCACGTGCGTGTGGAGAACATGACGAACGTGCAGAGTTTCGGCAAAGCGGAATTTCCAAGCCGTTTGATACCTTGGCGAGGTAAGCTACTTTCTCATCTCAGCATTTTTCATGCCTTAGACTTCACTTGCTATGGCCTGCCATGCAATATTTCCTAAATATTTCCTGCTGTTGTCTCTCTCCACCTCGGTTGTACACAGACTCTCTGGGGGGCTTGAGGCAAGGCCTAAATCTATGTCTTGGATGTTTTTGACCACTTGGAGTCCTCTGTGTTTTGAGGCTTCCATTGACACATTCAGCCTAAGCATATCCCTTTCTTTCTCTCCTTCTTTCTCTCTCTCTTTATCTCTCTCTTTCTCCCTATCTCACTTTCTCTCTCAGTCTTTCTCTCCTTCTTTCATTCTTTTCTTTCTCTCTCACTTTCTCTCCCTCCCTCCCTCCCTCCCTCCCTCCCTCCCTCCCTCCCTCCCTCCCTCCCTCCCTTCCTTCCTTCCTTCCTTCCTTCCTTCCTTCCTTCCTTCCTTCCTTCCTTCCTTCCTTCCTTCCTTCCTTCCTTCCTTCCTTCCTTCCTTCCTTCCTTCCTTCCTTCCTTCCTCCCTTCCTTCCTTCCTTCCTTCCTTTCCCTGGAGCAAGTAGGGAATTTCCACATCTCAAGCAATTCTCAAAACTTGACAACCTTTTCCCATCACTGGGGGACCAAGGCCAAAGGAAGCCCAAGCCCTGAAATGACATCAGTGAGCAAACCTTTTGGTGCCCGCCTTGCCGTGCCAGTGTGACAGGGGTGAGCTTCAGAGCATCTCCTCAAAGTGTTAGTTTGACAGCAGGACGTGTTCCTTCCAACGTATCCTGCAGATTTTGTCCTCAACCTTGGTGCCCAGGAAGAAGCAAGACAGGAGAGGGGTCTTGTGCCCCCTGGGGCTTGGAGCTCTGCAATGGCTTTGGTCTCTCGAGCTGGGCAAAAGGGTAGGCAAAAAACTGGCCAGGTTACAAAGAGCAAAAAGAAAGAAGGCAAAAATCCCTGCGGCGTCCCTCTGGCCCTCTGGGTTCCAGCAGCCTCCGTAGCTTGCCAGTGGTGCCCAGGCTTGCGCCGGCTTCCCTGGCGTCAAGAGCCCGTCTCCAGGCCTCCCTGAGGAGTCGTGCTGCCACAGGGGAGCCTGGCTTCCAATCCAGTTCCACGGCGTCAACACAGCCAGCGTCTCCAGGGTGCCTGCCTGTGATGCGGTGACAACGCCGCCGTGTCACAATGGCCCCTGGCATGGGCAAGCCCCAGGCTGCCACTTGGCCCTTGGCTGCAGGAGCGGCTGGCTGCCTGGCTGGGAGCTCCTGCCTGGCCAGCGGCTGGGGGAGAAGCGGCAGCGCCAGGGCGCATACAGTGCCGTGGCCCCTTCCTGGTGTGCCCACGAGGCCCGAGGCTGGCCCTGCTGCAGGCCTCTTGGCACGCAAGGCCCGCTGCTGTGAGGCCTTGGGTGTGCAGGTGACAGCGGTGTCGTGGCCTGGAGCACGGCTGCTCCAGGCCGGGGGGTGGGGAGTGGGGGCCACGTGGGGTGGGAAAGTGGCAGGGATGATCCCTTGGCCTGCACACTGTGCTGCAGCTGCCCGTGCCGCGGGAGACTGAGCCCCTGTGCGAGCGAGCGAAGGCAGGCAGCCCTCTCCAGCAAACAGCCGGGGCCCTGCCGCCCCCCCAGCTCCCTGCAAAGGCCAGCTTGGGCAGCTTGGAGGCCAAAAGGCCAGCGGCACGCAGTCTGCCGCTCCGACTTGTGAGAGAGGTGAGGCAGAAATGTGCCATTTGGAGGGGGTGGGTGCCCGTGTCCTGCAGTCACAGCCACCCCGGGAGCAGAGCCGGAGTTGGGCGGAGCACAGGGGGCGGGAAAGCTGGGGGGGTGGGAAGGAGCAGGCTGCGCAGCAAAGCCCCGCCCCCGCCAAGAGGGCAGAGTCATCGGGAAGTCTCTCCTGGAGGCGCTTGAAAGCCCAGCGGGGCGCTTCCCGATGTCAGTGGCGAGCCCGAGCACTGCCAGGTTCCCCGCACAAAGGCTGGCCCTGCTCAATCCCCTGCCGGCGACCCCCGCACCTGCAGCCCCCGTGGCCTGCCCGAGCCCTCCCTCGGCGCGCCGCCTTCCCCGAGCATCCCGCAGGGGCAGCGGCGCTTGCGCGCAGCCCCGAAAAGGCTGCACTTCCAGGCGCTGAGCGCTCCCGGCAGGCGGCCACTGGAAAGGGACTTTGCATGGCCGGCACTTCTCGGCGCCACGCCGAGCCCGCCCCGCTGCCGCTGCCGCTGCCGCTGCTGCTGCCGGGTCCGTGGCCCCGCTCCCGGGGTGCCCGTGTCCTCCAAGCGCCATTTGCGTTTTTGGCTTGGCCCCTGCTGGCCGCCGTAGGCCACTGCTACCGGCGGCGGCAGCGCCGGCCGGCAGCCACGTCTCTGTAGCCACGGCAACACCCTTGCTCCGCTCCGGGCCCGGCCGGGCCGAGCCGAGCCGAGCTTAGCTGGCATCGGGGTCCCCTCCCCACCTCGGCCTCGTCCGCTTTGGCGGCTGCCAGGCAGCGGGGACAAGGACGGGCGGGGGGCGGCTTTCCACCAAGCCGGGACAGCAGCAGCTCTTGGGAGTCCCTCCCTTCTCATCCTCCTCCTCTTCCTCCACCTCCTCCTGCGCGGGGGAGTTTTGGGAGGCACGGGAGAGAGCGGCAGGGGCGGGGCAGGGAGGAGGATTTTTTCCCCCTGTGTGCCACGAGAGAGCGCAAAATGCACCTGCATGCCGTGTGCTGAGGGGGCTGTCCTGGAGCAGAGCCATTCCCCTGGTAAGCCGTGAGCCCCTGGCCAGGCATGGGTAGCGGGGCAGGGTCCTGCCAGCACCTCTGCAAGCCAGAAGAGACGAGCCCACCTGGAGCAGGTTGCTGCTAGCACCAATGATCCCGTGGGCTGCCACAAGGCTCTCCCGGCTTGTCAAAGGCGCCCCAGTGTCCCTGTGTTGCCTTTTTCAGCCTAGAAGTGAAAGTTGAGATCATTGGAGTCAAGGAGGTCCTGGAAAAGTGGATCTCTCTTGGAGCTCTAGGGGCAATTCTGGAAGAACAGCCCACCCCTGTCACAGGGCTGAAGACACTTGTCTAGGCTTTAGGAAATTAGCATCATTGACACCAAGCACCAGTTCAGAGGATGAGTGGTGATGCAATTCCCCCCCAGGTCAAGCCCCTTCCTCCTCTGCAGCCCCCTACCCTTGGTACTGATTGGACTTGTTGATGAAAATGAATCTGGAAGATTTTGTTGCCAGGAAGGTCCAAGACAGGAGAGGGGCCTTGTGCCCCCTGGGGCTTGCAGCTCTGCAATGGCTTTGGTCTCTAGCTGGCGAAAAGGGTAGGCAAAAGGACTGGCCAGGTTACAAATAGAGAGAAGAAAAAAGGCAAAAATCACTCCGGCATCCCTCTTTGTTTTAGAGACTAACTAAAGGCTCTACCACGCCTAGTCCCTACTCTGTAGTTAAGCCACGGCACCGCGTCATACGGCCGGCCACGATGCAAAGACTCCCTAGAGACGGCAGTAGTAGGAGCAGGTTGGTCTTTTTTCTTTCCCAGGCCTAGTTCGGTAACTGTGAAGTAGGCCTATTCAAGGTTCGGTGAGCTTATGGAAAGCTGCTTGATGTAGGATTTGAGTTGGCTTCCAAATTGGAACTAAATCCTTCTTCATTTGTTTTCACTTGGATTTCCATAAGAACAACAACTGCTGTTAGTAATGGTAAGGCTAGTAGGAAATGAAGTGCCCTTTTGTTAGGTCAGACTAGATGAGACAAATCATAGACTTCTTGTAAGGCCGAAATGGTGTGTGAAATTGGCTTTTCCAGACGTTCGATCATCTTTCATGTGATCAAACGTTCTGTTTGGAATGACAGCCTCGAGAGCATGGGCTTCATCTTTCACTGAGAGGGCCAAACTTACCAGACCTCACGGTTCCGTATTCGATCCCGTTTGGACAAGTGGTTCTTGCGAAGAGCCTTTGGATCCATTCTGGATGAAAGTTCCGCGCGGATTTGGGGGCTAAATCTGAGTCGGGGTTACCAGCTGTGCAGATAACAGGCACGGATAAGGGAAGCATTGAAATGGCCCCATATGGATTTGTATCCGCTTTTGTCTTCTAGCTGTTTCAGAAGCAGAGGTGTTCTTCACTCTGGAGCAGTGTACTGCGGGTCCTCTGGCCGTAACCTTGCCTTCAGTGAGGGTCATGGGGACTTGGAACGGTGCTCTGGACTTGGTTGGTAAAGTGCCGGTTTTCCCATGGAGCACAGGTTCAGTCTCCAGGCAGGAAGAGGTGGGCACGTGCGTGTGGAGAACATGACGAATGTGCAGAGTTTCGGCAAAGCGGAATTTCCAAGCCGTTCGATACCTTGGCGAGGTAAGCTACTTTCTCATCTCAGCATTTTTCATGCCTTAGACTTCACTTGCTATGGCCTGCCATGCAATATTTCCTAAATATTTCCTGCTGTTGTCTCTCTCCACCTCGGTTGTACACAGACTCTCTGGGGGGCTTGAGGCAAGGCCTAAATCTATGTCTTGGATGTTTTTGACCACTTGGAGTCCTCTGTGTTTTGAGGCTTCCATTGACACATTCAGCCTAAGCATATCCCTTTCTTTCTCTCCTTCTTTCTCTCTCTCTTTATCTCTCTCTTTCTCCCTATCTCACTTTCTCTCTCAGTCTTTCTCTCCTTCTTTCATTCTTTTCTTTCTCTCTCACTTTCTCTCCCTCCCTCCCTCCCTCCCTCCCTCCCTCCCTCCCTCCCTCCCTCCCTCCCTCCCTCCCTCCCTCCCTCCCTTCCTTCCTTCCTTCCTTCCTTCCTTCCTTCCTTCCTTCCTTCCTTCCTTCCTTCCTTCCTTCCTTCCTTCCTTCCTTCCTTCCTTCCTTCCTTCCGCACCATTCCTTCCGCACCATTCCTTCCTTCCTTCCTTCCTTCCTTCCTTCCTTCCTTCCTTCCTTCCTTCCTTCCTTCCTTCCTTCCTTCCTTCCTTCCTTCCTTCCTTCCTTCCTTCCTTCCTTCCTTCCTTCCTTCCTTCCTTCCTTCCTTCCTTTCTTTCCCTGGAGCAAGTAGGGAATTTCCACATCTCAAGCAATTCTCAAAACTTGACAACCTTTTCCCATCACTGGGGGACCAAGGCCAAAGGAAGCCCAAGCCCTGAAATGACATCAGTGAGCAAACCTTTTGGTGCCCGCCTTGCCGTGCCAGTGTGACAGGGGTGAGCTTCAGAGCATCTCCTCAAAGTGTTAGTTTGACAGCAGGACGTGTTCCTTCCAACGTATCCTGCAGATTTTGTCCTCAACCTTGGTGCCCAGGAAGAAGCAAGACAGGAGAGGGGTCTTGTGCCCCCTGGGGCTTGGAGCTCTGCAATGGCTTTGGTCTCTCGAGCTGGGCAAAAGGGTAGGCAAAAAACTGGCCAGGTTACAAAGAGCAAAAAGAAAGAAGGCAAAAATCCCTGCGGCGTCCCTCTGGCCCTCTGGGTTCCAGCAGCCTCCGTAGCTTGCCAGTGGTGCCCAGGCTTGCGCCGGCTTCCCTGGCGTCAAGAGCCCATCTCCAGGCCTCCCTGAGGAGTCGTGCTGCCACAGGGGAGCCTGGCTTCCAACCCAGTTCCACGGCGTCAACACAGCCAGCGTCTCCAGGGTGCCTGCCTGTGATGCGGTGACAACGCCGCCGTGTCACAATGGCCCCTGGCATGGGCAAGCCCCAGGCTGCCACTTAGCCCTTGGCTGCAGGAGCGGCTGGCTGCCTGGCTGGGAGCTCCTGCCTGGCCGGCGGCTGGGGGAGAAGCGGCAGCGCCAGGGCGCATACAGTGCCGTGGCCCCTTCCTGGTGTGCCCACGAGGCCCGAGGCTGGCCCTGCTGCAGGCCTCTTGGCACGCAAGGCCCGCTGCTGTGAGGCCTTGGGTGTGCAGGTGACAGCGGTGTCGTGGCCTGGAGCACGGCTGCTCCAGGACGGGGGGTGGGGAGTGGGGGCCACGTGGGGTGGGAAAGTGGCAGGGATGATCCCTTGGCCTGCACACTGTGCTGCAGCTGCCCGTGCCGCGGGAGACTGAGCCCCTGTGCGAGCGAGCGAAGGCAGGCAGCCCTCTCCAGCAAACAGCCGGGGCCCTGCCGCCCCCCCAGCTCCCTGCAAAGGCCAGCTTGGGCAGCTTGGAGGCCAAAAGGCCAGCGGCACGCAGTCTGCCGCTCCGACTTGTGAGAGAGGTGAGGCAGAAATGTGCCATTTGGAGGGGGTGGGTGCCCGTGTCCTGCAGTCACAGCCACCCCGGGAGCAGAGCCGGAGTTGGGCGGAGCACAGGGGGCGGGAAAGCTGGGGGGGTGGGAAGGAGCAGGCTGCGCAGCAAAGCCCCGCCCCCGCCAAGAGGGCAGAGTCATCGGGAAGTCTCTCCTGGAGGCGCTTGAAAGCCCAGCGGGGCGCTTCCCGATGTCAGTGGCGAGCCCGAGCACTGCCAGGTTCCCCGCACAAAGGCTGGCCCTGCTCAATCCCCTGCCGGCGACCCCCGCACCTGCAGCCCCTGTGGCCTGCCCGAGCCCTCCCTCGGCGCGCCGCCTTCCCCGAGCATCCCGCAGGGGCAGCGGCGCTTGCGCACAGCCCCGAAAAGGCTGCACTTCCAGGCGCTGAGCGCTCCCGGCAGGCGGCCACTGGAAAGGGACTTTGCATGGCCGGCACTTCTCGGCGCCACGCCGAGCCCGCCCCGCTGCCGCTGCCGCTGCCGCTGCCGCTGCCGCTGCCGGGTCCGTGGCCCCGCTCCCGGGGTGCCCGTGTCCTCCAAGCGCCATTTGCGTTTTTGGCTTGGCCCCTGCTGGCCGCCGTAGGCCACTGCTACCGGCGGCGGCAGCGCCGGCCGGCAGCCACGTCTCTGTAGCCACGGCAACACCCTTGCTCCGCTCCGGGCCCGGCCGGGCCGAGCCGAGCCGAGCTTAGCTGGCATCGGGGTCCCCTCCCCACCTCGGCCTCGTCCGCTTTGGCGGCTGCCAGGCAGCGGGGACAAGGACGGGCGGGGGGCGGCTTTCCACCAAGCCGGGACAGCAGCAGCTCTTGGGAGTCCCTCCCTTCTCATCCTCCTCCTCTTCCTCCACCTCCTCCTGCGCGGGGGAGTTTTGGGAGGCACGGGAGAGAGCGGCAGGGGCGGGGCAGGGAGGAGCGCCCCAAAGTGCCCCAAAGCTTGTCCACGTTTGGGGGGCTGGGGGAAGGTGGAGTCGGGACAGGGCCATGTCCCAGCAGCAGCTCGGTGCCCAGGCAGGGCCGGCACTGCAGCCCAGTGAAGCAAAGGTTCCGACCAAATTTGCCCCGCCCTGATGCCACAAGATGCCCGGAGATGGGCTGGGGGCAGGCAAAGGGGCTGGCTCAGCCTTGATTTTTTCCCCCTGTGTGCCACGAGAGAGCGCAAAATGCACCTGCATGCCGTGTGCTGAGGGGGCTGTCCTGGAGCAGAGCCATTCCCTTGGTAAGCCGTGAGCCCCTGGCCAGGCATGGGTAGCGGGGCAGGGTCCTGCCAGCACCTCTGCAAGCCAGAAGAGACGAGCCCACCTGGAGCAGGTTGCTGCTAGCACCAATGATCCCGTGGGCTGCCACAAGGCTCTCCCGGCTTGTCAAAGGTGCCCCAGTGTCCCTGTGTTGCCTTTTTCAGCCTAGAAGTGAAAGTTGAGATCACTGGAGTCAAGGAGGTCCTGGAAAAGTGGATCTCTCTTGGAGCTCTAGGGGCAATTCTGGAAGAACAGCCCACCCCTGTCACAGGGCTGAAGACACTTGTCTAGGCTTTAGGAAATTAGCATCATTGACACCAAGCACCAGTTCAGAGGATGAGTGGTGATGCAATTCCCCCCCAGGTCAAGCCCCTTCCTCCTCTGCAGCCCCCTACCCTTGGTACTGATTGGACTTGTTGATGAAAATGAATCTGGAAGATTTTGTTGCCAGGAAGGTCCAAGACAGGAGAGGGGCCTTGTGCCCCCTGGGGCTTGCAGCTCTGCAATGGCTTTGGTCTCTAGCTGGCGAAAAGGGTAGGCAAAAGGACTGGCCAGGTTACAAATAGAGAGAAGAAAAAAGGCAAAAATCACTCCGGCATCCCTCTTTGTTTTAGAGACTAACTAAAGGCTCTACCACGCCTAGTCCCTACTCTGTAGTTAAGCCACGGCACCGCGTCATACGGCCGGCCACGATGCAAAGACTCCCTAGAGACGGCAGTAGTAGGAGCAGGTTGGTCTTTTTTCTTTCCCAGGCCTAGTTCGGTAACTGTGAAGTAGGCCTATTCAAGGTTCGGTGAGCTTATGGAAAGCTGCTTGATGTAGGATTTGAGTTGGCTTCCAAATTGGAACTAAATCCTTCTTCATTTGTTTTCACTTGGATTTCCATAAGAACAACAACTGCTGTTAGTAATGGTAAGGCTAGTAGGAAATGAAGTGCCCTTTTGTTAGGTCAGACTAGATGAGACAAATCATAGACTTCTTGTAAGGCCGAAATGGTGTGTGAAATTGGCTTTTCCAGACGTTCGATCATCTTTCATGTGATCAAACGTTCTGTTTGGAATGACAGCCTCGAGAGCATGGGCTTCATCTTTCACTGAGAGGGCCAAACTTACCAGACCTCACGGTTCCGTATTCGATCCCGTTTGGACAAGTGGTTCTTGCGAAGAGCCTTTGGATCCATTCTGGATGAAAGTTCCGCGCGGATTTGGGGGCTAAATCTGAGTCGGGGTTACCAGCTGTGCAGATAACAGGCACGGATAAGGGAAGCATTGAAATGGCCCCATATGGATTTGTATCCGCTTTTGTCTTCTAGCTGTTTCAGAAGCAGAGGTGTTCTTCACTCTGGAGCAGTGTACTGCGGGTCCTCTGGCCGTAACCTTGCCTTCAGTGAGGGTCATGGGGACTTGGAACGGTGCTCTGGACTTGGTTGGTAAAGTGCCGGTTTTCCCATGGAGCACAGGTTCAGTCTCCAGGCAGGAAGAGGTGGGCACGTGCGTGTGGAGAACATGACGAACGTGCAGAGTTTCGGCAAAGCGGAATTTCCAAGCCGTTCGATACCTTGGCGAGGTAAGCTACTTTCTCATCTCAGCATTTTTCATGCCTTAGACTTCACTTGCTATGGCCTGCCATGCAATATTTCCTAAATATTTCCTGCTGTTGTCTCTCTCCACCTCGGTTGTACACAGACTCTCTGGGGGGCTTGAGGCAAGGCCTAAATCTATGTCTTGGATGTTTTTGACCACTTGGAGTCCTCTGTGTTTTGAGGCTTCCATTGACACATTCAGCCTAAGCATATCCCTTTCTTTCTCTCCTTCTTTCTCTCTCTCTTTATCTCTCTCTTTCTCCCTATCTCACTTTCTCTCTCAGTCTTTCTCTCCTTCTTTCATTCTTTTCTTTCTCTCTCACTTTCTCTCCCTCCCTCCCTCCCTCCCTCCCTCCCTCCCTCCCTCCCTCCCTCCCTCCCTCCCTCCCTCCCTTCCTTCCTTCCTTCCTTCCTTCCTTCCTTCCTTCCTTCCTTCCTTCCTTCCTTCCTTCCTTCCTTCCTTCCTTCCTTCCTTCCTTCCTTCCTTCCTTCCTTCCTTCCTTCCTTCCTTCCTTCCTCCCTTCCTTCCTTCCTTCCTTCCTTTCCCTGGAGCAAGTAGGGAATTTCCACATCTCAAGCAATTCTGAAAACTTGACAACCTTTTCCCATCACTGGGGGACCAAGGCCAAAGGAAGCCCAAGCCCTGAAATGACATCAGTGAGCAAACCTTTTGGTGCCCGCCTTGCCGTGCCAGTGTGACAGGGGTGAGCTTCAGAGCATCTCCTCAAAGTGTTAGTTTGACAGCAGGACGTGTTCCTGCCAACGTATCCTGCAGATTTTGTCCTCAACCTTGGTGCCCAGGAAGAAGCAAGACAGGAGAGGGGTCTTGTGCCCCCTGGGGCTTGGAGCTCTGCAATGGCTTTGGTCTCTCGAGCTGGGCAAAAGGGTAGGCAAAAAACTGGCCAGGTTACAAAGAGCAAAAAGAAAGAAGGCAAAAATCCCTGCGGCGTCCCTCTGGCCCTCTGGGTTCCAGCAGCCTCCGTAGCTTGCCAGTGGTGCCCAGGCTTGCGCCGGCTTCCCTGGCGTCAAGAGCCCGTCTCCAGGCCTCCCTGAGGAGTCGTGCTGCCACAGGGGAGCCTGGCTTCCAATCCAGTTCCACGGCGTCAACACAGCCAGCGTCTCCAGGGTGCCTGCCTGTGATGCGGTGACAACGCCGCCGTGTCACAATGGCCCCTGGCATGGGCAAGCCCCAGGCTGCCACTTGGCCCTTGGCTGCAGGAGCGGCTGGCTGCCTGGCTGGGAGCTCCTGCCTGGCCGGCGGCTGGGGGAGAAGCGGCAGCGCCAGGGCGCATACAGTGCCGTGGCCCCTTCCTGGTGTGCCCACGAGGCCCGAGGCTGGCCCTGCTGCAGGCCTCTTGGCACGCAAGGCCCGCTGCTGTGAGGCCTTGGGTGTGCAGGTGACAGCGGTGTCGTGGCCTGGAGCACGGCTGCTCCAGGCCGGGGGGTGGGGAGTGGGGGCCACGTGGGGTGGGAAAGTGGCAGGGATGATCCCTTGGCCTGCACACTGTGCTGCAGCTGCCCGTGCCGCGGGAGACTGAGCCCCTGTGCGAGCAAGCGAAGGCAGGCAGCCCCCTCCAGCAAACAGCCGGGGCCCTGCCGCCCCCCCAGCTCCCTGCAAAGGCCAGCTTGGGCAGCTTGGAGGCCAAAAGGCCAGCGGCACGCAGTCTGCCGCTCCGACTTGTGAGAGAGGTGAGGCAGAAATGTGCCATTTGGAGGGGGTGGGTGCCCGTGTCCTGCAGTCACAGCCACCCCGGGAGCAGAGCCGGAGTTGGGCGGAGCACAGGGGGCGGGAAAGCTGGGGGGGTGGGAAGGAGCAGGCTGCGCAGCAAAGCCCCGCCCCCGCCAAGAGGGCAGAGTCATCGGGAAGTCTCTCCTGGAGGCGCTTGAAAGCCCAGCGGGGCGCTTCCCGATGTCAGTGGCGAGCCCGAGCACTGCCAGGTTCCCCGCACAAAGGCTGGCCCTGCTCAATCCCCTGCCGGCGACCCCCGCACCTGCAGCCCCCGTGGCCTGCCCGAGCCCTCCCTCGGCACGCCGCCTCCCCCGAGCATCCCGCAGGGGCAGCGGCGCTTGCGCGCAGCCCCGAAAAGGCTGCATTTCCAGGCGCTGAGCGCTCCCGGCAGGCGGCCACTGGAAAGGGACTTTGCATGGCCGGCACTTCTCGGCGTCACGCCGAGCCTGCCCCGCTGCCGCTGCCGCTGCCGCTGCCGCTGCCGCTGCCGGGTCCGTGGCCCCGCTCCCGGGGTGCCCGTGTCCTCCAAGCGCCATTTGCGTTTTTGGCTTGGCCCCTGCTGGCCGCCGTAGGCCACTGCTACCGGCGGCGGCAGCGCCGGCCGGCAGCCACGTCTCTGTAGCCACGGCAACACCCTTGCTCCGCTCCGGGCCCGGCCGGGCCGAGCCGAGCCGAGCTTAGCTGGCATCGGGGTCCCCTCCCCACCTCGGCCTCGTCCGCTTTGGCGGCTGCCAGGCAGCGGGGACAAGGACGGGCGGGGGGCGGCTTTCCACCAAGCCGGGACAGCAGCAGCTCTTGGGAGTCCCTCCCTTCTCATCCTCCTCCTCTTCCTCCACCTCCTCCTGCGCGGGGGAGTTTTGGGAGGCACGGGAGAGAGCGGCAGGGGCGGGGCAGGGAGGAGCGCCCCAAAGTGCCCCAAAGCTTGTCCACGTTTGGGGGGCTGGGGGAAGGTGGAGTCGGGACAGGGCCATGTCCCAGC
Source organism: Acanthiza pusilla (assembly GCA_036630365.1). Classification (NCBI taxonomy): domain Eukaryota; kingdom Metazoa; phylum Chordata; class Aves; order Passeriformes; family Acanthizidae; genus Acanthiza; species Acanthiza pusilla. The sequence goes on from JAXCHO010000311.1 coordinate 160,259, forward strand.
AGCAGCTCGGTGCCCAGGAAGGGCCGGCACTGCAGCCGAGTGAACCAAAGGTTCCGACCAAATTTGCCCCGCCCTGATGCCACAAGATGCCCGGAGATGGGCTGGGGGCAGGCAAAGGGGCTGGCTCAGCCTTAATTTTTTCCCCCTGTGTGCCACGAGAGAGCGCAAAATGCACCTGCATGCCGTGTGCTGAGGGGGCTGTCCTGGAGCAGAGCCATTCCCCTGGTAAGCCGTGAGCCCCTGGCCAGGCACGGGTAGCGGGGCAGGGTCCTGCCAGCACCTCTGCAAGCCAGAAGAGACGAGCCCACCTGGAGCAGGTTGCTGCTAGCACCAATGATCCCGTGGGCTGCCACAAGGCTCTCCCGGCTTGTCAAAGGCGCCCCAGTGTTCCTGTGTTGCCTTTTTCAGCCTAGAAGTGAAAGTTGAGATCATTGGTGTCAAGGAGGTCCTGGAAAAGTGGATCTCTCTTGGAGCTCTAGGGGCAATTCTGGAAGAACAGCCCACCCCTGTCACAGGGCTGAAGACACTTGTCTAGGCTTTAGGAAATTAGCATCATTGACACCAAGCACCAGTTCAGAGGATGAGTGGTGATGCAATTCCCCCCCAGGTCAAGCCCCTTCCTCCTCTGCAGCCCCCCACCCTTGGTACTGATTGGACTTGTTGATGAAAATGAATCTGGAAGATTTTGTTGCCAGGAAGGTCCAAGACAGGAGAGGGGCCTTGTGCCCCCTGGGGCTTGCAGCTCTGCAATGGCTTTGGTCTCTAGCTGGCGAAAAGGGTAGGCAAAAGGACTGGCCAGGTTACAAATAGAGAGAAGAAAAAAGGCAAAAATCACTCCGGCATCCCTCTTTGTTTTAGAGACTAACTAAAGGCTCTACCACGCCTAGTCCCTACTCTGTAGTTAAGCCACGGCACCGCGTCATACGGCCGGCCACGATGCAAAGACTCCCTAGAGACGGCAGTAGTAGGAGCAGGTTGGTCTTTTTTCTTTCCCAGGCCTAGTTCGGTAACTGTGAAGTAGGCCTATTCAAGGTTCGGTGAGCTTATGGAAAGCTGCTTGATGTAGGATTTGAGTTGGCTTCCAAATTGGAACTAAATCCTTCTTCATTTGTTTTCACTTGGATTTCCATAAGAATAACAACTGCTGTTAGTAATGGTAAGGCTAGTAGGAAATGAAGAGCCCTTTTGTTAGGTCAGAGTAGATGAGACAAATCATAGACTTCTTGTAAGGCCGAAATGGTG
>JAXCHO010000312.1:0-57716 GCA_036630365.1 Acanthiza pusilla
TCCAAAACCTCCTGGGAGACCCCCAAAACCTCCTGGGAAACCCCAAAACCTCCTGGGAGACCCCAAATTCTGCATAGGGACCCCCAAAACCTCGTGGGAGATCCCAGAACCTCCTGGGAGACCCCAAATGCCACATGGAGACCCCCAGAACCTCCTGGGAGACCCCAAATTCTGCTTAGGGACCCCCAAAACCTCCTGGGAGACCCCCAAAACCTCCTGGGAGATCCCAAATTCTGCTTGGGGACCCCCAAAACCTCCTGGGAGATCCCAAATTCTGCTTAGGGACCCCCAAAACCTCCTGGGAGATCCCAAATTCTGCTTAGGGACCCCAAAACCTCCTGGGAGACCCCAAATTCTGCTTAGGGACCCCCAAAACCTCACGGGACCTCAAAGTCCATTTATGGACCCCCAAAACCTCCTAGGAGACTCCAGACTTCACACAGGGACCCCCAAAACCTCCTGGGAGACCCCCAAACCCCGTGGGAGACCCCAAATTCTGCTTGGGGCCCCCAAAACCTCCTGGGAGATCCCAAAACCTCCTGGGAGACCCCAAATGCCACATGGGGACCCCCAAAACCTCACAGGACCTCAAAGTCCATTTATGGACCCCCAAAACCTCCTAGGAGACTCCAAACTTCACACAGGGACCCCCAAAACCTCGTGGGAGACCCCCAAACCCCGTGGGAGACCCCAAATTCTGCTTGGGGACCCCCAAAACCTCGTGGGAGACCCCAAATTCTGCTTGGGGCCCCCAAAACCTGCTGGGAGACCCCCAAAACCTCGTGGGAGACCCCAAATGCCACATGGGGACCCCCAAAACCTTCTGGGAGACCCCCAAAACCTCGTGGGAGACCCCAAATTCTGCTTGGGGCCCCCAAAACCTGCTGGGAGACCCCAAATTCCCCACAGGAACCGCACTCCCGGGGTCACCTGTCCCCAAACACCACCATGGGATGTTCTGGGACATTTTTGGGGGTGACAGGATCCTCCCTGACCCCCCAAATTTCACAGGAACCTGACTCCCAGGGTCACCTGTCCCGTCCCGAGGCGCAGAGCCTGTCCCTGTACACCACCATGGGGGATTTTGGGTGATTTTGGGCTTGTCCAAACATTTCTGACCCCCCAAATTTTGTAGGAACCCAACTCCCGGGGTCACCTGTCCCCATACACAACCATGGAGGGTTTTGGGGGGATTTTGGGCTCGTCCCACCCTTTCTGACCCCCCAAATTTCGCAGGAACCCCACTCTCAGGGTCACCTGTGCCTGTACACTGACACAGGGTGGTCTAGGGGGGATTTTGGGCTTGTCCAACTATTTTTGACCCCCCAAATTTCACAGGAACCCCACTCCCAGGGTCACCTGTCCCATCCCGAGGCGCAGAGCCTTTCCCAATATACCACCATGGGGGATTTTGGGGTGATTTTGGGCTTGTCCAACTCCTTCTGACCCCCCAAATTTCACAGGAACCCCACTCGCGGGGTCACCTGACCCCATAGATGACCATGAGGTGTTTTAGGGGGGATTTTGGGGGTGATGGGATCCCCCTGACCCCCCAAATTTCACAGGAACCCCACTCCCAGGGTCACCTGTCCCATCCCGAGGCACAGAGCCTGTCCCTGTACACCACCATGGGGGATTTTGGGGTGATTTTGGGCTTGTCCATCCCTCTCTGACCCCCCAAATTTCACAGGAACCCCACTCCCGGGGTCACCTGTCCCAATAGATGACCATGAGGTGTTTTAGGGAGGATTTTGGGGGTGATGGGATCCCCCCGACCCCCCAAATTTCACAGGAACCCCACTCCCGGGGTCACCTGTCACATCCTGAGGCCTAGAGCCTGTCCCCATAGGTGACCCTGGGATGTTCTGGGAGGTTTTGGGGGTGACAGGATCCTCCCTGACCCCCCAAATTTGGCAGGAACCCCACTCGCGGGGTCACCTGTCCCCATAGATGACCATGAGGTGTTTTAGGGGGGATTTTGGGGGTGATGGGATCCCCCCGACCCCCCAAATTTCACAGGAACCTGACTCCCAGGGTCACCTGTCCCATCCTGAGGGCAAGAGCCTTTCCCAATATACCACCATGGGGGATTTTGGGGGGGATTTTGGGCTTGTCCATCCCTCCCTGACCCCCCAAATTTCACAGGAACCCCACTCGCGGGGTCACCTGTCCCCATACACAACCATGGAGGGTTTTGGGGGGGATTTTGGACTCATCCCACCCTTTCTGACCCCAAATTTCACAGGAACCCAACTCCCGGGGTCACCTGTCCCATCCCGAGGCGCAGAGCCTTTCCCAATATACCACCATGGGGGATTTTGGGGGGGATTTTGGGCTTGTCCATCCCTCCCTGACCCCCCAAATTTCGCAGGAACCCCACTCTCAGGGTCACCTGACCCCATAGATGACCATGCGGTGTTTTAGGGGGGATTTTGGGGGTGATGGGATCCCCCCTGACCCCCCAAATTTCACAGGAACCTGACTCCCAGGGTCACCTGTCCCATCCAGAGTCGCAGAGCCTGTCCCTGTACACCACTATGGGGGATTCTGGGGGGATTTTGGGCTTGTCCATCCGTCTCTGACCCCCCAAATTTCACAGGAACCCCACTCGAGGGGTCACCTGTCCCGTCCCGAGGCGCAGAGCCTGTCCCCATAGGTGACCATGGGATGTTCTGGGAGGTTTTTGGGGGTGACAGGATCCTCCCTGACCCCCCAAATTTCACAGGAACCCCACTCGCGGGGTCACCTGTCCCTGTACACTAACATGGGGTGTTCTGCGAGGTTTTTGGGGATGACATCCTCCCTGACCCCCCAAATTTGGCAGGAACCCCACTCGCGGGGTCACCTGTCCCATCCTGAGGCGCAGAGCCTGTCCCTGTACACCACCATGGGGGATTTTGGGGGGAATTTTTGGGCTTGTCCAACTATTTTTGACCTCCCAAATTTGGCAGGAACCCCACTCGCGGGGTCACCTGTCCCGTCCCGAGGCGCAGAGCCTGTCCCCCGTACACGACGAGCGCCAGCCGGGCCAAGCTGCTGGCCAAGAACCGGCAGACGTTCCTGCTGCAGACCACGCGGCTCACGAGGCTCTCGCGCCGCCTGTGCCGCGACGTCCTGCAGCCGCGGAGAGCCGCGCGCCGGCCCTACGCCCCCATCAACGCCAACGCCATCAAGGCCGAGTGTGAGTGGGGAAAACGGGGAGAAATGGGGAAAAATGGGGGAAAAATGGGGATTTGGGGGTGCACGGGATCCCTGATAATGGCAATGCCATCATGGGTGAGTGTGAGTGGGGTTTGGGGGGAAAATATGGAGATTTGGGGTCCCCATCAACGCCAACGCCATCTAGGCCGAGTGTGAGTGGGGAAAATGGGGAAAAAATGGGGAAAAAATGGGGATTTGGGGCCCTCATCAATGGCAATGCCATCAAGGCCAAGTGTGAGTGGGGAAAATGGGGGAAAATGGGGAAAAAATGGGGATTTGGGGTGTATGGGGATCCCCATCAATGCCAGCGCCATCAAGGCCGAGTGTGAGTGGGGAAAATGGGGGGAAAATGGGGAAAAAATGGAGATTTGGGGTCTTCATCAATGGCAATGCCATCAAGGCCGAGTGTGAGTGGGGTTTGGGGGAAAAATGGGGAAAAACATGGGGAAAAATGGGGATTTGGGGTGTATGGGATCCCTGTCAATGCCAACGCCATCAAGGCTGAGTGTGAGTGGGGTTTGGGGGAGAAATCAGGGAAAAATGGGGATTTGGGGTGTGTGGGATCCCTGTCAATGCCAACGCCATCAAGGCTGAGTGTGAGTGGGGAAAAATGGGGAAAAATGGGGGAAAAAATGGGGATTTGGGGTGTATGGGATCCCTGTCAATGCCAACGCCATCAAGGCCAAATGTGAATGGGAGAAATGGGGAAAAATGGGGAAAAAATGGGGATTTGAGGTGTGTGGGATCCTCACCAGTGGCAATGCCATCAAAGCCGAGTGAGTGGGAAAAAATGGGGACAATGGGGAAAAAATGGGGGTTTGGGGTGTATGGGATCCCTGTTAATAGCAATGCCATCAAGGCTGAGTGTGAGTGGGTAAAATAGGGTGAAATTGGGAAAAAATGGGGCTTTGGGATCCCCATCAACCCCAACGCCATCAAGACTGAGTGTGAGTGGGGTTTGGGGGGAAAATGGGGAAAAACATGGGGAAAAAATGAGGGTTTGGGGTCCCTTTGGGGTATCAGGGTGTATGGGATCCCTACATCCCCATCAACGCCAGCGCCATCAAGCCTGAGTGTGAGTGGGGAAAAATGGGGGAAAAAATGGGGAAAAATGGGGATTTGGAGTCCCCATCAATGCCAACGCCATCAAGGCCGAGTGTGAGTGAGATTTGGGGGGAAACAATGGGGATTTGGGGTGTATGGGATCCCTGTTAATGGCAATGACATCACAGCTGAGTGTGAGTGGTGGAAAATGGGAAAAAAAAGGGAAAAAATGGGGTTTGGGACCCCTGGTAACATCATTATCACGGCCAAGTGCGAGCTCTGGGGTGGGGGGGACACCCTCAGGGGGTTTGGGGGTGTCTGGACCCTTCCCCAGGGATCTGGGGGGGCTGCAGGGACCCCTCTGACCATCCCACCCCCCCAGGCTCCATCCGGCTGCCCAAGGCCGCCAAGGCCCCCCTGAAGATCCACCCGCTGACCCGGCTGCCCCTCGCCGCCATCGTCAAGGAGCTGGGTGAGGAGGGGTCCTGGGGGTCTCTGGGGGGGTCCCTGGGGGGTCCCTGGGGCTGGGGGGGTCTCCAGGGTGGGGACAGAGGGACAGGAGACTGTTTGACCCCAATGGGGGGAGGTGGGTGCAGAAAGGGGGGTGACCCCAGGGTGTGGGGGGGGGGCTCAGGGGTGGATTTTGGGGGTCCTGGGGGAGTGGGGGGTGCTTTGAACACCTCCTGACCCCCCCTGCCCCCCTCTCCCCAGCGGCTCAAGCCCCCCTGAAGCCCAAGACCCCCCGAGGCACCAAGACCCCGATCAACAGGAACCAGCTGAGCCAGAGCCGGGGGCTGGCGGGGCTGGGGGGCAAGAGGGGCTACGAGGGGGCGGGCGACGGCCACCGGCCCCCCCGGATGAGGGTACGGGGCGGGGAATGTGGGGAGGGGCTGGGGGTGATTGACAGGGGGCTGGGGGTGATTGACAGGGGCCAGGGGTGATTGACAGGGGGTCTGGGGGTGATTGACAGGGGGCTGTGGATGATTGATGGGGCTGCGGGTGATTGACAGGGGGCTGGGGGTGATTGATGGGAACTGTGGATGATTGACGGGGGCTGTGGATGATTGACAGGGCTGCGGGTGATTGACAGGGGCTGTGGGAGGGCAAAGGGGCAATCTGGGGGTGATTGACGGGGGTGAGGCCTGGGGGTGATTGACAGGGGGTGAGGCCTGCGGGTGATTGACAGGTCCTAAAACATGAGGGGGGTGGAGCTTGGGGTGATTGACAGGGGGGTGGCCTTTGGGACTAGAACCTGATTGGTTCAGCGAGGGCTCGTGGGCTGGGACTCAGTTGATTGACAGGGCGCGCTGGGGTTGGGGCGGGGTCAGCAGTGACTGACAGCTTTCGGTGGGCTGTGATTGGCCAGGGGGCGCGCGGGGTGGGCTGTGATTGGCCGGGGGGCGCGCGGGGTGGGCTGTGATTGGCCGGGGGGGCGCGCGGGGTGGGCTGTGATTGGCCGGGGGGCGCGCGGGGTGGGCTGTGATTGGCCGGGGGGCGGGGCTGACGTTCCCGCGCAGGTCGCGTCGGCGGCGCTGCCGTTCTCGGCCAACGGGCGCCCCCTGGCGGCCGCGCTGCGCCCCGCGCCCCCCCCCGGCACCAAACGGCAGAAGCTGAACCCTGCGGACGCCCCCAACCCCGTGGTGTTCGTGGCCACCAAGGACACCCGGTACGGGGGGTTTGAGGGACCCTGAAAGGGTTTGGGGGGTCCCGAACCCCATGGTATTTGTGGGCACCAAGGACAGCCGGTACGGGGGGTTTGAGGGGTCCCGAGGGGGCTTGGGTGGTCCCGAACCCCGTAGTGTTTGTAGTCACCCAGGACACCCAGTACGGGGGGGTTTGAGCGGTCCCTGAAAGGGTTTTGGGGGGTCCCGAACCCCGTGGTGTTTGTGGCCACCAAGGACACCCGGTACGGGGGGTTTGAGGGACCCTGAAAGGGTTTCGGGGGGTCCCGAACCCCGTGGTGTCACCCGGTACGGGGGGGTTTGAGGGGTCCCTGAAAGGGTTTTGGGGGGTCCTGAACCCCGTGGTGTTCATAGCCACCAAGGACACCCAGTACGGGGGGGCTTGAGGGACCCTGAAAGGGTTCTGGGGGGTCCCGAACCCCATGGTATCACACTCAGTATGGAGGGTTTGAGGGACCCTGAAAGGGTTTGGGGGGGACCCGAACCCCGTGGTGTTCGTGGCCACCAAGGACAGCGGGTACGGGGGATTTGAAGAGTCCCGAGGGGGCTTGGGGGGTCCCGAACCCCGTGGTGTCACACCCCGTACGGGAGGGTTTGAGGGGTCCTGAAAGGGTTTTGGGGGGTCCCGAACCCCATGGTGTTCGTGGCCACCAAGGACACCTGGTATGGGGGGTTTGGGGTGTTTTGGGGTGTCCCAGGGTGGTCTGAGTGGTCCCAGCAGGTCCCAAACTCGGTCCTGTTTGCGGCCACCGAGGACACCTGGTACAGGAAATTTGGGGGTCCCAGGGGCTGTTTGGGGGGTGCCAGGCCCTGTCGTGTTTGTGGCCACCAAGAACACCTGGCACAGGAAATCTGGGGGGTCCCAGGGGCTGTCCGGGGGTGGTTTGGGGAGTCCCAAACCCAATCACGTTTGTGGCCACCGAGACCACCCGGTACAGGACGTTTGGGGTGGGCGACCCACAGGACTTGGAGGTCCACGCGGTGGGGGTGCCTCGGTGAGTTTCCGAGGGGTCCCGGAGGTGACTCCCCCCTTTCCCCCCCCCTCCCCAGGGCGCTGCGGAAGGCACTGACGCACCTGGAGCTCCGTCGGGCCGCCCGCCGCCCCAACCTCCCCCTCAAGGTGAAGCCGGGGCTGCCCCTGCGCCCGGGGGGGGCCCTGGCGCCCCCCGCCCCCCCCCACCCCGCCAGCACCTCGGAGCCCATCGTGCTCGAGGACTGACCCCCCCGAGCCCCCCCGGCCCGGCCCCTTTTGTATTTTTTTTATTTCCATAGAAAAACTCGCGGGGGGGGTTGGGGGGGGCTCCGGTGCCCCTCCCCCGCTGTCCTTTCTCCCCCCATCCCCCCCCCCCCCCCAAATCTCCCCCGCGGGCCCCTTTTGTACGTGGAGCGACGCCCCCGGTTTTGTATCTCGGGCTGTCCCGGTTCTGTAGCGACAGGAAATAAACGCGATGAGTTTTTCTTCAGCGGGACCGAAAAGCGGCGGCGGGAGCTGGGGGGGAACCCGGGGATACCGGGGAGGCACCGGGCGGAACGCTTGTGTCGGGGCGCGTTTCCGGGGGGAACCGTGAGGGACGGGGAGCGGGAGGGGACGGACCACTTCCGGCGGAAGTGGCTGAGGGGCGGGCGCGGGAACCGGGAGCTGCCATGGAACCGGAGCCGGGCCCGGGCCCCGACCCCGGCCCTGATCCCGACCTCGGCACCGGCCCCGCTATGGGCCCGGGCTCCGGCCCGGTCACGAACCCGAACCCCGACCCGGTACCGGGCCCGGTGCCCGTAACGGACCCGGCAGCGGACCCCGACGTGGAGCCGCTGCACCGGGGCGGCTTCCGCTGCCGCCTGTGCCAGATTACCGCGGCCAACCGTGAGTGAGGGGCCCGGGAGCGCCGGGACACCGTTTAACGGGACCGGGGGGCTGTGGGTCCTCGTTTAACGGGACCGGGGGCGTTTCTAGGGCCCCGTGACCCCCCCGTGTCCGTGACCCCCCGGTTCCCGTGTCCGGGGCGGCTCCGTGACCCCAGTTACCGGGCCGGAGGCGTCTCCCGTTTTCCGTGTCCTAAATTACCGATCCCGGGGGTCTCCGTTACCGACCCCAGGGGTCTCTATGTCCCCAATTACTGATCCCGGGGGTCTCTGTGTCCCGTTACCGATCCCGGGGGTCTCCGTGTCCCCAATTACCGATCCCGGGGGTCCCTATGTCCCCAGTTACCGATCCCGGGGGTCTCCGTGTCCCCAGTTACCGATCCCGGGGGTCCCTATGTCCCCAGTTACCGATCCCGGGGGGGTCTCTGTGTCCCGCTACCGATCCCGGGGCTCTCTGTGTCCCGTTACCGATCCCGGGGGTCTCAATGTCCCCAATTACCGATCCCGGGGGTGTCTCTGTGTCCCGTTACCGATCCCGGGGGTCTCAATGTCCCCCGCTACCGATCCCGGGGGTCTCTGTGTCCCCAATTACCGATCCCGGGGGGGTCTCTGTGTCCCGTTACCGATCCCGGGGGTCTCTGTGTCCCCAATTACCGATCCCGGGGGTCTCTGTGTCCCCCGTTACCGATCCCGGGGGTCTCTGTGTCCCCAATTACCGATCCCGGGGGTGTCTCTGTGTCCCGTTACCAACCCCGGGGGGGGTCTCTGTGTCCCGTTACCGATCCCGGGGGTCTCCGTGTCCCCAGTTACCGATCCCGGGGGTCTCCGTTACCGATCCCGGGGGTCCCTATGATCTCCGGTACCGATCCCGGGGGTCTCCGTGTCCCCAATTACCGATCCCGGGGGGTCTCTGTGTCCCGTTACCGACCCCGGGGGTGTCTCTGTGTCCCGTTACCGACCCCGGGGGTGTCTCCGTGTCCCGTTACCGATCCCCGGGGTGTCTCTGTGTCCCGTTACCGACCCCGGGGGTGTCTCTGTGTCCCGTTACCGATCCCGGGGGTGTCTCCGTGTCCCGTTACCGACCCCGGGGTCTCGGTGTCCCCCCAGGCCCCAGCCTGCTGTCACACCTGGCCGGGAAGCGTCACCGGCGGCTCCGGGAGCTCCGTGCCGAGCGCCGCGCGCAGGAGCTGCGGAGCCTCTTCGTCAGCGGCTTCCCCCGGGACACCGAGCCGGCCCAGCTGCGACAGCACTTCCGGGCCTTCGGGGATGTCGCGACAGTCGTGATGGACAAGGAGAAGGTGTGGGAGGGACCGGGTGGGGGGAGGCGACACCGGGATCCCGGAGGGGGGCGGGGGGACACGGGGAGGGAGCTCAGGAGCTCTCCGAGCCTTGGGGGATGTCGCGATTGTCGCGATAGTCAAGGAAAAGCTGAGCTCAGGAGCTCTCCGGGCCTTGGGGGATGTCGCGATTGTCGCGATAGTCAAGGAGAAGCTGTAGGAGTGACCAGGGGGAGGTGACACCGGGATCCCGGAGGGGGCGGGGGGACACGGGGAGGGAGCTCAGGAGCTCTCCGGGCCTTGGGGGATGTCGCGATTGTCGCGATAGTCAAGGAGGAAGTGGCAGGAGGGATGTGTGGGGGCACCGGGACTTGGTGGCTTTTCTTCCTGGGACTCAACCGAGTGTTTTGGGGCGCTCGGGCATGTCGCGACTGTCACGATAGTCAAGGAGGAAGTTGGTGGCATCCCTAGGGTCCTGCGGGGGTGGCCCTGGGGGGGATCTGGTGGCCCTGGGGGGGATCTGGTGGCCCTGGGAGTGGATCTGGTGGCCCTGCGGGGGATCTGGTGACCCTGGGGGGGATCTGGTGGCCCTGGGGGGGGATCTGGTGGCCCTGGGGGGAAATCTGGTGGCCCTGGGGGGGGATCTGATGGCCCTGGGGGGATCTGATGGCCTTGGGGGGGGATCTGGTGGCCCTGGGGGGGATCTGATGGCCCTGAGGGGGATCTGATGGCCCTGGGGGGGGATCTGGGGACCCTGGGGGGGGGATCTGGTGGCCCTGGGGGGAAATCTGGTGGCCCTGGGGGGGGATCTGGTGGCCCTGGGGGGGATCTGGTGGCCCTGGGGTGGATCTGGTGGCCCTGGGGGGGATCTGGTGGCCCTGGGGTGGATCTGATGGCCCTGGGGGGGGATCTGGTGGCCCTGGGGAGGATCTGGTGGCCCTGGGGGGGATCTGATGGCCCTGAGGGTCCACTCAACACTCCCCCCACGGGAGGGCATAGTCGCGACTATCGCGATAGTCCCGGGGGGGGTTCCGGCGGTGACCCCGACCCCCCCCAGGGCGCGTTCGCCATCGTGGAGCTGCGGGACCCCGCGGGGCGGCAGCGAGCGCTGGACGAGCCGCGCCATTTCCTGGGGGGGCGGCGGCTCCGCGTGAGACCCCGGGAGCACCGAGCCTTCCCCCGGCCCCCCCCAGGACCCCCCGGGACCCCCCCGACCCCCCGGGGGCTGCAGCAGGCGCTGGGCCAGGCCCCGGACGTGAGTGGGGGGCTCCGGGAGGGGTGGGGAGGGGGGGCTCGGGTGGGTTTGGGGGGTTCTAAGGCTGACCCAGGGAATTTGGGGGGAGGTTTGGGGGGTCCCAAGGCTGTCCCAGGGAATTTGGAGTGGGGTTTGGGGGGTCGCAAAGCTCTCCTAGGGAATTTGAGGGGGGGCTTGAGGGGGTCCTAAGGCTGTCCCATGGATTTGAGGGCAGGCTTGGGGGGTCCCAAACTCTCCTAGGGAATTTGAGGGGAGTTTGGGTGGTCCCAAGGCTCTCCTAGGGAATTTGGGGGGGTTTGAGGGGGTCCCAAAGCTCTCCTAAGGAAACTGGGGGGAGGTTTGGGGGGTCCTAAGGCTGTCCCAGGGATTTGAGGGCAGGTTTGGGGGGTCCCAAAGCTTTCCTAAGGAAACTGGGGGGAGGTTTGGGGGCTCTCAAGACTCTTCCAGGGATTTGAGGGGGGGCTTGAGGGGGTCCTAAGGCTGTCCCAGGGATTTGAGGGGAGGTTTGGGTGGTCCCAAGGCTGTCCTAGGGAATTTGAGGGGAGTTTGGGTGGTCCCAAGGCTGTCCCAGGGATTTGAGGGGAGGTTTGGGGGGTCCCAAAGCTCTCCTAAGGAAATTGGGGGGAGGTTTGGGGGGTCCCAAGGCTCTGCCAGGGATTTGAGGGGGGTCCCCGGGCTCTCACAAGGGCTTGGGGGGGATATAAAGGGGGTCCCAAAGCTCTCCTAGGGAATTTGAGGGGAGTTTGGGGGGTCCCAAAGCTCTCCTAGGGAATTTGAGGGGAGTTTGGGGGGTCCCAAGGCTGTCCCAGGGAATTTGGGGTGGGGTTTGGGGGGTCCCAAAGCTCTCCTAAGGAAACTGGGGGGAGGTTTGGGGGGTCCCAAGGCTCTCCTGACTATTTGGGGTGAGGTTTGGGGGGTCCCAAGGCTCTCCTGACTATTTGGGGTGAGGTTTGGGGGGTCCCAAGGCTCTCCCGAGTATTTGGGGGGGGTCCTGGGGCTCTCCCGAGAGTTTGGGGGGGATTTCAAAGGGGTCTTGGGGGTTTAGGGGGGTCCCGGGATGCTCACAGGGAGTTTGGGGGGGATTCCCAGTGCGCCCAGTTTGCCCAGTTCAGGCTGTCCCGCAGGACAAGGCCCAGCTGGAGCTGCTGGGGCAGGGCGGGGGAGTAATCCCAGTGCTCCCAGTTTGCCCAGTTTGGTCTCTCTGCAGGTGGGGGTGCATGGTGTGGAGCAGGGGGGGTTCCCAGTTTGCCCAGTTTGCCCAGTTTGCCCAGTTTGCTCTCTGCAGGTCGGGGCCCAGCTGGAGCTGCTGGTGCGGGGTTTGGGGGTTCCCAGTGCTCCCAGTTTGCCCAGTTTGCTCTGTCCCCAGGTCGGGGCCCAGCTGGAGCTGCTGGTGCGGGGTTTGGGGGTTCCCAGTTTGCCCAGTTTGCCCAGTTTGCTCTGTCCCCAGGTCGGGGCCCAGCTGGAGCTGCTGGTGCGGGGTTTGGGGGTTCCCAGTGTTCCCAGTTTGCCCAGTTTGCTCTCTCCAGGTCGGGGCCCAGCTGGAGCTGCTGGTGCGGGGTTTGGGGGTTCCCAGTTTGCCCAGTTTGCCCAGTTTGCCGAGTTTGCTCTCTGCAGGTCGGGGCCCAGCTGGAGCTGCTGGTGCGGGGTTTGGGGGTTCCCAGTTTGCCCAGTTTGCCGAGTTTGCTCTCTGCAGGTCGGGGCCCAGCTGGAGCTGCTGGTGCGGGGTTTGGGGGTTCCCAGTTTGCCCAGTTTGCCCAGTTTGCTCTCTGCAGGTCGGGGCCCAGCTGGAGCTGCTGGTGCGGGGTTTGGGGGTTCCCAGTTTGCCCAGTTTGCTCTCTGCAGGTCGGGGCCCAGCTGGAGCTGCTGGGGCAGGGTTTGGGGGTTCCCAGTTTGCCCAGTTTGCCCAGTTTGCTCTGTCCCCAGGTCGGGGCCCAGCTGGAGCTGCTGGTGCGGGGTTTGGGGGTTCCCAGTTTGCCCAGTTTGCCCAGTTTGCCCAGTTTGCTCTCTGCAGGTCGGGGCCCAGCTGGAGCTGCTGGTGCGGGCGCTGGAGCTGAGTGCGGCCGAGCGGCGCCTGCGGGAGCTGCTCGTGGCTCTGTTCCAGGAGGTGTTCCGGGAGTTCTTCCCAGGTGGGGACACCTGCGGGGACAGGGGGGACACCTGCGGGGACAGGGGGGACACCTGCGGGGACAGGGGGGTGACACCTGGGGGAGGGACAGGGGTGACACCTGGGGGAGGGACAGGGGTGACACCTGGGGGAGGGACAGGGGTTGACAGGGGGGTGACACCTGTGACAGTGACAGGGGTGACACCTGGGGGAGGGACAGGGGTGACACCTGTGACAGTGACAGGGGTGACACCTGGGGGGGACAGGGGTGACACCTGTGAGAGTGACACGGGGGTGACACTAGGGGAAGGGGCAGGGAGTGACATGGGGGTGACACCTGGAGGGGACAGGGGCTGGCAGGGGGGTGACACTTGTGAGAGTGACAGGGAGTGACACCTGGGGGAGGGACAGGGGTTGACAGGGGGGTGGCACCTGTGACAGTGACAGGGGTGTGACACTAGGGGCAGGGACAGGGGTGACACCTGTGAGAGTGACAGGGGTGGGACACCTGGGGGGGACAGGGGGTGACAGGGAGGTGGCAGTTGGGACAATGTCAGGGGTGGCACCTGTGAGAGTGACAGGGGTGTGACACCTGTGAGAGTGACAGGGGTGGGACACCTGGGGGGGACAGGGGGTGACGCCTCTGAGAATGATGGGAGTGACACCTGGGGCAGGGACAGGGGTGACACCTGGAGGGGACAGGGGCTGGCAGGGGGTGGCACCTGTGAGAGTGACAGGGGTGGCACTTGTGGGAGTGACAGGGGTGTGACACCTGGGGCAGGGACAGGGAGGTGACATGGGGGTGACACCTGTGAGAGTGACAGGGAGTGACACCTGTGAGAATGATGAGGGTGACACTTGCGGGAGGGACAGGGAGTGACAGGGGTGTGACACCTGCGACAGTGACGGGAGTGTGACAGGTCTGCCAGAGGTGTGACAGGTGTGTCCCAGAGGTGTGACAGGTGCGTGACATGTCCCAGGTGTGTCCCAGAGGTGTTGCAGGGGTGTGACACATCCCAGGTGTGCCAGATGTGCCCCAGGTGTGTCCCAGGTGTGACACGTGTGTCTGACATGTCTGTCCCAGGTGTGTGACATGTCCCAGGTCTGTCCCAGCTATGACAGGTGTGTCCCAGAGGCAGCCCAGGTGTGTCCCACATCTGTCCCAAGTGTGTCCCAGGTGTGTGACACATCCCAGGTGTGACAGGTGTGTCCCAGCTCTGTCCCAGGTGTGTCACATGTGTGCACCAGGTGTGTGACATGTCCCAGGTGTGCCCCAGGTGACAAGTATGTCTGACAGGTGTGTCCCAGGTATGCCCCAGATGTGACAGGTGTGTCCCAGGTGTGTCCCCAGTGTGCCCCAGGTGTGACAGGTGTCTCTGACAGGTGTGTCTCAGGTGTGTGACATGTCCCAGGTGTGCCCCAGGTGTCCCAGGTGTGCCCCAGGTGTGCCCAGGTGTCCCAGGTGTGGCCCAGGTGTCCCAGGTGTGGCCCAGGTGTGCCCAGGTGTGTCCCAGGTGTGCCCCAGGTGTGCCCAGGTGTCCCAGGTGTGCCCCAGCTGTGTCCCAGGTGTGCCCCAGCTGTGCCCCAGGTGTGACAGGTGTGTCCCAGGTGTGACAGGTGTGTCCCAGGGGTGTCCCAGGTGTCCCAGGTGTGGCCCAGGTGTGCCCAGGTGTGCCCAGGTGTGGCCCAGGTGTGACAGGTGCATCCCAGGTGTCCCAGCGCTGTCCCCACGTGTCCCCCCAGGCTGCTCCGTTGTCCCCTACGGCTCCTCCGTCAACGGCTTCGACGTCCACGGCTGTGACCTCGACCTGCACCTGGAGCTGGGGGGCCACGACCCCCCCCCGGAGGGGACCCCGCCCGGGGATGGGGACCCCCAGAGCCAGGGGACACTGCCCGGGGACCCCCAGAGCCGGGGGACACCGCCCAGGGACCCCCAGGGGACACTAATCAGGGACCCCCAGACTCGGGGGACACTGCTGGGGGATGGGGACAGCCCTTCCAAGGGGTCCTTTTTGGGGGATGAGGACCCCCCCAAAAAAAGGTCTCGGTTGGGGTCTGAGGGGTCCCATTTGGGGTCTGAGGGGTCCCATTTTGGGTCTGGGGGGTCCCATTTGGGGTCTGGGGGGTCAAATTTGGGGTCTGAGGGGTCCCATTTGGGCTCTGGGGGGTCCCATTTTGGGTCTGGGGGGTCCCATTTGGGGTCTGGGGGGTCCCATTTGGGGTCTGGGGAACCCCCCCTCAATGGGTCCCAGTTGGGGTCTGGGGGGTCCCATTTGGGGGACAGAGACCCTCCTCTCGAATCTTTTTTGGGGGAGGAAGACCCCCATTCCAGAGGGTCCCTTTTGGGGTCCAAAGGCTCCATTTTGGGGGAGGAAGACCCCCAGTCCAGAGGGTCCCTTTTAGGATCTCAGGGGTCCATTTTTGGGGAGGAAGACCCCCATTCCAGAGGGTCCCTTTTAGGATCTCAGGGGTCCATTTTTGGGGAGGAAGACCCCCATTCCAGAGGCTCCCTTTTGGGGTCCAAAAGTTCCATTTTGGGGGAGGAAGACCCCCATTCCAGAGGGTCCCTTTTGGGGTCCGAAGGCTCCATTTCAGTCTCCGAGAGCTCCATTTTTGGGGACAAATGCTCCCTTTTAGGCTCCCCATCGGGGGGCTCCGAGGGCTCCCCGTCGGAGGATGAAGACCCCCACCCCGAGGGACCCCTTTTGGGGCGGGGGGCGCCCCCCGGGCAGGTGCTGGCGCTGGTGGGGGCGGTGCTGCGCCGCTGCGTCCCGGGGGTCCGCGGGGTCCGCGCCGTGCCCGGGGCCAGGCGCCCTGTGGTCAAATTCTGCCACAAACAGTCGGGGCTGGCGGGGGACGTGTGCCTGGACAACCGGTACGGCACTGGGAGCACTGGGAGGGACTGGGAGGGACTGGGGAGGGAATGGGGGAGACTGGGGAGGGCACTGGGGGGCACTGGGAGGGGAGTGAGGGGCACTGGGAGGGACTGGGGAGGGAATGGGGGAGACTGGGAGGGGAGTGAGGGGCACTGGGAGGGACTGGGGAGGGAATGGGGGAGACTGGGAGGGACTGGGGAAATTGGGAGGGACACTGGGAGGGGACTGGAGGAGACTGAGGAGGGCACTGGGAGGGACTGGGGAGGGCACTGGGAGGGACTGGGGAGGGCACTGGGAGGGACTGGGGAGGGAATGGGGGAGACTGGGAGGGACTGGGGACAGAATGGGGGAGACTGGGAGGGAACGAGGGGGACTGGGAGGGACTGGGGAGGGACTGGGGGAGACTGGGAGGGAACGAGGGGGACTGGGAGGTACTGGGGATGGAATGGGGGAGACTGGGAGGGACTGGGAGGGAATGGGGGAGACTGGGAGGGACTGGGGAGGGAATGGGGGAGACTGGGAGGGACTGGGGAGGGAATGGGGGACACTGGGAGGGACTGGGGAGGGAATGGGGGAAACTGGGAGGGACTGGGGAAATTGGGAGGGACACTGGGAGGGGACTGGGGGAGACAGGGGAGGGCACTGGGGGGCACTGGGAGGGGAGTGACGGGCACTGGGAGGGACTGGGGAGGGAATGGGGGAGACTGGGAGGGAACGAGGGGGACTGGGAGGGACTGGGGAAATTGGGAGGGACATTTTCCCATTTTCCCGTTTTTTCCCCAAACCCTCTCTCCCTTTCCCCATTTTCCCATTTTTTCCCCCAAACCCTCTCTCCCTTTCCCCATTTCCCCGTTTTCCCCTTTTTTCCCCCAAACCCTTTCCCCATTTTCCCATTTTTTCCCGTTTTTTCCCCAAACCCTTTCCCCATTTTCCCGTTTTTTCCCGTTTTCCCCCCAAACCCTTTCCCCATTTTCCCGTTTTTTCCCCAAACCCTTTCCCCATTTTCCCGTTTTTTCCCCAAACCCTTTCCCCATTTTCCCATTTTTTCCCCCAAACCCTCTCTCCTTTCCCCATTTCCCCATTTTCCCGTTTTTTCCCCATTTTCCCGTTTTTTCCCGTTTTTTCCCCAATCCCCCCAGCCTGGCTCTGTTCAACACTCGCTTCCTGCGGCTCTGTGCTGACGCAGACCCCCGAGTGCGACCCCTGGGCTATGCCGTGCGCCTCTGGGCCCGGGGGCAGCGCCTGGCAGGTGAGGGGGGGGCGGGACCCCCGGGACCCCTCCCCAAAATGGGCCGGGACCACCCTAAAGGGGCTGGGACCACCCAAAAAGGGGCTGGGACCACCCTAAAGGGGCTGGGACCACCCTAAAGGGGCTGGGACCACCCTAAAGGGGTTGGGATCACCCAAAAGGGGCTGGGACCACCCAAGAAGGGGCTGGGACCCCTCCCCAAAAGGCACTGGGACCACCCTAAAGGGGCTGGGACCACCCAAAAAGGGGCTGGGACCACCCTAAAGGGGCTGGGACCCCTCCCCAAAAGGGGCTGGGACCACCCTAGAGGGGTTGGGACCACCCTAAAGGGGCCGGGATCACCCAAAAAGGGGCTGGGACCCCTCCCCAAAAGGCACTGGGACCACCCTAAAGGGGTTGGGACCACCCAAAAAGGGGCTGGGACCACCCTAAAGGGGCTGGGACCACCCAAAAAGGGGCTGGGACCACCCAAAAAGGGGCTGGGACCACCCTAAAGGGGCCGGGATCACCCAAAAAGGGGCTGGGACCCCTCCCCAAAAGGCACTGGGACCACCCTAAAGGGGCTGAGACCACCCTAGAGGGGTTGGGATCACCCAAAAGGGGCTGGGACCCCTCCCCAGAAGGGTCTGGACCCCTCAAAAGGGGCTGGGGATGCCCCCAGAGGGGCTGGGACCCCCAAAAAAGGAGCTCGGGGACACTTGGGAGGGGTCAGGGACACTTCAGGAGCTCACAGACACTTGGGGGGAGCTCGGGGACACTTCCAGGGGCGGTCGGGGACATTTTGGGGGCATCAAGGACACTTCAGGGACATTTCGGGACTCTTCCGGGGGGGGTTGGGGAGACTTTGGGGGCGCTCAGGGACACTTCGGAGGGCTCGGGGACACTTTGGGAGAGCGTGGGGACATTTGCAGGGGGTCGGGGTCACTTCAGGGAGCTGGGGGACGCTTCGGGAGAGCGTCGGGGACACTTTGGGGACACTTCGGGGATGGTCAGGGACACTCTGGGGGGGTCGGGGACACTTCGGGGACACTTCGGGAGCTCAGGGACACTCCGGGGGGGTCAGGGACACTTCAGAGGGGTCGGGGACACTTTGGGGACACTTCGGGGATGGTCAGGGACACTCCGGGGGGGTCGGGGACACTTCGGGGATGGTCAGGGACATTCCGGGGGCGGTCAGGGACACTCCGGGGGGGTCAGGGACACTTCAGAGGGGTCGGGGCACTTTGGGGACACTTCGGGGGAGCTCGGGGACACTTCGGGAGGGGGTCAGGGGCCCCTCGGGGCAGTCGGGAACACTCCGGGGGGGTCTGGGACACTCGGGGGGAAGCTCGGGGACACTTCGGGTGGGTCGGGGGCACTCCGGGTGGGCTCAGGGATACTTCGGGGACACTCCGGGGGGGTCAGGGACACTCCGGGGGGGTCGGGGACACTCCGGGGAGGGTCAGGGACATTTCGGGGACACTCCGGGGGGGTCTGGGACACTCGGGGGGAAGCTCGGGGACACTCCGGGTGGGCTCAGGGACACTCCGGGGGGGTCGGGGACACTTCGGGGACACTCCGGGGAGGGTCAGGGACACTCCGGGGACACTCCGGGGAGGATAGTCTGGAACGCTTCGGGGTTGGGTCTGGGACACTTCGGGAGAGCTCGGGGACACTCCGGGGGGGTCGGGGACACTTCGGGGACACTCCGGGGGGGTCAGGGACACTCCGGGGAGGGTCGGGGATACTTCGGGGACACTCCGGGGGGGTCAGGGACACTCCGGGGGGGTCGGGGACACTCCGGGGAGGGTCAGGGACACTCCGGGGAGGGTCAGGGACACTTCGGGGACACTTCGGGGGGGTCGGGGACACTCCGGGGGGGTCAGGGACACTCCGGGGAGGGTCGGGGACACTTCGGGGACACTCCGGGGAGGGTCAGGGACACTCCGGGGACACTCCGGGGGGCTCAGGGACACTCCGGGGGTCTCGGCCCCCCCGGACCGTCCCCGTCTCTGCGCAGGGAACGCGGCGGGGGGCGGACCCCTCCTCACCAACTACGCGCTGACGCTGCTCGTGCTGCTGTTCCTGCAGAGCCGCCGCCCCCCCGTGCTGCCCTCGCTAAGGCGCATGCGCGACAGCGCCCGTGAGTGACACCCCCAGACACCCCCAAAATTCCGGGGGGCGGCGGGGGGGGCACTGGGATGAACTGGGGGGTCACTGGGAGGGTCACCGGGATAACTGGGAGGTGCTTGGCTTGGGGAGGGGCAACTGGGGCGACTAGGGGGGCAACTGGGATAACTGGGGGGGTCACTGGGAGGGTAACTGGGATAACTGGGAGGGTAACTGGGATAACTGGGAGGTGCTTGGCTTGGGGAGGGGCAACTGGCATAACTGGGGGGGTTACTGGGGGGGTAACTGGGGCGACTGGGAGGGTCACCGGGATAACTGGGGGGGTAACTGGGGTGACTGAGAAGGTAACTGGGATAACTGGGAGGGTAACTGGGATAACTGGGAGGTCCTTGGCTTGGGGAGGGGCAACTGGGGCGACTAGGGGGGCAGCTGGGATAACTGGGAGGGTCACTGGGATAACTGGGAGGTCCTTGGCTTTCGGGGGGGCAGCTGGGGGGGTCACTGAGATGGTTACTGGGGCAACTGGGGGGGGTTACTGGGATAACTGGGGGGGGTCACTGGGAGGGTAACTGGGATAACTGGGAGGTCCTTGGCTTGGGGAGGGGCAACTGGGGCGACTGGGAGGGTCACCGGGATAACTGGGGGGTAACTGGGGTGACTGAGAAGGTAACTGGGATAACTGGGAGGGTCACTGGGAGGGTAACTGGGATAACTGGGAGGTCCTTGGCTTTCGGGGGGCAGCTGGGGGGGTCACTGAGAGGGTTACTGGGGCAGCTGGGGGGGGTTACTGGGATAACTGGGAGGTCCTTGGCCTGGGGGGGGCAACTGGAGAGGTAACTGGGGGGGTCACTGGGGCCACTGGGAGGGTAACTGGGATAACTGGGAGGGTTACTGGGAGGGTAACAGGGATAACTGGGAGGTCCCTGGCTTGGGGAGGGGCAACTGGGGCGACTGGGGGGATAACTGGGATAACTGGGGGGGTTACTGGGAGGGTAACTGGGGCCACTGGGAGGTCCTTGGCTTGGGGGGGGCAACTGGGAGGGCAACTGGGATACCTGGGGGGGTAACTGGGAGGATTACTGGGATAACTGGGGGGTAATTGGGATAACTGGGAGGCCCTTGGCTTTCGGGGGGACAGCTGGGGGGTCACTGGGACAAACTGGGGAGCTCTGAGCATGGGGGGGGCAGCTGGGAGGGCAACTGGGATTGTCGGGGGGCAACTGGGGGGTCCTTGGCTGGGAGGGGAACAACTGGGGGGGTCACTGGGGCAAACTGGGGGGCTCTGGGGTTGGGGGAGGGTCACTGGGGCAAACTGGGGGGCTCTGGGGTTGGGGGGGGTCACTGGGGGTGCCTTTTTGGGGTTCTTTTTGGGAGACTTTTTGAGGCTCCCTCAACTCCTCCCCCCACACCTTTTTGGGAGTCCTTTTGGGAGACTTTTCGGGGGTCCCTGACCCACCCCCCACCCCAATTTCGGGGGTCCCTGACCCCCCCCCGGTGCCGTTCAGGGCCCCAGGACCGTGCCCAGGTCGGGGGTTGGGACTGCAGCTTCCCCCAGGACGTGGCACAGCTCGAGCCCAGCGAGAACACCCAGAGCGCCGGTGAGGGGGGGCCCAAAAATGGGGGGGGGTCCCAAAATCGGAGGGTCCCAAAATCTGGGGGGTCCCAAAATCTGGGGGTCCCAAAATCGGGGGGTCCCAAAATCTGGGGGTCCCAAAATCGGGGGGTCCCAAAATCTGGGGGTCCCAAAATCTGGGGGGTCCCAAAATCTGGGGGGTCCCAAAATCGGGAGGTCCCAAAATCAGGGGGTCCCAAAATCTGGGGGGTCCCAAATCCAGGGGGTCCCAAAATCCAGAGGGTCCCAAATCCAGGAATTCTAGGCGGTGGTTTTGGGGTGTTTTTGGGTGGATTTGGGGGTGTTTCTGTGGATTTAGGATCCCAAAATCTGGGAGGGTCCCAAAATCAGGGGGTCCCCAAATCTGGGAGTTCTGAGTGGTGGTTTTGGGGTGTTTTGTGTATTTTAGGGGTGGTTTTTGGGTGTGTCTCAGTGTTTATGGAGGTGTTTGTGTGAATTTGGGGTCCCCAAAATCAGGGAGGGTCCCAAAATCTGGCAGGGTCCCCAAATCCAGGGGGTCCCAAATCTGGGAATTCTGGGCAGTGGTTTTGGGGTGTTTTTGGGTGGATTTGGGGGTGTTTGTGTGTATTTTTAGGGGTGGTTTTGGGGTGTTTCTGGGTCTTTGTGGGCATGTTTTTTGGGGTGTTTTTGTGTACTTTTAGCGATGGGTTTGGGGTCTTTCTGAGTATTTTTGGAGGCATTTTTGGGTGGTTTTGAGGGTGTTTTTGGGGTGTTCCTGGCTATTTTTGGCTGTGTTTTTGGGGTGTTCCTGGGGCTATTTTTGGCTGTATTTTTAGGGGTGTTCCTGGCTATTTTTGGGGTTGTTTTTGGGGCATTCCCGGGGCTATTTTTGGCTGTGTTTTTGGGGTGTTCCTGGCTATTTTTGGCTGTGTTTTTAGGGGTGTTCCTGGCTATTTTTGGCTGTGTTTTTGGGGTGTTCCTGGCTATTTTTGGCTGTGTTTTTGGGGTGTTCCTGGCTATTTTTGGCTGTGGTTTTGGGGTGTTCCTGGCTATTTTTGGCTGTGGTTTTTGGGGTGTTCCTGGCTATTTTTGGCTGTGTTTTTGGGGTGTTCCTGTGTATTTTTGGCTGTGTTTTTGGGGCATTCCCGGGGCTATTTTTGGCTGTGTTTTTGGGGTGTTCCTGGCTATTTTTGGGGTTGTTTCAGGGGCATTCCCGGGGCTATTTTCACCACATTCCCGTGCATTTTCGGGCCCATCCCGCCTCTCCTTAACCCCCCTCTCCCCCCCAGCCTCCCTCCTGGCCGAATTCTTCTCCTATTTCTCCACCCTGGACCTGGGGGGGCTCCTCCTGTCCCCCCTGGAGGGCTGCGCTCTGCCTCGCCCCCCACCCGGCACCCCCGGGGGTCTCCGCCCGAGCCCCCTGACCCTCCAGGACCCCTTCGAGCTCAGCCACAACGTCGCCGCCAACGTCACGGCGCGCACCGTGTCGCGATTCGTGCGCTGCTGTCGCGACGCCGCCCGCCTCTGTCGCGGCCCCGAGTTCCTGCAGAAATCGCGCAAGGGTCGCCCCTGGGGGGTCCTGCGGCTGCTGCAGCCCCCCCAGGCCACCGACCCCGGCGACAAATTCCTCATCGAGGTGCCGCTGCGACCCCCGGGGGGGCCCGGGGGGGTCCCGGACAGCGCTGTCTGTGCCGCCGTGGCTTTCCTGCTCAGGGAGGTGTTGGGGTGTGGCTGTGAGCCCGAGGGGGCTCGGGGGGCGTTGGGGGTCCTGGGGGATGTGGGGAAGGTGCTCCCGGATCCCTCGGAGCCACCACCGGGATCCCAGTGTCACCCGGAGGGGGTGACAGGACATTCCCGGGGGGGGTTTGGGGTCCCGGTGACAGTGGAAGATACAGAGAAGCCACCACCGGGATCCAGGTGTCACCTGGCGGGGGTGACAGGCGATTCCCGGGGGGAATTTGGGGTCCCAGGGACACCCGAACATACGGAAAAGCCACCACCGGGATCCCAGTGTCACCTGGCGGGGATGACAGGAGATTCCCGGGGGGAATTTAGGGTCCCGGGGACAGCGGAAGATACAGAGAAGTCACCATCAGGGTCTGAATGTCACCCGGAGGGGGTGACAGGCGATTCCCGAGGGGACTTGGGGCTCTTGGGACACTCGGAGTCACCCGAGCTCACCGATCCGTCGGGATCGGCTCCGGAGTCCCTATGTCACCTCGGGAGGGCGGCAGGACATCCCCGGGGGGATTTTGGGAACGCGGGGACACCGGGGCAGGGCTGGAAGCGTCACCTCCCCAAGGGGGTCGCGAACGGCTCCGGGAGCCCCCCCGGGAAGCGCCCCCGGGTCCCCCCGGGCCCGAACCGCTGGAGCTGCTCCGTGTGGCACCGCGTGTGGCGCGGCCGCCGCCGCCTCCGCCGCCGCCTCGGCCCCCGGGGGGGCTCCGGGGGGGCTCCGGGAAACGGTGGTCCCGGGGGGGCTCAGGGTTCCAATCGTCTCGAGTGTCCCGGGGGGGCTCAAGCTCCTGGGGGGTCTCAAAGTGCCGGGGGGGCTCAAGGTCCCAATGGTCTCGGGGGTCCCTTGGGGACTCAGGGTCCCAGTGGTCTCGGGGGTCCCGGGGGGGCTCAGGATCTCGGGGGTCCTGGGGAATTTCAGAATCTCGGGGATCCCGGGGGGGCTCAGGATCTCGGGGGTCCCGGGGGGTCTCAAAGTCCCGGGGCAGCTCCGGGTCCCAATGGTCTCGGGGGTCCTGAGGGTCCCTGGCGGGCTCCGGGTCCTGGGGAATTTCAGGGTCCCAGGGGGGCGCAGGATCTCGGGGGTCCTGGGGAATTTCAGAATCTCGGGGGTCCCGGGGCGGCTCCGGGTCCCAATGGTCTCGGGGGTCCCGGGGGGGCTCAGGATCTCGGGGGTCCTGGGGAATTTCAGAATCTCGGGGGTCCCGGGGCAGCTCCGGGTCCCAATGGTCTCGGGGGTCCCGGGGAATTTCAGTGTCCTTGGGGGGCTCAGGGTCCCGGGGAATTTGGGGGTCCCGGGGGTCCCACCCTGGCGCTGGAGCGGGCGGTGACCGAGGCCATAGTCCGAGGGGACAGCGGGACCCCCGCCGGGGCCCCCCCGGAGCCTCTGCTCCGTTTCCAGCTCAGCGCCCGCGCGGGGGGGTCCCGCCGAGCCCCCCGACTGCTGCTGCGCCTCCGCCCCGAGCCCGAGCCCCCCTCGCCGCTTTTCCGCGAGTTTTTCCACTTTCTGCAGAGTTTTCTGCCCGAGATGCTGCGGCACCGCCTGGGGTGGGGGGCGGGGGGCTCGGACCCCCCGGCCGGGGGGGGCTCGGGGGGGGAATTTTGTACTTCCTGAGGTTTTCCAGTAAAATCTGATTCGCAGCGCGTCCCGCGTGGGTTTTTTGGGGGGAAAAAGTGAGAGTTTTGGGGAGGAAATGGAAAAAAAATGAGAGCTGTTGGTGACTGCTTCACGCCCTGGGCTGAGCGGGGGCTGCCGTTTAGTGACCCCTTCGGTGACCCCTATAGCCCCAGCCCCTATAGCCCCATTCTCTATAGACTCATTCTCTATGGCCTCTTCCCCTATGGATCCATCCCCTATAGATCCATCCCCTATAGCCCCAGCCCCTATAGACCCATTCTCTATAGATCCATCCCCTATGGATCCATCCCCTATAGATCCATCCCCTATAGCCCCAGCCCCTATAGACCCATTCTCTATAGATCCATCCCCTATGGATCCATCCCCTATAGATCCATCCCCTATAGATCCATCCCCTATAGCCGCAGCCCCTATAGACCCATTCCCTATAGATCCATCCCCTATGGATCCATCCCCTATAGATCCATTCCCTATAGATCCATCCCCTATGGATCCATTCCCTATAGCCGCAGCCCCTATAGACCCATTCTCTATAGCCCCTTCCCCTATAGACCCATCCCCTATAGATCCATTCCCTATAGATCCATCCCCTATAGATCCATCCCCTATAGCCCCAGCCCCTATAGACCCATTCTCTATAGCCTCTTCCCCTATGGATCCATTCCCTATAGATCCATTCCCTATAGATCCATCCCCTATAGATCCATCCCCTATAGATCCATCCCCTATAGATCCATCCCCTATAGCCCAATCCCTTATAGATACATTCCCTATAGATCTATCCCCTATAACCCAATCCCCCATAGCCCAATCCCCTATAGATACACTCCCTAAAGCCCCCATCCCCTATAGATACGGCCCCCATAGCCCCATCCCATATAGCTCCCATAGCCCCATCCCGTATAGCCCCTATAGCCCCCAGCCCCTATAGCCTCTTCCCCTGTAGCCTAATCCCCTATAGATCCATCCCCTATAGACCCCAGCCCCTATGGATCCATTCCCTATAGACCCACCCCCTATAGATCCATTCCCTATAGACCCAGCCCCTATAGATCCATTCCCTATAGACCCGGCCCCTATAGATCCATTCCCTATAGACCCAGCCCCTATAGATCCATTCCCTATAGACCCAGCCCCTATAGATCCATTCCCTATAGACCCAGCCCCTATAGATCCATTCCCTATAGACCCGGCCCCTATAGCCCAGCCCCCTATAGATCCCATAGCCCCTATAACCCCATCCCCTATAGCCCCATTTCCTATAGCTCCATCCCCTATAGCCCCATTTCCTATAGCTCCATCCCCCATAGCGCCCATCCCCCATAGCTCCATCCCCTATAGCCCCCATCCCCCATAGCTCCATCCCCTATAGCCCCCATCCCCCATAGCTCCATCCCCTATAGCCCCCATCCCCTATAGAGCCCATCCCCCATAGCGCCCATCCCCCATAGCTCCATCCCCTATAGTGCCCATCCCCTATAGCCCCCATCCCCCATAGCGCCCATCCCCTATAGCCCCATTCCCTATACCCCCCAGCCCCTATAGCCCCATTCCCTATAGGTACGGCCCCTATAGACTCCATTCCTATAGGGCAGCCCCAGCCACTGCCCCACAGACCCTGCCCTGAGACTGGGCCTGCCCAGTTCGTACTGGTGGCACTGGGATGGGACTGGGATGGCGCTGGGATGGCGCTGGGATGAGACTGGCCCCGCCCAGTCCGTACTGGTGGCACTGGGATGGGACTGGGATGGCGCTGGCCCCGCCCAGTCCGTACTGGTGGCACTGGGATGGGACTGGGATGGCGCTGGCCCCGCCCAGTCCGTACTGGTGGCACTGGGATGGGACTGGGATGGCGCTGGCCCCGCCCAGTCCGTACTGGTGGCACTGGGATGGGACTGGGATGGCGCTGGCCCCGCCCAGTCCGTACTGGTGGCACTGGGATGGGACTGGGATGGCGCTGGCCCCGCCCAGTCCGTACTGGTGGCACTGGGATGGGACTGGGATGGCGCTGGCCCCGCCCAGTCCGTACTGGTGGCACTGGGATGGGACTGGGATGGGAACTGACCCCGCCCAGTCCGTACTGGTGGCACTGGGACGCTCCCAGGAGCGCCGCCAGGCCCTGCCCCCCTCCCCCTCCCCCATGACGTCACTCCCCTCCCCCCCAGGGTCCCCCCCCGCCCCGGGCGTTCCCTGCCCCTCCCCCCCCGGGGGATGCTGAGTCAGGGCCGCGCCCGCCCCTCCCCCACCCACAGCTGGATCCGCTCAACAGCTGGAGCGGGGGGGGGAGGGGAGCCGGGCCGCCCCTCCCCCACCGCCCCTCCCCCACCCCAAAAAGGACTCCGGCTCGGGGTGGGGGAGGGGCAGCACCGGCCCTTTATTGCCCTCGCCCCCCGCCCCTCCCCCACCCGGGGGGCAGGGCGGGATGGGGGAGGGGGGCGATCCCAGTTTGGGG
The DNA here is from genome assembly GCA_036630365.1 of Acanthiza pusilla. Classification (NCBI taxonomy): domain Eukaryota; kingdom Metazoa; phylum Chordata; class Aves; order Passeriformes; family Acanthizidae; genus Acanthiza; species Acanthiza pusilla. The sequence goes on from JAXCHO010000312.1 coordinate 26,056, forward strand.
ATAATGATCCCAGTTTGGGATTAAAGATCCCAGTTTGGGGTTAGCGATCCCAGTTTGGGATTAAAAATCCCAGTTTGGGGTTAGCGATCCCAGTTTGGGAGGGGTCCCAGTCTCAGTTTGGGGTTAAGAATCCCAGTTTGGGGTCCTTTCCCAGTTTGAGGTTAACAATCCCAGTCTGGGGCTTACAATCCCAGTTTGGGGTTAAAAATCCCAGTTTGGGGATAACGATCCCAGTTTGGGGATAACGATCCCAGTTTGGGGTCCTTTCCCAGTTTGGGGTCCTTTCCCAGTTTGGACTCCCAGTTTGGGGTGGGGGTGCAATGGGGGAAGCCCTGAACTTCTTGGGGGGGGGAGGGGCTCCCAGTTTGAGCCTTCCCCCCCCAGTTTGGGAGGGGTCCTCGCCCCAGTCCGGGGGTCCTTTCCCAGTTTGGATCCCCAGTTTGGGGGGTCCCTCCCAGTTTGGGCCCCCCCGCACCCTCAGCCGCGGGGGAGGGGCGGCCGGGGAGGCTTTCCCAGCGCTCCCAGTGCTCCCAGTATGAGCAGAGCCCCTCCCAGTGCCACCGGCAGCGCGAACGCCAGCCCGAGGCGGGGGGGGCCCGGACTGGGAGGGGCCCTGGGGGCTACTGGGGCTACTGGGGGGGCAACTGGGGCGACTGGGGGGGCAATTGGGGGCGTTACTGGAGCAACTGAGAGGGTCACTGGGATAACTGGAGCTACTGGGGGGGCAACTGGGAGGGTCACTGGGGCAATTGGGAGGTCCTTGGCCTGTGGGGGGGCAACTGGGAGGGTTACTGGGGGGGTCACTGGGGCAACTGGGGCCACTGGGAGAGTCACTGGGGCAACTGGGGAGGTTACTGGGGCAACTGGGAGGGTCACTGGGACAACTGGGAGGTCCTTGGCTTGGGGAGGGGCAACTGGGGGGGTCACTGGGGCGACCTGGGTCTGGGGGGGGGCAACTGGGAGGGTAACTGGGATAACTGGGAGGGTGGCTGGGACAAACTGGGGGGCTCTGAGTGTGGGGGGGGAGGCTGGGAGGGCAACTGGGGGCGACTGGGATTGAGGGGGGGCAACTGGGATAACTTGGGGGGTAACTGGGAGAACTGGGAGGGTAACTGGGGGGTCCCTGGCTCTGGAGGGGGTAACTGGGGGGGTAACTGGGCCATACTGGGGGGCTCTGGGGTTGGGGGGGGCGGTCGGGGGGGCAACTGGGGGCGACTGGGATTCTGGGGGGGCAACTGGGGGGTGTACTGGGGCAATTGGGGGGGCGACTGGGGGGTCCTTGGCTGAGGAGGGGGCAACTGGGACAACTGGAGGGGTAACTGGGATAACTGGAGGTGTAACTGGGATAACTGGAGGTGTAACTGGGCCATACTGGGGGGCTCTGGGGTTGGGGGGGGCGGTCGGGGGGGCAACTGGGGGCAACTGGGATTCAGGGGGGGCAACTGTGGGGGGAACTGGGACAACTGGGGGGGCACTTGGGGGGTCTCTGGCCCTTGGGGGGGCACTTGGGGGGTCGCGGGGGAGGAAGGAGGAGGTGGGGGGGGTCCTGTGGGGTCGGGGGGAGGGGCTGACCCCATGGGGGTCCCTGGGGGGGTCCCAGGGCTCAGCCGCGGGGGCTCTATAGGGGTCCCTATAGGGGTCCAGGGGGTCATTCTGGGGGTCCTCGTCACTGTAGGGGTCCCCATAGGGGTCCCAGGTCCTGGGCTGGGGGTCCCCATCCCCATAGGGGTCCCAGGTCCGGGTTTGGGGGTCTCTGGGGTCATTCTGGGGGTCCCTGGGGTGATTCTGGGGGTCCCCATGCCCATAGGGGTCCCAGGTCCTGGGCTGGGAGTCCCTGAGCCCAATCTGGGGGTCCCTATAGGGGTCCCAGGGCCGGGTTTGGGGGTCCCAGGTCCGAGTTTGGGGGTCCCTGGGATCATTCTGGGGGTCCCCATCCCCGTAAGGGTCCCAGGGTCGCGTTTGGGGGTCCAAGGGCTGGGTCTGGGGGTCCCTGGGGTCATTCTGGGGGTCCCCATCCCCATAGGTGTCCCAGGACCGGGTTTGGGGGTCCCAGGGCTGGGTCTGGGGGTCCCTGGGGTCATTCTGGGGGTTCCCATAGGTGTCCCAGGACCGGGTTTGGGGGTCCCAGGGCTGGGTTTGGGGGTCCCAGGGCCTGGTTTGGGGGTCCCAGGGCTGGGTCTGGGGGTCCCAGGGCCTGGTTTGGGGGTCCCGGCCCCTCCGGAGGCTCCCGGGCTCGGGGTCCCCGTAGGGGTCCGGGGGGGCCGGGGCAGGGTCCCAGGGCCCCTCCTCGGGGTCCTCGCCCTCGTAGGGGTCCCCGTAGGTGTCCCCGTAAATGTCGGGGTCCCACGGCCCCTCCCCGCCCCCGTAGGGACCCCCGTAGGTGTCGGGGTCCCCCAGGTCCCCGTAGGGGTCCCCGTAGGGATCGGGGTCCTCGTGCCCGTAGGGGGGGGCAGGGGAGGGGTCCCCGTAGGGGGCGGGGGCCGAGCCCGGGTGGGAATCCCGGTGGGAATTTTCGGGAAAATCCCGGTGGGAATCGCGGGGAGAATCCCGGCCGGACCCCCCGTGCGGGTCCCGGTGCCACCCCCGGTGCCGCGGTGGTCCCGAGCGCCGCTCCCCGTCCTCGTGCGAGTCCCGGTGCAAACCCTCCCGGGAATTCCCGTGGGAATCCCGGTGCCGGTGCGAGCCTCGATCCCGGTCCTGGTCCCAATCCCGGTCCAAATCCCAGTCCGAGTCCCGGTGGGAATCCTCGTGGGAATCCTCGTGTAAATCCCGGTGCGAGCCCCGGTCCCGCTCCGGCCGCAGCTCCCGGTGCCTTCCCGGGGGCGAATCCTCCCGGGAATCCTGGTGCGAGTCCCGGTGCAAGTCCCGGTGCAAGTCCCGCTCCGAATCCTGGTGCAAGTCCCGGTCCGAATCCCGGTGCAGGTCCCGGTGCAAATCCCGGTCCGAATCCCGGTGCAAATTTCCGTGCCCGCCAGGTCTGAGATCCTCCCGGGAATCACCGGGCAGATCCCGGTGCCTCCCTGGCCGCAAATCCCGGTGCGAGCCCCGGTGCGAGCCCCGGTGCGAGCCGGGCTGGGAATCCTCGGGCAAATCCTCCTGGGAATCCCGGTCCAAATCCCGGTGCAAATCCCGGTCCGAATCCCGGTCCAAATCCTGGGAATCCCGATCCAAATCCTGGTTCCAACGCCCGTGCGAGCCCCGGTGCCGCTCCGGGGGCAAATCCCGGTGGGAATCCCGGTGGGAATCCCGGTGCCGCCCCGGCCGCAGCTCCCGGTGCCTTCCCGGGGGCGAATCCTCCTGGGAATCCTGATCCGTGTCCCGGTCCGAATCCCGGTGCAAATCCCGGTGAAAATCCCGGTCCAAGTTCCGGTCCGAATCCTGGTTCAGATCCTGGTCGGAATCCCGGTGCAAATCCCGGTGCGAATCCCGGCCTGAATCCCAGTCCGAATGCCGGTCCGAATCCCGGTGCCACTCCGGCGACAATTCCCGGTCCGAATCCCGGTGCCACTCCGGCGACAATTCCCGGTCCGAGTCCCGGTGCCACTCCGGTGACAATTCCCGGTCCGAGTCCCGGTGCCACTCCGGTGACAATTCCCGGTCCGAATCCCGGTGCCACTCGGGTGACAATTCCCGGGCCGGGGCTTCAGCTCCTGCTGTCCCCTCCCGCCGCCGCTCCCGGGCTCTCCATCCCGACCCGCGCCGGCTCCCCTCAGGCTGTCCCCGCTGTCCCCCGAGCCCCCGGGGAGGGGTCCCGGGCTGTCCCCCGAGCCCCCGGGGAGGGGTCGCGGGCTGTCCCCGCCGTGTCGCGGGCGGGGGTCGCCGGCGGCGGCGGCAGGTGACACCGTCGGGCTGCAGGACGAAGCCGCGGTGGCAGTGGCAGGCGAAGCCGCCGTGGTGGTTGAGGCACATGTGGTGGCACACGGCGGCCATGCGACATTCGTCCGTGTCGCCGCAGCCGCCGGGCACCGGCCCGAAGCCCAGCGGGCACGGGGGGGTCGGCGGGACCCCCCCCGGGTCACCCCCGGCCACCGCCAGGGCCACCGCCAGCGCCACCAGCGCCGCCAGCATCGCCGCTGCCACCGCCGCCACCGCCACCTCCTGCTCGGGTGGGGGCGCGGGGGGGGCGCAGCCGGGCCCGCCCCCCCCCCAAAATCCCAAATCCCAAATGTCAGACCCGGCCAAGGGCGGCCCCGCACCCCCCCCGCCCAAAATCCCAAATCCCAAACGCGGCCCCACCCCCCCCAAAACGCCAAACCCGGCCCCAGCCCGGCCCCGCCCCCCCCAAAAATCCCAAATTCCCAATCCCGGCCCCGCCCAAAATCCCAAATCCCCAATCCCGGCCCCGCCCCCCCCAAAATCCCAAATCCCCAATCCCGGCCCCGCCCCCCCCAAAATCCCAAATCCCCAATCCCGGCCCCGCCCCCCCCCAAAATCCCAAATTCCCAATCCCGGCCCCGCCCCCCCCCCCCCCAAAATCCCAAATTCCCAATCCCGGCCCCACCCCCCCAAACCCCAAGGGCGGTCCCCCCCCCAAAAAAACCCCAAACTCGGCCCCACCCCTGCCCCACCCCCCAAAAACCCAAACCCGGCCAAGGGCGGCCCCACCCGCGGCCTGGGACTTGGGTGACGTCACCGCCCGGTTTTGGGTGACCCACCCCCATTTTGGGGTCCCACCCCCATTTTTTGGGGTCCCACCCCCATTTTGGGGTCCCACCCCCATTTTGGGGTCCCACCCCCATTTTGGGGGTCCCGAGTGCCACACGGCTCAGCACTGACATCCCCCCCCCCACATTTGGGGACCCAGTGACCCCAAGGTGACCCCAAGGTGACCCCGAGTGGCCCCAGGTGGTCCTGGTGCTGCCACCGGCGGTGCCATCGCTGGTGTCACTGTCACTTTCGTGTGTCACCTCTGCTGTTTGGGGTGTCCTTGTCACCCGTGTCACCCACACCCTGTCCCTGTCACCCCTACCGATGTCACCCCCATTGGTGTCACCCCCACCCATCACTGCCACCCCTGTCCTTGTCACCCGTGTCACTGCCACCCATCACTGCCACCCCTGTCACCCTCACCCTGTCCCTGTCACCCCTACTGGTGTCACCCTCTCCTGTGCCACCCCTGTCACCCTCACCCTGTCCCTGTCACCCCTACTGGTGTCACCCTCACCTGTGTCACCCCTGTCACCCTCACCCCGTGCCTGTCACCCTCCCCTGTGTCACTGCCATCCCTGTCCTTGTCACCCGTGTCACCCCCACCGTCACTGCCACCCTTGTCGCCCTCACCCTGTCCCTGTCACCCCCACCGGTGTCACCCCCACCCATCACTGCCACCCCTGTCCTTGTCACACGTGTCACCCTCACCCTGTCACCATCCCCTGTGTCACCCCCACCCATCACTGCCACCCCGACCCTGTCACCCACACCTGTGTCACTGGTGTCACCCCCACCCTGTCCATGTCACCCTCACCCTGTCACCCTGCCCTGTGTCACCGCCACCCCTGTCCTTGTGACCTGTGTCACCCCCACCGTCACTGCCACCCCTGTCACCCTCACCCTGTCCCTGTCACCCCTGTCACCGCTACCGGTGTCACCGCCACCCATCACTGCCACCCCTGTCTGTGTCATGGGTGTCACCCTCCCCTGTCCCCGCGGTGTCACCTCCCCCACCCCAAAATCAAACTCCGAGCGCTGCAGCTGTGGGGGAGGGGCTTTAATGGGGGGCGACAATGAGGTGACAATGGCGAGTGACAATGGGGGGACAATGGTGTGACAGTGGCGGTGACATGTTGACAATGCGGTGACAATGGGGTGACAGAGAGTGACAGTGAGAGGTGAGAGGGGGTGACAATGGGGTGACAATGAGGTGACAATGAGGTGACAATGGGGTGACAATGAGGTGACAATGAGGTGACAATGGGGTGACAATGAGGTGACAATGGGGTGACAATGAGGTGACAATGAGGTGACAATGGGGTGACAACGGGGTGACAATGAGGTGACAATGGGGTGACAATGGGGTGACAATGAGGGGTGACAATGAGGTGACAATGGGGTGACAATGGGGTGACAATGGGGTGACAATGGGGTGACAACGGTGTGACAACGGGGTGACAATGGGGTGACAACGAGGTGACAATGAGGTGACAATGGGGTGACAATGAGGTGACAATGAGGTGACAATGGGGTGACAATGAGGTGACAATGGGGTGACAATGGGGTGACAATGAGGTGACGAATGACAATGAGGTGACAATGGGGTGACAATGGGGTGACAATGAGGTGACAATGAGGGGTGACAATTGGGCAACAATGGGGGGGTGACAATAGATGACAATGAGGTGACGAATGACGATGAGGTGACAGAGGGTGGCAGGTGTCCCCTCAGGCCAGCGGCCCCGCGGTGCCATAGAGCCGCACGAGGGTGGCGCTGAGGGCGGGGCCAAGGCTCCTGTGGGGGAGGGGACAGCGGTGAGACCCCAAAATCCGGGGGGGCTGAGACTGGGGGGGCTCGGGGGTTGGGGACACAGGGTTTGGGGACAGGAGCTGGGGACACGGGATTTGGGGACATGGGATTTGGGGACACGGGATTTGGGGACACAGGAATTGGGGACGCAGGAATTGGGGGGGACACAGCAATTGGGGACATGGGAATTGGGGACAGGAATTGGGGACACGGGATTTGGGGACACAGGAATTGGGGGGGACACAGCAATTGGGGACATGGGAATTGGGGACACGGGATTTGGGGGGGACAAGAATTGGGGACACAGGAATTTGGGGGGGACACGGTGGGATTTGGGGACAGGAACTGGGGACACGGGCATTGGGGACACGGGCACTGGGGACACGGGATTTGGGGACACAGGAATTGGGGGGGACACAGCAATTGGGGACATGGGAATTGGGGACAGGAATTGGGGACACGGGGATTTGGGAACATGGCATTTGGGGGGGACAAGAATTGGGGACATGGGATTTGGGGGGGACACGGTGGGATTTGGGGACATGGGTACTGGGGACACGGGCAGTGGGGACACGGGATTTGGGGACAGGAACTGGGGACACGGGGATTTGGGGACATGGGATTTGGGGACACGGTGGGATTTGGGGACATGGGAACTGGGGACATGGGAGTTGGGGTCCTCGGGAATTGAGGAATTGGGGGGGGTCCCTGGGATTGGGGGGGGTCCCTGGGAATGGTGGTCTCCCCGGTATTTGGGGGGGGGGGGAGTTATTCCCAAAAAATTGGAAGGAATTCCTGGAATTTGGGGGGGGGGGGCTCCCCAGGATTTGGGGGGTTCCCCGGAATTTGGGGAGGGGCTCCCCGGGATTTGGGGAGGGGTCCCCAGGATTTCTGGGGGGTTCCCCGGGATTTGGGGAGGGGTCTCACCGCTGGGCGGGGCCGCAGCGCAGGGCACTGAGCAGCTCTCGGCACTTTTGGGGGTCCTGGGGGGGGCTGAGGGCGTCCATGAGGCTGTGGGGAGGGGGCAGAGCTCAGGGGGATCCCCAAAACCTCAGAGACCCCTCCCCCACCCTGGGAACCGCCCCTGACCCCCAAATCCCCCCCAGGATCCCCCAAAGCCCCCCAGGACCCCCCCAAACCTCCCCAAAAACCTCCAAATTCCCCCAGATTCTCCCCAAACCCCACCCCCGACTGCCCCAAATGCCCCCAGGACCCCTCAACCCCCCCCAAAAACCCCCCAAGACTCCCCCAAATCCCCCCAGGACCCCCCCAAAACCCCCCCAAATCCCCTAACCCCCCCCAGGCATCTCCAAATCTCCCCAGGACCCCCCAAATCTCCCTAAGAGCCCCCCAAATGTCCCCATGGACGCTTGCAATTTCCTCTGGGACCCCCCAGGATCCCCCAAATCCCCCCAGGACCCCCCAAAAACCCCCCCAAATCCCCCCAAAACCACCCCAAATCCCCCCAGGACCCCGCCAAATCCCCCCAGGACCCCCCCAAAACCCCCCCAAATCCCCCCAGGACCCCCCCAAAACCCCCCCAAATCCCCCCAGGACCCCCCCAAAACCCCCCCAAATCCCCCCAGAACCCCCCCAAGACTCTCCCAAATCCCCCCAGGACCCCCCCAAAACCTAACCAAAAACCACCAAATCCCCCCAAAACCCCCCCAAATCCCCCCAGGACCCCCCCAAAACCCCCCCAAATCCCCCCAGGACCCCCCCCCCAAATCCCCCAACCGTCCTCCAGACACTTCCAAATCCCCCCAGAACCCCCCTGGAGCCCCCAAGTCTCCCTAAGACCCCCCCCAAATCCCCTCAGGAGCCCCCCAAACCCCCCCCAAATCCCCTCAGGAGCCCCCAAAACCTCACCAAATCCCTCCAGGACCCCCCCAAAACCTCACCAAATCCCTCCAGGACCCCCCCCAAATCCCCCAACCGTCCTCCAGACACCTCCAAATCCCCCCAGAACCCCCCTGGAACCCCCAAGTCTCCCTAAGACCCCCCCCAAATCCCCTCAGGACCCCTCCAAAACCTCACCAAAAACCACCAAATCCCCCCAGGACCCCCCCAAATCCCTCCAGGACCCCCTCCCCAAATCCCCCAACCGTCCTCCAGACACCTCCAAATCCCCCCAGAACCCCCCTGGAGCCCCCAAGTCTCCCTAAGACCCCCGCAAATGCCCTCAGGAGCCCCCCAAGACTCCCCCAAATCCCTCCAGGACCCCCCCAAACCCCCCCCAAATCCCCTCAGGACCCCCCCAAATCCCCTCAGGAGCCCCCCAAGACTCCCCCAAATCCCCCCAGGACCCCCCCAAACCCCCCCAAATCCCCCCAGGACCCCCCCAAACCCCCCCAAATCCCCCCAGGACCCCTCCAAATCCCCTCAGGACCCCCCCAAGACTCCCCCAAATCCCCCCAGGCCCCCCCGGAGCCCCCCGGACCTGGCGGGGGTGGGGAAGAGGCTGAGCACGGCCCCTGCCCTGCCCCCACTGAGCCCCCCCAGCTGCAGGAGCTGCCGAGCGAAGAGCGAGCGCACGGTCTGAGCCTGGGGGGGTGGAAATGGGGGGGTGAGGGACCCCAAAACAGCCCAAAAAATATCCCAAAAATATCCCAAAAATAGCCCAAAAATATCCCAAAAATATCCCAAAAATAGCCCAAAAATATCCCAAAAATATCCCAAAAATATCCCAAAAATAGCAAAATAATCTCCCTGAAAACAGAGCCCACAGTCTGAGCCTGGGGGGAAACGGGGGGGTCAGGGACCCCAAAAATAGCCCAAAAATATCCCAAAAATAGCCCAAAAATAGCCCAAAAAGATCCCAAAAATACCAAAATAATCTCCCTGAAAACAGAGCCCACAGTCTGAGCCTGGGGGGGGGGAATGGGGGGTTAGGGACCCCAAAATAGCCCAAAAAATATCCCAAAAAGATCCCAAAAATACCAAATTAGCCACAGAACCCCAAAATATCTCCAAACCCCAAAATCTCCCTAAAATCCCAAAATATCCCAAAAACCCCCAAATTCCCCCGCCCCCCCCAAGGGCTACCCTGGACCCCCCAGACCCTTTTAGTGACCCCCACCCCCCGGGGACCATTTTGCTCCCCAAGGACCCCCAACCCTTTTTGGGGACCCCCTGAACACCCCCAGAACCCCCCGGGAGCCCCCCACCCCCACTTTGGGCCCCCTCAGCACCAATTTGAGCCCCCCCAGCCCCGCTTTTCCCCCTCAGCCCCACTTTGGGTCACCCCCAGCCCCAATTTGAGCTCCCCCCGTGTCCCCCCAGCCCCAATTTGAGCTCCCCCCGTGCCCCCCCCCCACGTTAGCCCCCCCCAGCCCCAATTTGAGCCCCCCGGTGCCCCCCCAGACCCAATTTGAGCCCCCCCCCGTGCCCCCCCAGCCCCAATTTGAGCCCCCCGGTGCTCCCCCAGCCCCAATTTGAGCCCCCCCCGTGCCCCCCCAGCCCCAATTTGAGCCCCCCGGTGCCCCCCCAGCCCCAATTTGAGCTCCCCCCGTGCCCCCCCCACCTTAGCCCCCCCAGCCCCAATTGGAGCCCCCCGGTGCCCCCCAGCCCCAATTTGAGCCCCCCCCGTGCCCCCCCAGCCCCAATTTGAGCTGCCCCCGTGCCCCCCCCCACGTTAGCCCCCCCCCAGCCCCAATTTGAGCCCCCCAGCCCCACCTGGCTCTTGCCCCCCCCCTCGCGCAGCCTCGGGAAGGGCAGCAGGGCCAGGGGGGTCCCGGGGGGCTCGGGGGGGCCCCGGGCAGTCACGTGACCCCCCCAGGCCTTCAGCACGCGGCCCTGGGGGAGGGGACATGGGGGGGGAGGGGTCAGGGACCCCTCGGGGATGTCCCCAACCCCCCCCGTGTGTCTCCAGTGCCCCCTCCCCATGGTCCCCCCCTTTCCATCTGTGTCCCCCCCCCCATTCTCACCCCCAAATATTCCCCCCTTGGAGCCCCCCTGTCACCCCCAAAACCCCCCCCAAAATCTCCCTTTGTCCCCTCCGAAATCCCCCCCATATCCCCCCAAATCCCTCCTTTATCCCCCCAAAATCCCCCCTCTATCCCCCCCAAAACCCCCCCTTGAAGCCCCTCCAAAATCCCCCCAAAACCTTCCCTTTTCCCCCCAAAATCCCCCCTTTATCCCCTCCAAAATCCCCCTTAAAATCCCCCCCAAAATCCTCCCTTTTTCCTCCAAAATCCCCCCATATCCTCCCCAAAATCTCTCCTATATCCCCCCAAATTCCCCCCTACATCCCCCCCAAAATCCCCCTCAAAATATCCCCAAAATCCTCGCCAAATCCCCCCCATATTCCCCTCGAAATCCGCCCTTTATCCCCCCCAAAATCCCCCCAAATTCCCCTCTATATCCCCCCCAAAATCCCCCCAAATTCCCCTCTATATCTCCCCCAAAATCCCCCTATGTCGGCAAAAAAATCCCTCCCATATCCCCCCAAAACCCTCCCTTTTCCCCCCCAAATCCCCCTCAAAATCCCCCCCAAAATCCTCCATTTTCCTCCCAAATTCCCTCCCTCTTCCCCCCCAAAATCCCCCCTTTTCTCCCCTAAAATCCCACCCAAAATCCCCCCTTTTCCCTGCCCCAAATCGCCCCTTTTCCCCCCAAAATCTGCCCCCAAAATCGCCTTTTTCTCCCCAAAATCGCCTCCCAAAATCGCCCCCCAAAATCCCCCCTTTTCCCCCCAAAAGTCCCCTTTTTCCCCTAAAATCCCCCCTTTATCCCCCCCAAAATCCCCTTTTCCCCCCCCAAAATCCCCCCTTTTCTTCCCTAAAATCGCCCCTTTTCCCCCCAAAATCTGCCCCCAAAATCACCTTTTTCCCCCCAAATAGCCTCCCAAAATCGCCCCCCAAATCCCCCCTCTTCCTTCCCCAAAATCACCCCTTTTTCCCCCCAAAAATCCCCTTTTTCCTGCAAAATCGCCCCTATTCTTCCACAAAATCCCCCCCCAAAATCGCCCCTTTTCTCCCCAAAATCGCCCCTTTTCTCCCCAAAATCGCCCCTTTTCCCCCAAAATCGCCCCTTTTCCCCCCAAAATCGCCCCTTTTTCCCCCAAAATCGCCCTTTTTCTCCCCAAAATCGCCCCTTTTCTCCCCAAAATCGCCCCTTTTCTCCCCAAAATCGCCCTTTTCCCCCCAAAATCGCCCCTTTTCCCCCCAAAATCGCCCTTTTCCCCCCAAAATCGCCCTTTTCCCCCCCAAAATCGCTCTTTTCCCCCCAAAATCGCCCTTTTCCCCCCAAAATCGCCCTTTTCCCCCCAAAATCGCCCTTTTCCCCCCCAAAATCGCTCTTTTCCCCCCAAAATCGCCCCTTTTCCCCCCAAAATCGCCCCCTCCTCACCCCGAATCTCCTCCTCAGCTGCTCCCCCAGGACCCCCAAATACTCAGCCGAGCCCTGGGGGTCTCGAGTGCGCTGGACCAGGAACCTGTCCACCACCTGGGGGGAGGGGAGGGGGCGCTGAGACCCCCAAAACACACCCCGGGACCCCAAAAAACTGGGGTCCCGGGTTAATTTCGGGAGGGGTCCCTGGCTATTTGGGGAGGGGTCTCAGGTTAATTTGGGGAGGGGTCTCAGGTTAATTAGGGGAGGGGTCTCAGGGGTCTCAGGTTAATTAGGGGAGGGGTCTCAGGGGTCTCAGGTTAATTTGGGGAGGGGTCTCAGGGGTCCCTGGCTATTTGGGGAGGGGTCTCAGGTTAATTTGGGGAGGGGCCCTTGGCTATTTGGGGAGGGGTCTCAGGTTAATTTGGGGAGGGGTCTCAGGTTAATTTGGGGAGGGGTCTCAGGGGTCCCTGGCTATTTGGGGAGGGGTCTCAGGGGTCCCTGGCTATTTGGGGAGGGGTCCCAGGTTAATTTGGGGAGGGGTCTCAGGGGTCTCAGGTTAATTTGGGGAGGGGTCTCTGGCTATTTGGGGAGGGGTCCCTGGCTATTTGGGGAGGGGTCCCTGGCTATTTGGGGAGGGGTCCCGCGGTACCTGAGTGTTGGCCGCGGCCTGGCGCAGGCAGGGCAGGGGGAGGGGCAGAGCCTCCCCCACCGCAGGCTCCTCCAGCAGATACACGGGACAGCGCAGCCCCGAGCGGCGCAGCCGGAACTGGGACCAGTACAAACCAGTATGAACCAGTACGAACCAGTTAAACCCAGCAGATACACGGGACAGCGCAGCCCCGAGCGGCGCAGCCGGAACTGGGACCAGTACAAACCAGTATGAACCAGTATGAACCAGTTAAACCCAGCAGATAGACAGGAGAGCGCAGCCCCGAGCGGCGCAGGCGGAACTGGGACCAGTACAAACCAGTATGAACCAGTATGAACCAGTTAAACCCAGCAGATACACGGGACAGCGCAGCCCCGAGCGGCGCAGCCGGAACTGGGACCAGTAAAAACCAGTATGAACCAGTATGAACCAGTTAAACCCAGCAGATACACGGGACAGCGCAGCCCCGAGCGGCGCAGCCGGAACTGGGACCAGTACAAACCAGTATGAACCAGTATGAACCAGTTAAACCCAGCAGATACACAGGACAGCGCAGCCCCGAGCGGCGCAGCCGGAACTGGGACCAGTACAAACCAGTATGAACCAGTATGAACCAGTTAAACCCAGCAGATAGACAGGAGAGCGCAGCCCCGAGTGGCGCAGGCGGAACTGGGACCAGTACAAACCAGTATGAACCAGTATGAACCAGTTAAACCCAGCAGATAGAGGACACAGCGCAGCCCCGAGCGGCGCAGCCGGAACTGGGACCAGTAAAAACCAGTATGAACCAGTATGAACCAGTTAAACCCAGCAGATAGACAGGACAGCGCAGCCCTGAGCGGCGCAGCCGGACCAGTTACACCCGTTAACTGGGACCAGTTCAACCAGTTAGACTCATTAACTGGGACCAGTTACACCAGTTAAACCCAGTTAATCCCAGTTAAACCAGTTAAACCCAGCAAATAAATGGGGCAGCGCAGGCCCGAGCAGTGCAGCCGGAACTGGGACCAGTAAAACCAGTAAAACCAGTTATACCACTTAACTGGGACCAGTAAAAACCAGTAAAACCCAGTTAATCCCAGTTAAACCCAGCAGGTAAATGGGGCAGTGCAGGCCCGAGCGGCACAGCCGGAACTGGGACCAGTTACACCCGTTAACTGGGTTCAACCAGTTCAACCAGTTAGATCCATTAACTGGGACCAATTAAACCAATTAACCCAGTTAACCCAGTTACACCAGTTAACTGGGACCGGTAAAACCAGTTAAACCAGTTAAACCCAGCAAATAAATGGGGCAGCGCACCCGGAACTGGGACCAGTTACACCAGTTGCACCAGTTAAACCCGTTAACTGGGACCAGTTCAACCAGTTCAACCAGTATCCCCCAACAGGTAAACAGGACCGTGCAGCCCCAAGCAGCGCAGCCCGAACTGGGACCAGTAAAACCAGTTCAACCAGTAACCCCCGGTTAAACCCAGTTAAACCAATATCCTCCAGTTACACACAGTACCCCCAGTGCCCTCCCAGTCCTCCCCAGTCCCCTCCCAGTTTGTCCCAGTTGCCCTCTTGCCCTTTCCACTCTCCTCCTGACCCCTCCCAGTCCCCCTGAATGGTGTCCAGTCCCTCCCAGTCCCCCCCCGATCCCATTCCAGTCCCTCCCAGTGCCATCCCAGTCCCTCCCAATGGCTCCCAGTCCACTCCAATTCCCTCCCAGTCCCACACAATCCTCTCCCAGTCCGTCCCAGTCCCACACAATCCCCCTTGATCCCCTCCTGGTCCCTCCCAGTCCCCCGCCCCGATCCCATCCCAGTCCCTCCCAGTCCCCCGCCCTGATCCCATTCCAGTCCCTCCCAATCCCTCCCAGTCCCCCACCCCGATCCCATCCCAGTCCCTCCCAGGCCCCGCCAATGGCTCCCAGTCCCTCCCAGTCCCTCCCAATCCCTCCCAGGGGCTCCCAGTGGCTCCCAGTGGCTCCCAGTCCCTCCCAATCCCTCCCAGTCCCCATCCCCTCCCAGTCCCTCCCAATCCCATCCCAGTCCCTCCCAGGCCCTGCCAATGGCTCCCAGTCCCTCCCAGTCTCTCCCAGTGGTTCCCAGTCCCTCCCAATCCCATCCCAGTCCTACAAAATCCCCTCCCAGTCCCTCCCAGTCCCCATCCCCTCCCAGTCCCTCCCAGTGGTTCCCAGTCCCTCCCATTCCCATCCCAGTCCCACACAATCCCCTCCCAGTCCCTCCCAGTCCCTCCCAATCCCCATCCCTTCCCAGTCCCTCCCAGTCCCCATCCCCTCCCAGTCCCTCCCAGTCCCTCCCAGTCGTTCCCAGTGCTCCCAGTGGCACCTTCTGCTCGCGGTACCGCCCGTCCCGGAGGCTGTTCCCCAGATCCACTGCCGATTTCCGCTCCACCACCACGTCCAGCACCAGCTCCCGGGGGGCGTGGCCTGGGGCGTGGCCAGGTGGTCACACCCATGGCCACACCCACACGGAGCCAAGCCCACTGGGCTACAGCCCCACAGAACCACACTCACCCCTCAAAACCACGCCCACCCACAGTGCCACACCCATAGCCACACCCCACAGAGCCACACCCATGATCAAACCCACCCACAGGGCTCTGCCCATGGCCACACCCACCCACAGGGCCCCACCCACAAAGCCCCACCCATGATCAAACCCACCCACAGGGCTCTGCCCATGGCCACACCCACCCACAGGGCCCCACCCACAAGGCCCCACCCATGATCAAACCCACTCACAGGGCTCTGCACATGGCCACACCCACCCACAGAGCCACACCCACCCACAGAGCCACACCCACCCACAGAGCCACACCCACAGAGCCACACCCCACAGAGCTCCACCCATGATCAAACCCCCCCCATAGGGCTCTGCCCATGGCCACACCCACCCACAGAGCCACACCCACAGAGCCACACCCACAGAGCCACACCCATGATCAAACCCACCCACAGGGCTCTGCCCATGGCCACACCCACCCACAGAGCCACACCCACCCACAGAGCCACACCCACAGAGCCCCACCCGTGATCAAACCCACACACAGGGCCCCACCCACGGAGCCACACCCACAGAGCCACACCCATGATCAAACCCACCCACAGGGCTCTGCCCATGGCCACACCCACCCACAGCCACACCCACCCACAGAGCCACACCCACAGAGCCACACCCATGATCAAATCCACCCACTGGGCTCCACCCATGGCCACACCCATCCCAGAAACTCCACCCACACCCACACCCACACCCACCCACAGAGCCACACCCACCCACCAAGCCCCGCCCACAGAGCTCACACTGGGGCGCTCCAGGGGCGGGGCCAGCGTCAGACCACGCCCACCTTTGCCAAGGGGGTGTGTCAGTCCCAGGCACTTCCCACTCCCCACTTTGGCCCCGCCCATCACACTTGGCCCCGCCCCCAACCCCCACGGTGTTGTCAGAACCTGGCCACGCCCACAGGCATTAACCACGCCCATATGCAAATTGCCACACCCACATCAGCTAACGCCATGTGCTGTGGGTGGGGCCATCACTGAACACACCCCCTTTGCTGTAGCCCCACCCCTTTTGCTGTAACCCCACCCACCACCACGCCCCCTCTGGCCACGCCCACCTGCGGGCGGGTCCTTCTCCCGCGCCACCCACAGGAAGTCCCCGACGTGGAGACGCCGCAGCAGCACAGGGACACCGAGGGCTCGGAGCAGCGCGGGGACACCGCCACCGGGGCTGGGGACACCGGGGGACATGTCGGGGGGGACATGGGGACATGTCAGAGGGGGACATGGTGGGGACATGTCCGGGGGGGACATGGGGACATGGTGGGGACATGTCATGGGGTGACATGGGGACATGTCAGGGGGGCACATGGGGACATGGTGGGGACATGTCAGGGGGGACATGGGGACATGGTGGGGACATGTCATGGGGGGACATGGGGACATGGTGGGGACGTGTCAGAGGGGGACATGGGGACATGTCATGGGGGGACATGGGGACATGTCAGAGGGGGACATGTCATGGGGTGACATGGGGGACATGGGGACATGTCGGAGGGGGACACAGGGATATGGGGGACAGCAGGGGACATGTCAGGGGGGACAGGGACATGGTGGGGACATGTCGGGGGGGGACATGGGGACATGGTGGGGACATGTCATGGGGTGACATGGGGGACATGGTGGGGACATGTCAGGGGGGGACATGGGGACATGGTGGGGACATGTCATGGGGTGACATGGGGACATGGTGGGGACATGTCATGGGGTGACATGGGGACATGGTGGGGACATGTCAGGGGGGGACATGGGGACATGGTGGGGACATGTCCGGGGGGGACAGGGGGACATGGGGGACATGGGGACATGTCGGGGGTGACATGGGGGACATGGGGACATGTCATGGGGTGACATGGGGGACATGGGGACATGTCAGGGGGGGACATGGTGGGAACATGTCAGGGGGGACATGGGGACATGGTGGGGACATGTCGGGGGGGACATGGGGACATGGTGGGGACATGTCCGGGGGGGGACATGGGGACATGGTGGGGACATGTTGGGGGGGGACATGGGGACATGGTGGGGACGTGTCAGGGGGGGACATGGGGACATGTCATGGGGGGACATGGGGACATGTCGGAGGGGGACACAGGGATATGGGAGACAGCAGGGGACATGTCAGGGGGGACAGGGACATGGGGGGGACACGGGGACAGGGACATGTCATGGTGGGGACAGGGACACGGGGGGGACAGGGACACGGGGGGGACATGGAGGGGACACTGGGGGGACACGGAGGTGACAGGGACACGGGGGGGGACAGGGACACAGAGGGGACAGGGACACAGGGGGGACATGGAGGGGACACTGGGGGGACACGGGGGTGACAGGAACACGGGGGGGGACAGGGACACAGAGGGGACAGGGACACAGGGGGACAGGCACCCGTTGGCCTCGGTGATGTCAGCGCAGAGGACAATGTCGAACTCTCCTGGTCTGAGCTCGAACTCCTCGGGGTCATACCTGGGGGACCCCAAATTCATCCTCGGGGGGATCCCAATGGTGTCTGGGTCCCCCCCAAGGTGTCCCTGACCCCCCCGAGGTGTCCCTAACCCTCCCGAAGTGTCCCTAACCAACCTCAGGGTGCCCCTGACCCCTCCCAAAGTGTCCCCAACCCCCCCCCAAAGTGTCCTCTACCCCCTGCAAAGTGCCCCTGACGCCCCCCAAGATGTCCCTGATGCCCACAGGGTGTCCCTGACCCCCTCTGAGCCCCCCCAAAGTGTTCCCGACCCCCCCCAAAGTGTCCCTGACCACATCCAACCTGCCCCACAAGGTGTCCCTGACCCCTCCCAGGGTGTCCCCGACCCCCCCAAAGTGTCCCCGACCCCCCCCCCCGAGCTCACGGTGGAGGGGAGGGGGCGCAGTTCTCATCCTGCTCCGCCAGGGGGCGCTCCGGGCACATCTGGGGAGGGGGTGTGGCCTTGGCGAGGCTCCGCCCCCGCGGGGTCAGTGCGTACCTGGGGGGAGGAGTGAAAGGGGTGGGGTCCTGGGGGGGTTTTGGGGGGTCCCAGGAGGTCTTAGGGGTTCTGGGGGGCGGTTCTGGGGGGTCTTGGGAGTCCCAGGGGTTCCCTGGGGGGTCCCAGGGGGCACTCAGGTGGTTCAGGGGGCTCCCAGGTGAGTCTGGGGGTTTTGGAGGGGTCCTGGGGGGTCCCAGGGGGTTCCCAGGTGAGTCTGGGGGCACTGGGGGTGTCCTGGTGGGATCCCAGGGGTTCCCAGGTGAGTCTGGGGGCACTGGGGGTGTCCTGGTGGGATCCCAGGGGTTCCCAGGTGAGTCTGGGGGCAGTGGGGGGGGGTCCCGGGGGTTCTCGGGGGGTTCCCAGGTGAGTCTGGGGACTCTGGGAGGTTCCCAGGTGAGTCTGGGGTCCCAGGGGGGGATCCTGGGGTGGTCCCAGGGGCTCCCGGCCATACCGGGGGGGGTCGTGGCCACTCCTCTGCACGAGGCCTCTGCGCAGGAGGACACCCAGAGCCGCCTGTGGGGGAGGGGACACGCGGTGTCACCCCCGAACTGTCGCCTCGAGGGTCCCGGGAGGGGAGGGGAGGGTCCCTCCCGTGTCACTCACCGGGGTCAGGGCGTGGTCACAGAGGGGCTGGGCCTGGTGCAGAAGCTCCGCCTGTGGGAGGGGCTCCAGGCTCTGGGGGCGGGGCTTTGGGTGAGGAGGGGGGCCAGGGGTGCAGACCCCTCCCCCCCCCGTGTGCCCCCTCCCCCTCACCTGGCTCAGGACCACCAGGAGGGCATGGCCAGCGGAGCGGGGGAGGGGCCGGTGCTGGCGAGGGCGGTGCTGGACAGAGGGGGAGGGGCAGAGATTGGGGGCGGGGCCTCCTCTGCCCCTCCCCCACACGAGGGGAGCAGAAGGGTGTTCCGGGTGGGGGAGGGGCGATGATGGCACTCACTGTGGGGGGAGCTTGGGGAGGGTCTGGGCCCCGCCCCTCTGGAGGGGGAGTGGGGGGGAGGCCCTGCTCTGTAATATGCAAATGAATATGCAAATTACTATGCAAAGCAGCTCCATTAGATTTGCAGCTGCCCTGGCCCTGCCCACCCCAAGGCCCCACCCACTATTTAAGCCCCACCCATCAAAGGCTCATCCCCTGACCCCACCCACCATTAGCCACGCCCCTCGAGGCCACACCCCTTCTTTCCCCCCTCTGCACTGGGGGAGGGACAGAAATGGGGGCGGTGCTTCCATCAAACCACGCCCCTCACACCACACCCCATCTTTAGCCCCGCCCCTCTTGGCCCCGCCTACCACAGACCCCACCCATGTGTGCTGGCCACGCCCCCTTTTAGGCCACGCCCCATCAGACCTACGTAGTATCATTAGGCCCCGCCCACCATGCGACCATTGACCCCTGCCCCTCCAGGCCACGCCCCCTTTTAGGCCCCGCCCACCGTGTGATCTTTGATCCCGCCCTCCCAGACCACGCGCCCTCTGAGGCCCCGCCCACCCAGCCGGTGCTGGCGCAGCCGTTGGTCGAGGCGGGCGCAGAGGGCGGGGCCAAAGTGCTGCAAGATGGCGGCGGCGCGGCCAGAGCGGAGCCGGAGCGGGAACCGCGACAGCGAGCGCAGGGCCTGAGGGGAAATGTGCTCCGAATCCACCGGGGGAACCCAAAATCGGCACCGGAGACCCCCGGGCCCACCTGGGGAACCCAAAATCGGCACCGGAGACCCCCGGGCCCACCTGGGGAGCCCAAAATCGGCACCGGAGACCCCCGGTCCCACCTGGGGAGCCCAAAATCGGCACCGGAGACCCCCGAGCCTACCTGGGGGAACCCAAAATCCACCTGGGCGGAGTCAAAACTTGCCCAGGGAACCCCAAATCATCTCGTTGGGTACCTCCAAACCCCCCCGGGGACCCCTAGACCCCAAAGGGACCCCAAAATCACTCACATGGGGACCCGCTACCCACAGAGAGACCCCAAAATCCAGCGGCGGTGCCCAAAAACCACCTGGAGACCCCCGCACACACACCCACCCTCTCGTAGGTGCCCCTCGCCCACGTGCCCTGGGCCTCGTCCCGCCACTCGCGGAGCCAGCGGGCGAAGAGCGGGTTGGGGTGGGCGCGGGGGCGGCGGCGGCGCCGGGGGGAGGCGGCGGCAGCCGCGGCCATGATCGAATCTTCCCGCCGCCGCCGAGAGCCGGAAGTGCCCGGCCCGGCGGGGCCGCTCTGGCCGCGCTCGCTGCTCCGGGAGCCGCGACTCGTCTGCTCTGGAGGACCGCGAAGGGTCGCTCTGAGCCTCAATTTGTCTGCTCTGGAGGACCCCGAAGGGTCGCTCTGGGACGCCCGGAGGCCTAACTCGTCTGCTCTGGAGGACCCGCAGCTCTTTGGGAGCCCCCCGACCCCCCCAAATTCTCCCCCTAATCCCCCAAATCCCAAAATTCTCCCTCCAGCCCCCCCAGTTCCCCGCCCCAGGAGAGGACGCAGTCGGAACCAGCACAGCAAAACCTTTATTGTTTAGAAAATCCTTTTACAAACAAACTGGAGGGGCACCCCCAAAATAACACCGATCCCCCTGCGGGAGGGGGAGGGGCGCACCCCAAAGTAACACTAATGGCGGGGGGGGGGGACACCCCAAAGTAACACAAACCTCCCTGTGAGGGTGGCACCCCAAAATCCCACCCCGTGGTGTGGGGAGGGGGAGGTGGGACCCCTTCACCCCCCCCAAGGTGTTTTTGGGGTGATGGGGGTGGAGTGGCACCGTGGGACCCCCCCCGGATGGGTTTTGGGGGGAGGGGCAGCACCGGTTTGGGGATCACGCAGGTGGGGGGGGCTGGGGAGGGGGTGCACAGGAGAGTTTTGGGGTGACTGAGGGGCTCGGGGGACCCCAGAGGTGGTTTTGGGGTCCCCAGGGCGTCCCCCTGTCCCAGAGGTGTTGCAGAACTGGAACCCATTGGGGTCTCCCCAGGGGAGTTTGGGGTGCAGGGCGATTTTGGGCTCCCCAGAGGTGGTTTTGGGGACCCTGGGGGAGTTTGGAGGTCCCCAGAGGTGGTTTTGGGGACCCTGAGGGGGTTTGGAGGGTCCCCAGAGATGGTTTTGGGGAGCTCCCAGCCCCTCTGTGGGGGTCCCACTGCCCCCAGGTGTGCCCAACAGCTGGAACTCGCTGGGTGCTTGGGGCAGTTTGGGGTGCCGAGGAGGATTTTGGGGTGCAGGGGGAAATCGGGGGTCCCCAGAGCTGGTTTTGGGGTCCCATGGGGGGCTGGGGAGTCCCCAGAGCTGGTTTTGGGGTCCCATGGGGGGCTGGGGGGTCCCCAGAGCTGGTTTTGGGGAGCCCCCAGCCCCTCCGAGGGGTGTCCGGCAGCTGGAACTGGCAGGGAATTTGGGGGTTTTGGGGTGCCAGGATGGATTTGGGGTGCAGGGGGGTCCGGGGGGGTTGGGGGTGCCCGGATTTCGGGGGGCTCAGAGGAAGGCGTCGCACCACTCCCGCAGGCAGCCCGAGCAGTCCCGGCTCTGTTTGGCGTTGGCTCCGCACGTCTCCTTGAGCCACTCCCGGAACAGCTCCTCGTCCTTGCGCAGCACCAGGAACTGCCCCAGCACCACGTACGCCTGGCAGGGACAGGGAGGGGACAGCAGTGTCACCAGGGGGGTGGGGACACCCCTAAGGGTCATTGAAACCCCGCCCAGTGTCCCCAAGGGGGTCCTGTCCCCCTAACTCCCCCTGTCCCCAACACCTCCTGGACCTTATGGAGCACCAGGAGCTGCCCCAGCACCACCAACACCTTGGGGAGGGGACAGGGGTGGGGACAGCAGTGTCACCAGGGGGGTGGGGACACCCCTAAGGGTCATTGAAACCCCGCCCAGTGTCCCCAAGGGGGTCCTGTCCCGCTAACTCCCCCCGTCCCCAACAGCTCCTGGACCTTATGGAGCACCAGGAGCTACCCCAGCACCACCAACACCTTGGGGAGGGGACAGGGATGGGGACAGGAGTGTCACCAGCGGGGTGGGGACATCCCTAAGGGTCATTAGCACTCACCCCAAGTGACCCCAAAAGGGTCCTGCCCCACCCTGGCTCCATGTCCCCAACAGCTCCTGATCCTTGTGCAGCACCAGGAGCTGCCTCAGCACCACAAATGCTTGGTGAGGGGACAGGGATGGGGACAGGGCTGTCACCAGGGGGGTGGGGACATCCCTAAAGGTCCCTGTGTTCCTCCTGAGTCACCCCAAGGGGGCCCTGTCCCCGTAACTCCCCCTGTCGCCAACACCTCCTGGACCTTATGGAGCACCAGGAGCTGCCCCAGCACCACCAACACCTTGGGGAGGGGACAGGGATGGGGACAGGAGTGTCACCAGGGGGGTGGGGACACCCCTAAGGGTCATTGAAACCCCGCCCAGTGTCCCCAAGGGGGTCCTGTCCCCCTAACTCCCCCTGTCCCCAACACCTCCTGGACCTTGGGCAGCACCAGGAGCTGCCTCAGCACCACAAATGCTTGGTGAGGGGACAGGGATGGGGACAGGGCTGTCACCAGAGGGGTGGGGACATCCCGAAAGGTCCCTGTGTTCCTCCTGAGTCTCCCCAAGGGGGTCCTGTCCCCCTAACTCCCCCTGTCCCCAACACCTCCTGGACCTTGGGCAGCACCAGGAGCTGCCTCAGCACCACCAACACCTTGGGGAGGGGACAGGGATGGGGACAGGAGTGTCAGCAGGGGGGTGGGGACATCCCTAAAGGTCCCTGTGTTCCTCCTGAGTCACCCCAAGGGGGTCCTGTCCCCTAACTCCCCCTGTCCCCAACAACTTCTGATGTTTGTGGAGCACCAGGAGCTGCCCCAGCACTACGAACACTTGGGAGGGGACAGGAGTGTCACCAAGGGTGTCACCAGGGGGGTGGGGACATCCATAAGAGTCATTGAAACCCCGCCCAGTGTCCCCAAGGGGGCCCTGTCCCCCTAACTCCCCCTGTCCCCAACACCTCCTGGACCTTATGGAGCACCAGGAGCTGCCCCAGCACCACCAACACCTTGGGGAGGGGACAGGGATGGGGACAGGGCTGTCACCAGGGGGTGGGGACATCCCTAAGAGTCACTGAAACCCCGCCCAGTGTGCCCAAGGGGGTCCTGTCCCCCTAACCTCCCCTGTCCCCAACACCTCCTGGACCTTATGGAGCACCAGGAGCTGCCCCAGCACCACCAACACCTGGCAGGGGACAGGCATGGGGACAGGAGTGTCACCAGTGGGGTGGGGACACCCCTAAGGGTCACTGAAACCCCGCCCAGTGTCCCCAAGGGGGTCCTGTCCCCCTAACTCCCCCTGTCCCCAACACCTCCTGGACCTTATGGAGCACCAGGAGCTGCCCCAGCAGCACCAATGCCTGGCAGGGGACAGGGTTGGGGACAGGAGTGTCACCAGGGGGGTGGGGACATCCCTAAGGGTCATTGAAACCCCACCCAGTGTCCCCAAGGGGGTCCTGTCCCGCCCCAGCCCCATGTCACCAACAGCTCCCGGTCCTTGTGGTCCCCTGTGCTCCCACCCTGGCCACCCTTGTCCCTACATCACCCCTGCCCTGCATGGACTGTCCCCAGGGGTGTCCCCACTGTCCCCCCTTGTCCAAGCCCTTCCTCAGTGTCCCCAGGTGTCACTGATGTCCCATCTTGTCACAGCCCTTTTATCAGGTGTCCCCAATGTCCCCAAATCCCACAGAATCAAAGCCCTTTCCCAGGCATCCCTGATGTCCCCAAGTCCCACCTTGTCAAAGCCCTTTCCCAGGTGTCCCCAGGTGTCCCCAACGTCCCCAGATCCCACATCGTCAGAGCCCTTTCCCAGGTGTCCTCAATGTCCCCAAGTCCCACAGTGTCCAAGCCCTTTCCCAGGTGTCCTCAATGTCCCCAGCTCCCACCCTGTCAAAGCCCTTTCCCAGGTGTCCCCAGGTGTCCCCAACGTCCCCAGATCCCACATCGTCAAAGCCCTTTCCCAGGTGTCCTCAATGTCCCCAAGTCCCACAGTGTCCAAGCCCTTTCCCAGGTGTCCCCAGGTGTCCCCAGTGTCCCCAGGTCCCACCTTGTCAAAGCCTTT
The DNA here is from genome assembly GCA_036630365.1 of Acanthiza pusilla. NCBI lineage: Eukaryota > Metazoa > Chordata > Aves > Passeriformes > Acanthizidae > Acanthiza > Acanthiza pusilla. Next base: position 50,069 of record JAXCHO010000312.1, read on the forward strand.
TCCTAGGTGTCCCCAGGTGTCCCCAATGTCCCCAAACCCAACCTTGTCAAAGCCCTTTCCCAGGTGTCCCCAGGTGTCCCCAGTGTCCGCAGGAAGTCCCACCTTGTCGAAGCCCTTTTCTCCTATGTCCCCAATATCCCCCATGTCCCCAAATGCCACCTTGTCCAAGCCCTTTCCCAGGTGTCCCCAGGTGTCCCCAGTGTCCCCAAAAAGCCCCACCTTGTCGAAGCCCTTTTCCCCTATGTCCCCAATGTCCCCCATGTCCCCAAATGCCACCTTGTCGAAGCCCTTTCCCAGGTGTCCCCAGGTGTCCCCCATGTCCCCAGGTGTCCCCAGTGTCCCCAGGAAGTCCCACCTTGTCGAAGCCCTTTCCCAGGTGTCCCCAGGTGTCCCCAGTGTCCCCAGGAAGTCCCACCTTGTCGAAGCCCTTCTCCTCCAGCTTCCTGCCCAGCACGTCCCCGATCCCGGCCAAGGTCCCCACAGGCTTCTCCCCCATCGGCTCCGCCACGAAGTCCCGGTGCTTCTGTGACGTTGACGACATGGCGCCTGGGGGACATTAGGGGACATTAGGGGACATTGAGGGGACATTAGGGGACATTGAAGGGACACAGGGACAGCTCAGGGCTCCCGAAGTTTGTGTGATGTCAAAGACATGGCACCTGGGGGACATTAAGGGACATTGCGGAGACATTAGGGGACACTGAGCGGACAGCTCAGGGTCCTGGCGCTTTGGTGACACGGAGGACATCGCACCCGGGGACACTGAGGGGACACTGAGGGGACAGGTCAGGGGACAGGGGGACACTGAGGGGACACAGGGACAGCTCAGGGGTTCCGAAGTTTGTGCGACATCAGAGACATGGCGCCTGGGGGGACATTGAGGGGACATTGAGGGGACATTGAGGGGACAGCTCAGGGTCCTGGCGCTTTGGTGATGGGAAGGACATTGCTCCTGGGGACAGTGAGGGGACAGTTCAGGGGACACAGGGACAGCTCAGGGGCTCCGAAGTTTGTGCGACATCAGAGACATGGCGCCTGGGGGGACACTGGGACACCGTGGGAAAATGGGGACATGGCACCTGTGGGGACACTGGGACATGGGGACAGACTGGAGACATCGTGGGGACACAGGAACAGCTCGGAGGGTCACAGGGACAGGGTGAGTGACATCGGGCCAGGGTGGGGAGAGGGACAGGCTGGGGGGAGCGGGACAGGGACAGAGCGGGGGGGCCTTGGGGACAGGGACAGAGCGGGGGGGTCTTGGGGACAGGGACAGAGCGGGGGGTTCTTGGGGACACTCTGGGGACAGGGACAGAGCGGGGGGCCTTGGGGACACTCTGGGGACAGGGACAGAGCGGGAGGCCCTGGGGACAGGGACAGAGCAGGGGGGCCCTGGGGACACTCTGGGGACAGGGACAGAGCAGGGGGCCCTGGGGACACTCTGGGGACAGGGACAGAGCGGGGGGGCCTTGGGGACAGGGACAGAGCGGGGGGCCTTGGGGACAGGGACAGAGCGGGGGGGCCTTGGGGACGCTCTGGGGACAGGGACAGAGCGGGGGGGCCCTGAGGCACTCTGGGAACAGGGACAGAGCGGGGGGCCCTGGGGACACTCTGGGGACAGGGACAGAGCGGGGGGCCTTGGGGACACTCTGGGGACAGGGACAGAGCTGGGCAAGGCGGGGATGAGGAGTCTGTGGGGACACGGGGTAGGCCCGGGGGGGACACGGGGAGACACTGAGGGGACACTGAGGGGACACGGGGAGACACTGAGGGGACACTGAGGGGACACTGAGGGGACACCCCGGGCCCTCCCGCCCCTCACAGCCTCCCCCGCCCCGTCCCGCCCCTCAGGCCTTTCCCGCCCCTCTCCCCCCCCTCCCCCGGCCCTCCCCCTCCTTAGGGTCCCCTCCCCGCCGCTCAGGGTCCCCTCGCGGTCCCCTCGGTCCCCCCCCGGCCCTCACCGTCCCTCGGGCCGCTCCAACCGCCGCTCCCGCCTCAGGCCGCTGCCGCTACGCACTGACGTCACTTCCGGCGGCGCCCCGTGCTGATGTTGATTCCGGCGGCACAAACCACCGAGGCGGGAGGGCGGAGCGGCCGCGCCGCGGGGGCGCTCTGGGATCATAGAGAAGGTCCGGGTCCTCCCAGGGCCTCCCGGGTCCGCCCAGGTGTGCCGGGATACCTGGAAAGGCTCCAGGTGCGCCCGGGAGCCCAAAAATCACCTCCTGCTTCTTCCAAAATTCCCGGGCGGCGTCCCCAAAATCCCTCCCGTGCTCCTCCTCCCACCCGTGTCCCTCCATCCCAAAGGATGCTCCCGAGAGAATCCTCAAAAACACCAAAATTGGAGATTCTGGCCCAAAGCTGGGCCAAAAAAAAGGATTTTTTTATTAAATTTATGGAAAAAATTCAAAACACGGCAGGCCAGAATGTCGGGAAAAAAGAGAAATGCGAGGAGAACAAGGCAAGGAATGAGAGTCTGGGGAATAATGGGAATTTTGGGATAGAAAGCAGAGATTTGGGGGCAATAAGATGGATTTGGAGAAAAAATATAAAAAACTTAGGAGAAAAAGAGCAGATTTTGGGGCAAAAATATTTAGGACAAGTGAGATTTTCGGGCAAAAATTGGATTTGGGGACAAAAAAAAGGGAATTAGGACACAGAACAGGAAGGTGGCGGCAAAATCAGAGGATTTTGAGGCAAAAAAGAGAATTTTGGAGGAAAATAATGGTGAGAGTTAGGAACAAACCAAGGAGATTTGGGGCAAAGCCTGGAAATTTGGGAGAGGAGAGGAGATTTGGGGGGAAAAAGGGGAAATTTGGGAAAAAAGGAAGAATTGGGGAGAAAAAGAGAATTTGGATGTTCAGCAGCATCAGCCCCACCCATTATGCAAATAAAACAACACATAAACAAATAAAAACAATTCATTTACATAAAATCTGCACACTAATGAATATCAAACATATGCAAATTAACTAGACCAGGCCACGCCCCCAGGTGCTTCAATCCCATTTGCGGAGGAGGGGAGGGCGAAATTTGGGCCTCATTTTTGGGGTACAACCGCGGGAATTTGGGGTTTCCACACCCCCCCAACAATCCTTTATCAGGGGAGGGGCTCCGCCCCATTCTGGGGACCCCTCCCCAAAATTCGGGGGTCGGGGGGTGGTCCTGACCCCCCTCAGGCCTCGTCCTCGGTCAGGAGCATGTTGGGGACCCCCTTGGAGATGGGGAAGCGGCGCCCCGAGTCCGGGCACTGCAGGGCCCCCTCCAGCACCTCCACCTGCTCAGGGGGAGGGGAATTGGGGGTCAGGGGGACCCCCAAAATCTGGGGACCCCCCCCGGGGTCGGGACCCCCCCTCACCTCGAGCAGCACGTGGTGCACGCGGCGCAGGAAGTCCTCGTCGCTCTCGAAATTGGGGACAGGCTCGGGGGGCAGCTCCGAGGGGTGCCCCAGCTTTGGGGGGACACCAAACGGGGGGGTTGGGGGGGGTTGGGGGACCCCCGAGAGGGGAGAGACCCCGAAAGTGCCCCCCCAAAGTGGTGCTGCTTTGGGGTTTTCTCCCAAAATGGAGAGCTTTGATTGGGGACCCCCAAATCTGAGAGACCCCCCCAAAATTGGGACCCTCAAATCAGAGCCCCCCCCCCCCCCCCGCAAATGCTCAAGGATTCCCCCCAAACTGAGCCCCCCCGAACTCGGGACCCCCAAATTCAGGACCCCCAAATTCTCAGGGAGCTCCTTGCATTGGGACCCCCCAAACTGAGCCCCACCCCCCCAAATTTGGGACCCCCAAATCAGAGCTTCCCAAATTCTCAGGGAGCTCCTTGCATCGGGACCCCCCAAACTGGGCACCCCCAAATTCGGGACCCCCAAACTGAGCCCCCCCCCCAAATTCGGGACCCCCAAACTCAGCCCCCCCAAAACGCTCAGGGACCCCTCCTAACCCGGGATTGCCCAACCTGAGACCCCCAAAACCAGAGGGGCCCCCCCAGGCCCCCCAAATCTGCCACACCCCAAAGCCAAGACCCTCCGGGACCCCCCCCCCCACCAAACCCCCAAACCTGAGCCCCCCAAAGCTGAGAGTCCTGAGGGCCCCCAGTCCCTCTGACCCCCCAAACCGGACCCCTCTGAACACCCCCAGTCCCCCCAAAATTCCCCCAGACCCCCAAAATCCCCCCCAAAACCGACCCCCCTGCACCCCACTGGTCCCCAGAGCCCCCCAATAACTCCCAGACCCCCCAAAATCCCCCCAGACCCCCAAAACGGACCCTTCTGCACCCCCATGTCCCCCCATGGCTCCTGAAGCTGCCCGAAGCCCCCCGGGAGCCCCCAAATTCCTCCCAAATCCCCCCAGACCCCCAAAATTCCCCAAACTCGACCCCTCCTGCACCTCCCAGTCCTCGGAGACCCCCAAACCCCCCCAGGACGTCCCAAATTCCCCCCAAACTCCCCAAAACTGCCCCCAGACTCCTCAAAATTGCCTCATACCCGACCCCTTTGCACCTCCCCCTGGTTCCCGGAGCCCCCCAGATCCCCCTGGGAACCCCCAAATCCCCCCAGACCCCCAAAACTCCCCCCAAAACTGACCCCTTCGCACCCCTGCGACCCCCTGGTCCGCCCCAAATCGCCCCAGGAGCCCCCAAAATCCCCCCCAAATTCCCCCAAGACCCCCCCAAACTGACTCCTCTGCACCCCCGTGTCCCCCCATGATCCCCGGAGCACCCCAAAAGCCCCCGGGAGCCCCAAAAATCTCCCTAGACCTCCAAAATTCCCCCCAAACCCAACTCCTTCACACTCCCCCCGGTTCCTGGAGCCCCCCAGATCCCCCCCCGGTCTCCCCAAATCCCCCCGGTCCCCCCAAATCCCCCCGGTCCCCCCGCTCACGCTCTCGGCCGCCTCCCGCAGCGCGTCCCAGTGCAGCCGCGGCACCAAGCGCGACACGAAGGCAGCGTTGAACGGCACGGCGCGGACACGGACCTCGGCGGCCTGCGGGATAACGGGGAATTAACGGGGAAATTAATGAGGAATTAATGGAGAATTAACAGGGAATTAACGGGGAATTAATGGGGAATTAACGGGGAATTAATGGGGAATTAACGGGGAAATTAATGGGGAATTAACGGGGAATTAATGGGGAATTAATGGTGAATTAACGGGAATTAACGGGGAATTAATGGGGAATTAAAGGGGAATTAACGGGCGAATTAACGGGGAATTAACGGGAAGTAATGGGGAATTAACGGGGAATTAACGGGGAATTAATGGGGAATTAACGGGGAAATTAATGGGGAATTAACGGGGAATTAACGGGGAAATTAATGGGGAATTAAAGGGGAATTAATGGGGAATTAATGGTGAATTAACGGGTGAATTAACGGGTGAATTAACGGGGAGGTTAACGCGGGCAAGGGGGGAATAACCGGGGTATTAGCGGGGGTAACGGAGAGGAAAACGTGGGGAATTCACGGGGGTGACGGGGGAGGGTTACTGGGGAATTAATGGCGACAATGGGAGCTCTAACGGGGGGCACCGGCCGGACCCGAACCTCGGCGGGCCGGGGGGACCGGCGGCTCCGGAACTGGGAGACACTGGGGGGGAGGAGGAATAACGGGAGGGGAAAGCGGGACCGGGCCCGGTGGGGAAGGGGAGCTCTGCCCGGGCGGGGCGGGGCCCGCAGTGTCCCCCCCGCCCTCCCGGGGGTCTCCCGCGCCCCCGCACCTCGATGCGCAGAGGGAAGCCTCCCCCGGGCCGCAGCCCCGGCACGTGGGAGCTCAGCAGGTTGTGGGTCAGCAGCTTCATGGCGCCGCTTCCGCTTCCGCTGCGTCACTTCCGGGAAGGGGCGGTTGCCGGGGTAACGCTGAGGGAAACGGGGCGGGGCCTCCATCGGGGGCGGGGCTACGGTACATTGTGGTGGGAAGTGGGCGTGGTCTCACAGAGGGGCGGGGCCTCCATCGGGGGCGAGGCTTAAATGCATTTACGTCATGGGAAAGTAGGCGTGGTCTCATAGAGAGGCGGGGCCTTCAACGGGGGCGGGGCTACGCTGCATTGAACAGCCGGCTAGTGGGCGTGGTCTCACAGAGGGGCGGAGCCTTCCTCAGGGGGCGGGGCTACACTACATTGATGCGATCGGAAGTGGGCGTGGTCTCGCAGAGGGGCGGGGCCAGGTGCTCACGTTGGGGTGAGCATGACCCCCGAGACCCCCCAGGACCCCAAAGCCCTCCCAGAGACCCCCCCAAATCCTCCAGTGATCCCCCAAAGGCTTCTGGGCTCCTCACGTGACCTGGGACCCCTCCCCAGCACCCCAAAACCCCTCGGGACCCCCAAATCCTCCTTCTGAGCCCCTCCTTTCTCACAGTCCTGGCCCCCCCGTGGCCCCACCCTTCTCTTTTGGGGTCCTCGTGCCCTCAGATCCCCCACGAGGCCACAATTTCCCATTAGGGGTCTCAAGCCCTATTTTGGGGGTCCTGTTTAATGCCCCAATGGCCCATGGGGACCCCAAGTACCCTAAACCCCACACCCTGAGGCCCCCCCCCAATTCAGAACCCCAAATTTGGGGTGTTCTCCTCTCTCCCCCCACCCCAATATCTCCGAGCACACAAATCCCACCCCCCACCCCAATCTGGAGCACTCGCAGGGGTCTGTGACCCCCAAACCCTGGGGGGGACACTCAGACCCCCCAAAAACAAAGACAAAGGCACAAATGCAGTTCATTTATTCAGCGTTTGGGGGGGACCCCAACACCCCCCAGGAAATAAAGAGGAACTCCCCCCAAAAAATGTGGAGTGTGTAGGGGAAAAAAGACCCCCAAAATAGACTTTGATAGGTGGGGCAGTGGCATGAGCCCCCAAAACCGAGTGAAGGGAGTTGAGTTTTGGACCCCCCAAAATGAAGGCATGGGGGGGAAGGCACGTGTGTGGGGGGAAGGCCCCAAGGCTCGTGTGGGGGAGGAGTCAGTGCAGTTTTGGGGTGCTGGGGGGGGTTGGATGCAGTTTTGGGGTGCTGGGTGCAGTTTTGGGGTGCGGGGGGACGGATGGAGTTTTGGGGGGTGGCTATGGGGTGTAGGGGAAGCTGAGCAGGACCCCCCTCGTAGGCACCGAGCTTCAGCTGCTCCAGCTCCACCTCCTGCCCCTTGGGCGCCTGCGGGTCGGTGCTGAGGCGCAGCACAGCTTTGGGGGGCAGCAGCTCGGGGTCCCTGCTCCCCTCGAAGGGTCTGAGGGGCGTCTCGTGGGGGTTGAGCAGCAGCAGGAAGCGCTCGCTCTGGTCCCAGCGCCGCAGCACGGCGATGGCCGAGCCGGCGGGGACGGCCTTGGCCTCCCCGAAGAGCAGCGAGCGCTCCCGGGCTCGAAGCGAGGCCATGGCCCGGCACAGCTCCAGCTCGGGCACCTGCAATTGTGGGGCGGGGGTCAGCGGGACCCCCAAACGCGGCCCCGCGGGGAGGGAATGAGGCGCGGGCCCTTTAAGAGCTGCCGTGTGGTGTTGCCCTTTTAAGAACGTGTGGTGGGGCCACTCTGGAGGGCCTCACCCGCTGGCGTTTTACCCTTTTAAGGAGAAGACCCCGCCCACTCGAGGGCGACAGCTTTCCATTGACTATGCCTTAAAAGGGCAAGCCACGCCCACTCCACAAAAGCCACGCCCCCGGCAGATTATGCCCAGCAA